>OV725081.1:92783272-93375772 GCA_928085145.1 Nezara viridula
TGAAACCTTCGCTTGTGCCCCAAGAGTAGTGTGCCGCAAGATAGTAGCGCATGCCTCAAATAAAGCACGTTTTTGTAGACTTAACCGACAAAGTGTATCCACCAAGGAATGGCCATAAACTAAATTTTATCCACTACCCCAAAGTTATCCCATCTTACGGAATTTATGTTCACGTCTCAGAATAAAATTTACTTTTCTTCTTCTTGTTGTATTTTACCCTTTTGAGTTTTTTTCCGCATTCTCTGAAAGACATTTAATTATAAGGATGCGCTTTCCGTATTCAGTTCCATGTTGATGACACATAGACTTCAATATGTGGAATTTCCTCATTAGGTAAACGACGAGGAACTTAATGCAGAAGGAAGGAGGGGTACCAGTTAATCTAGGATTCTCTTACATGAGAGTAGAAAAAAAATGCAAGAACAAGGAAAATTAAAAGCAGTAGCAAAGCGTAGTTAATACATAACACAATCTTAGTGCTTGTTTTGCTTACGCTGTAGTATATTTGTAAAAAAATATTGTAAACCATGCTTGCCAAGTATGCTTATACGTGGGTAGCTTTCCTTAGATTAGATAGAAATATAACCACATCGCAAGTTTTCCGATGCATATGCCTAAAAAAAAATCCAATATGGCATTAAACTGGCCGACATGAGGTATTTACATCATATATCTTATCCTTAAGACTCCTTCATACGAATAATTTATTTTTATGAAGGAGGTTCAAAATGATAAGAATCTATTTATGCTAATTTTAGTCAGATTTTATTTATTTATTTATTTTTGTTAAATTTATAATTGTTATATTTATAACAGTAGCGATATAATAAACCAAATTGAAAATAATTTATAAGAATTATTGCATATAATGTCGTTGTATAAATAAATCAGAGGATTTTCCTCTGGGTAGTAGGCCGGTATGAAGTCGTTTCATAATTATACATAAATCAATAGAACAACAGTTAATACAATTCTTAATATTAATCGTTCATTAAAGATGGTTGGCAACTCCACAAGGAATTGTTATGAAAATTATTGAGAATTAAGAAGATATAAAAAGTCAAAGTTGTACTAAGTTTGGACAGGATTCGAGTATTCTTGCATTAATCCTCTTTCAGAAGTAATACTGTTTTAATTGGAGAGATGTTTTCGACTGAAGCGATCTATTTTTTAGTTTTTTTCGCGCAAACATCATTGACCCCGCCATTCACCAAGTTACCTTATTGTTTTACAATCTCCTTCACGATTGCAACCCGTTAACCTTCAAATCTTACCGGCAACATTCCAATCATGTCGTTAAGGTTCACAGCGCCAAATGAGATTTGCAACTTACACCAACCACCTGGCCAGCTGTAACCAAACCTAAAATCCAAAAGTACTCTTTAAAAGTTTAGAGTCTTATTGATCAATCGGCGAAGAAAACGTCGTTTCAGTCCACAAAAAAGTAAAAATTAGTTAACACAGCTTTTAAAATACAGAGCAATAGTATTACTAAAGCCCTTTTTCATTTCAATCTCTATCTAAGAAAAGCCCCTTCTGGACAGACATATTTGCCTACATACATCAGTCAATATTCTTATTTTATTCACATTATTATTTTTTTTTTTTAATGAGCTCAATGTATGTCCTAGTGTTTCTGTCTGGGAGTTAATCCTCTATATTAATATTCGAAAGAGATTATTATTTTAATGGAATTCTGGAATGATTGGTATGTCGCGAAGTCCGTTTGTAAATACTTAGTATCAAATCTTATCAAGACTTACAGATGGTCGTCGATTATTTTATGCAATATCTTCGACTAGAATGAATATACTCTTTGAATGTTTAAGGTTATAAAAATATTTTATGTGGATTCACCAATTCAGTTTATTGCCCCTTCCTTCCTAAATGCTACAGATATCTAGGAGAAAATACTGATTCAGCGTGAACATCCTTCATCTTTATTTTTCACTATATAACTTCGTCACCAATATCAATGATATAGTTTTGATGATTCTAACAATTTAGAAGAATATCTTCTCAAGCAAATAATCATTTATCAGTACCGGTTGGGTAAAAGTGATAATAGCTAATGAAATCGGAGTAAAATATTTGAACTTCAAATGAATGTCCTAAAAGTGATCGACAAGAATAAATAATTTCTATTTTGAATTCGTATTAATATTTAGATTTAATACAACTAACACATCCACTCCTCCTGTATGGAATAATGAGACAAATCAAAAACTTATTTTTTTGTAAACTTAGACATGGCTACAACTTTGAATTGCTGGTCGATATCGATGTATTTTTGAACCGTAAATGATTCCAACCATTTATGTATGAATGAATGTGTACCTCATATTTTCCTTGCAGCTCCTGAAATTTCTTATTAACTGTTTTATTAGTGAATATGAATGAGAAACAAATTAATAGTACAACTTTATTAGCGCTTAGAAAAATAATTTAACTAACTTGTAAGTATGCCATGTCATTTATATACGATTTATTAGCAGTAGGTTTTATTTCTGTTTCAGTTTTTTTAAAACGAAGAATTGCTTCATTTCATTTATTCAGACAGACAAATCTTCAGACGCCTTTATTGTCACTTTAAACGCTCATATATTCGCTTTCAAAAATAATAGAAACGAAAAAATTGTATAATTTAATAGAGGAAATAACAACTGTGAAAATAAAATCTTTAAATTTATTTATTAGCAGTAGTGTTTTTGAAACGACTATGAATAAATTAATATTCATATGTGCGGTAGAGGGGATGATTAAAATCGTTGATCGTTGTAGATTCATCAATAAAATTAATTAATTGGCATATCTATACTTATGAAAATCGATTTTTAAATAGTACGAAACGTAAAATAGGTGATCGATTTATTACAATGTCTTCCATTGATGGTATTCTCTAATATCTCTACCGAATTCTTTGGTCTCTCTCAACAACTACTATGGGATCCGTCCCTAGCTTGAAATAAATCTTAACCTGAGATTTTAGCCTCAATTATCTTAATTCTATGTAATGGTTTGATAGCTTTTCTAATATGACAATAATATTTTCTCTCATAAAATAAGAAGTCAGCTATATACAAAAAACATCCTAAACCTCGTCGACGTCCACACTCCGGAAGAATAAACCATCAGACATCAAGCATAAAGAATCAGCTTCCGGAGAAGGCCGGAGTTGGGTGGGACCTGACGGATGGTCCCAGATCTACCTGTTTCCACTTCACGCTGCATAATCTCCACGGGACCCTTTCTAGCATTATCAATCCTTTTCCCAACTTCACTGTCTCTGACCGAACTCGCATTAACTTTCTCCTTCTGGATTCCAGATCTATGAATTGGATTCGAATGGCAGAGAACAAAAGACAGGTTGTGCATGAAGTCAGCAAAGTTAGATTTTCAATCACGGAGCTTCCTTATTGAAAGGAATTACTTGGTGGAATGTCATTTATTTCGCAATTCAAACATGTACACAGATTCTAATAATCCTCTCTTAAAGACTTATGTAAGCGTTTGAATGTTGATTTAAATCCACATGGTCTTCAAACAGCTGATGTGCCAAAGAGAATTATCCTATTCAAATATGCGACGCAAGAGCCCATCAGCCAAAAATACTTTCTCTCAAAGAGCTAATCAACAACCAATACGTGTCGGAATCCTCTCATGTAATATCCGATTGGAATATGTCGTTGACGTTTCGACATACCGGATTATGACACGTACCAATTCTATTGGTACACATAGAGAGTTCAGACTCTGATGGATTGTTGGAGCCAAATAACTCGACGTGGGACGTTGTCGATTGGGTGCAGAAGAAAAATACTCTTATATATATATATATATATATATATATATATATATATATATATATTTTTAAATATTTACCATGGACCAGGTACTATGGACTATGAAAAATAGTAATGAGCCATGAAGTAAAGAGCAATACATAACATAGTGACGGAAATAGCCCAATACTAAAACTTATAAAACAAAAAGGCTTGAATGATAATAGAATAGTATTTAACATACATTTTTAAGATAAATCGTAGTCTGTAATTTAAGAAAATGTAAATGTTCTTTACAAAGTTCTAGAATCATAAATAGTATTTGAGGATAGGAAAATGTGAAATCCGAGTTGCGCAGTACAGGAAAAAATCACTTCATTACATTACCTAAAATATTTTATAGTTTAACAGAGGAAGGAGCCGCAGACTATTATCTATTAAAATGAATTATCTGATTCAGCATAAATAATTCTTAATAAATAAATATATATTTGTATTTATTTTTCTGAATCAGCCTTCTCCATCCCTTCTTATCTTGGACTAAACCTTTCCAGTATGTTCAATGTAGCAACTGTTGATACTATTCATCTTGTTTTAGCCTCCTACAGGACTTCTAGCCAACTATTGAGGCATTCTTCGTTGTGTAAGGACTTCCTGATGGAATGATTCAAGTAATATTTCCTACCCATCATTACCTCCCTGCCTACATTCCATCTGATATTGATTCCATAATTGATTCGCTAATTTAAACCGTAAAACACTTTAACGTATTGTAAATAAAACCAAGCAATAGGTACAACATCTAAGGAAATATAAGATAAGATCAATAATGGAAATATAACAATTTTTTATTAAATTAAAAATTAAAAGTACACACAAATTTCAACTGATATCTGGGCTTTGGAAATTTATAGGAGAACATTTTAAGTATCAAAACCAATTAATCATAATATATGTCATCAATTGTGTTTAGCATTTTAATTATTAAAATAAATTTAAAAAATGCTACAATGCTACGTTTGGGATTAGAAGGTAATTAAAACTTCATTTAAATGCGTTATATATTTTTTTATAAAATATCTAAAATCCTGTCTTCACTCATGTTACCAGTCACACGCAGCAGTCTCTCATTAAAATTTAAATGATCAATTTCAGATCAATGTTTTATAATTAACGTGGAAGAGCATTGAAATAAAAACAATAAATATAAATCAAATAAATACAAATGAAATTGCTCAAATTTCTTTTCTTTTTTTTTCATTATCAATATTGATAAGTGAATAGTAATATTATCCCTTTTTATCTCCTCAGAGATCTTGAAGCACTACAGTAATTAGCTCCAGCTTAGAATTATCTCGAAAGGTATGTCTTGAATTTTATCACGTTCGATAATTTTGTTTTTCAAGATGGGGTCGAGTTACCGATTGGAATGATACATAGCAGAAGGCATAAGTACTTCAATAATGCTGTACATTGTCTAATATTCTAACAAAGGAACTCTTAACAAAACACCTAATTTTCAAACCGTGAGAAATAAACATCATGACATCAGAATACAAGCACAAGAAGAACTTTGTTGTTCCGAATCATAATTGGTTTGTTCATTGTTTTCTGCACCAGGAAAATAATTGCTTCCAAATATGTTTTATTAAACTGATATTTATTTGAAGATAAAAAAAAATAGTAAAGAACTTAACGTCCGTAAGTATTATCGTTCTCAATAACCGTACTACACGAGAAACTGTTGGTTTATTTCAAGAATCATCATAATGTGGACATGATGAGACCTATGGAAAACATGAATGAAAATGAGTCTTTGTTTATTATAGTGAGACTCATCACAACACCGCATTCCTAAGGTGGATCTGTCAATAGAGCGCTATAAAGTAAATTCTCATTGATATGTTAATCAACAATCAAGGACATGTGATGGAATCCACCTTGTGATATTGTGACAAAATGGTGCCTACTCAACCTTCCACTAGCTTCAATACTTCTTCATTAATAAATCTGTTCAATAGCAGATAATATTAAATTAATTTCATGATCACGCTTAAATGTAGGTTTTTCTATCCTCGTTCAGTTGATCAAATTACATAAAGATGCAGTTATTAATCACAAAATAACTCGTTTATCATTGTCAATACTCGTTTAGAACGTAATAAAATTAATAATAATTAAATCATCCATAAAGATTCGTAACTGATTTGTATTGCTTCTATAACTTCACAGCTAAACACTGTAATTCCATTCACACTTGATATATATATTCTTTATTAACGTGTACTGGTTATGTCATTTGAATAATATATACAATATTAATTGTTTGTTGAACTATATTTGTATAACTCTTATTAAATTCGAACCAAAGAGGTCAGAGACCAAAAACGAAACTTACCACGAACTGCTCTCAGTTCTTCTGCTTTAAGAGGTAGATGGATTGCGGAGTACAAGCGCTCACGCGAGATTTTATATCAGGAATACCATTTATTATTTTAATTTTTATTAAATAAACAAATTTTTTCTACTAGAAATGTTAAATAACAAAATAAATAATAATAAAATAATTCAAAGAATCATAGAGCAAAAATTATTTTAATTGATATCCCATAGTACCACCAGAATTTAAATTGAGAAAACAAAACAAAACGCAATACAATACTAAATATTAAAACTACATAGTATTTAACATTTTTCTAGACAGCTCATGGCTTCAGTTTATGTTCAATTGATTTACCAAAAGCTTCCTTAAGAAATTTTATTATTCAGTAAACATAATAAACATGTAATATTACATTATTACAATCGAACTTAATAATATATTATTTAATGTATCCATCCAATAGTGCACTTCTTTTTTTTATTTTGTTTTTTTACAAAATCAAAACGAACTGAGCAATTAAAAGATGTAAAGAAGAAACTTTGAAATCAACTGACAAATCTTTTTGAATTGATAAATCGAAGAGTAAAATAAGTTTTAAAAAAATTTGGTAGTATTACAGCAATGAATTTTGCAATAATTAAAAATACATTCTCGTATCTATTTAATGATGCAACCCTGTTGTTTACAATTTTCGTTATCTTTTAGGGTTTTTAAATGATTACGAGGAACCCCAAAAAGTATACATCTTTTTTTAAATGATTTCCATACTTTACAATTACAAAAAAAAAGTGCAAGAGTTTGGATATAATCTGGGTTTATAGAATTGATTTATATCGATCTGTCTTATTTATTTCGATGATGTTTCAATTACATTCCAAAGTATAAATTATTCGGTCTTTCATTGTGGAAAAGTCGAATTGGAAAATTAATTTTGAGTAGTACCTAGCATTAGTCATTTTGACTCGATGATTAAACGTATATAATACTTTTTGAGCTTATTTCATCAGGTTAATACTTAAATGCTGCTGAAGATAGGCTGAAGGAATAGAATCCAAGAGTCTAGGATGTGATTTCTCTCTTGGACATAAGTTGTGTAAAAGGTCTTGGATACAAGTCATATATGTTCTGTAATACTCGCGGAGGTCACTGAAACAAAGGTCAATACTTGAATGCTTTCAGATATTGGATAGACAGGAGGAAGAGTCTAGGATAAGAAGAAGCGGCGAGAACTAGCAATGAGAGGACGAAGAGGCGGGAATGGAGGGGCGGGAACCGGTCTCGAGGCGGGAGCTACTCTGGAATGTACGAGGTTCAGAGCCGAGAATGAGGCGGCATCCCGGGGCAATCCCCTTCCAGTTCCCGAGAAAGTAGGAGGAGATTCCTAGCGGCCGCCGGCATCCAGGTCAGTCCGCATAATACCGAGTCCCTCCGGCCTATAACTTTCTTGGAAACTATTCCGAGGGGGGAGGGAGGGAGGCAGCGAAAAGAGAAAATCTCACGCAAGT
Organism: Nezara viridula; assembly: GCA_928085145.1. Classification (NCBI taxonomy): domain Eukaryota; kingdom Metazoa; phylum Arthropoda; class Insecta; order Hemiptera; family Pentatomidae; genus Nezara; species Nezara viridula. The sequence goes on from OV725081.1 coordinate 92,790,943, forward strand.
GGAGCACATGCCCTCTGAACCGACCGTTCAAATCATCTCCATATCCCAGCTGATCGGGAAGTACCGGCGGCCAAGTCCGGAAGAAGGAATAATACCTTGTGACCAATCAGTATCACGTTCATGACATCTGAGTAATACATCAACATACTGATTCAACTAACATAACATCAACAAGAAGTAAAATGAACGAACAGAGCAGTTCACAAGGTTATCTATTTTTTTGAAAGAATGACAGGAATGCAGAAGTGTAATTTTCAAGATGCCGACCGGAGTGGTTTTATCAAGGCTACACTTTTATACCCGGGACGCATACTACATATACAAAATACAGATATATTTAAATAAATGCTTTCAAGTAGTAAACAAGAGAACGTAATGGTATACGAAACATCGGACGATTAATTTGCATACTCAAGTTGGCAAAAGTAACAAGCAAACTTGAGGAATTTACAATATTTTCAAGTTTTGGAAAGTCATTATCTTGTAAAAAATAGTCAAGAATTGTATAGATCTAAGTAATTTGTGATTGATCAACATACAATTTTTTATGATATCATATATTTCCAAGACCGGAAAAAAATATTAGCAATCTTTTTTTTTGGCGCACTCACCTTTAACTTAAAACAGGCTGTTGGACGACGGTTATCCAAATGAAAAAAAAAATGCGAGACGAGAACGTAATCCAAAAGCGTAATCCACTGACGATGTACTCACAGAACTCTCACAAACACTGACACACAGCTTGGATTTGAAATGTTAGCGAGTGAAGGCGGGTAGGTGGTGGGAGTGTGCCCTCGGAGGAATGTGGGCATGCGCGCGCACTCTGCGGCAGCGCTGCCCAGCGGCCGACTCGCCAACTACCGACAGCATTCCTTCCAGCCCGGGCTCTGCCTGTCCGGCCGGCATTCCAAATGATCCTATACCCAGTCCTCACCTTCAGACTCATCTCTTCTCTGTTTGTTTACTTCTTGTCTACGCTCATTATGGAAAATATATTTTAGCAATTTTTTTATCTCATTTATTTTGATAATGAAGATTACAGGTGTGCTTTTAGTATAACTTATATTAATTTTGTTTTTGGGAATGTACTGAAAGAAAAAAATGTTTGTCTTCTGTATCATGTAATAATAACATGAATCTTTTTTTTGAACTTCGTTCCTTAGCCCATAGCTGTCGGAAATACTCCAACCTTTGAGTCTACTGTAGGGTATAATACAACTAGTAGCACTGATCGGCGTGAGGGAGAGGAGTGCCCAGCGGCATCCCTTCCTGTCTTGATCTTAATACACATTTTTACGCGTGTAATTCCTCGTCCTGCTTCTTTTAAGCCTCTTAAGCTTTTTGTCGGGTATGTTAATTACAGCCATACCTTGTATAACTCATATACATTATATGAGTGTGTTAGGATTTTAGAATATTTTGTTGTGTCCGTATTATCATTATTAGGTGGCGTTACGGCACACTTGTTGAATCAATGCCCTGTCATAGATTGTCATTCCATAAATGAATTGATTCATTATTTTTTATTATTCGTTTTATTTAAACATATATTTAATATTTCCAACAAAAAATATTTATTTGCTTCTTAAAAATTATGCTTAAAATTACATTCTTGTTTCCTGCTACTACCTTCCAGTTCCGGACACCAAGACTTTGACATATTTTTTTAAATTAAAAAAATATAATATTTATTCTTTACTTTTTTATTTTAATCTCATCTTATCGATGCATGTTCACACACAGTGCTGATGGATTGATAAATAAATAAATTGATGGAGGAAAGAAAGTTTTGAGTAACAACATTGATAATTTAATTTTCATTTTTGTCTTGTTTTCTCCAACAAGAACATACCGCATTAACATTACCGTTTATGTGATATTTTGGGGACATACTGAAAATGAATTGGAGGTGAGATCTTCCAGTCTGAACTATTAAGGATCTACATTCATGATGATCATGGCAGTGTACTGTAGCATCAGTCGATTTTAATTGCTGGCACAAATTAAATTATACTACCGTATTTGGATATATTGTTTTCACAACTATCAACATGCCGATGCCCGTACCCCCTCCATACCTATTAGCTCTGGAGCCAGGACCCGAAAATCGACCAGATCGCAGGCGAAGGTTTGAATATAAAATAGGAAAGTGTATGTTATTCTAAGTAAAAAGAACCTTGTCTGCCGTTTCAGAGCCCTTGCTTTAAAAAATGGCGGCTAATTCAGAGAATATTAGGCCAGTAATTAGAGAATCAAAACGGGAATCCATTGAGAAAAATGTGAGAAAAGATTTTATTTTTTCAACTTATATATATATATGGATTTAGAGATGTAAAAAACAAAATAGCTAACCTAGGCCACCAAGGGGAAACTTTTTACAGCCAAAAAAGTCAGATTTTTTTGATATTTTCTTGTTGTTTCACCTATAACTCCCAAACGATGAATCAAAGCAAAAAATATATTCTTTAATAAATTAAAGACCGTTAAGTTTTGCGCCGAACGAGTACATAAACTTTATAATTTGATAACGCGATAAGGTATAAAACCGCACTTAATCAACGCTGATTTTTACCAAATTTGTCGAAAACTGAGACAAATTATTATAAATGCCCCTGACACTTGGAAATGAGTTCTCTAAGTGGGAAAACCCGTAGAATCAAAAATGTAGAGCATCAAATTTTGCGTCCAACGAGTACTAACTAATTTAATGATAAAATAAAAAAAAATAAATGGTACCGCACGAGGGATCAAAAGGCTAAGTTGGTTATGAATTCCTTAACTAACAAAATACATAATTTGATAAAAAATTGGAAAACAATTATTTGGCAAGAAAAAATAGGTGCGACACACGGCGATTATCGGAAGTTTTGGAAAATAGTAAAAAATGTTAATAGGGAGTCTAATATCATCAAACTCCATCAAAATGACAGGTTATTAAACCCCAAAGAACAAGCTGTAATGTTAGCACAATACTACAGTGAAGAAATCAAAAAGAGAACAGGGAACTTGATTTCGTCTCCAATTTTAGAGAAGGAAAACAATTACAGGTTTGTTTCTTATAAACAATTAAAAACAATCCTCCGCAGGACTAAAGGAAACCGGGCATCAGGCGTTGATGGAATTCAGAGTATATTACTCAAACAGTTACCAAGGATAGGTATAATGTACCTGGTGAACCTTTACAACTCTTGTCTACGGCTTCGCTACTTCCCGGATTCATGGAAACATGCTGTTTTATTTCCACTGCTAAAACCAGCGAAAAATGGTAATAACCCAGCTCATTAGCGGCCGGTAAGTTTGTTACCTCACATTGCCAAAGTATTTGAAAAAATCATTTTGAACTACTTAAGAAGGTTCTGCACACAGAATGATTTGATCCCACCAGAGCAAAGTGGTTTTCAAGCTCAAACGTGCACTGAACATTCTTTAGTAAAACTACAGACGGAGGTAACAAAAAACTTAAATCGAAATAAGGCCACTGCTTTAATATCAATGGACTACTCGAAGGCATTTGATTCGGTTTGCCATAATCAGCTCTGCCAATGTCTCATAAATTTAGATTGTCCTGAACAATTATACTCATTGTTAAAATCATTTTTATGTCGTCGTACCTTATCAGTAAAAGTTGGCAATGAGAAATCAAACACTGTCGATCTCACTTGTGGGGTACCCCAAGGAGCTGTTTAATCTCCCGTTCTTTTCCTATTATATGCTGCGGAAATAGTGGGAACTAAACACCAAAATGCTTCTGTGACAGCATTTGCTGATGACATAGCTGTCTCAAGTAGCAGTATGAATGCCAAAAAGCTATGCAGCAGGCGGAAATAGCTTGTGAAAAAATTGCAAACAGCTAAAAATCCTAAACATAGATGTCAATCCGGAAAAGACGAAATGAATTATATTTTCATACCAAAAAAGAAAAAAGAAAATGCCAAATGAATTCAAAATTAACAACACCAGTATTAAATTATCGACTGACTTAACATATTTCGGTATTCACTTCGACAGACATTTAAAATTTACTAGACATTTTGACAAAAAAATTAAAACAGTAAGATCTAAGACATACAGACTCCAAAATTTAATTCGGACAACAAACCTATCTTTACGCCTAAAGCTTCTAATCTATACAAGTATAATACGGCCGGCTCTGTTGTATGGTGCACCTCTGTTCGAACACATCAGCAAAACAACTCTGGAAAGATTACAATATTTCCAAAATGGAATAATTAGAAAAATTGTAAGAGAAACCACGCTACAGAGAAAGAAGACAGTAGATATACAAGCAACACTAAACTTATCAACAATTAAAGAATTTTTCGCAAAAAATTAATATTCGCAAATATACCAACAATTGGCAAACCCTCTTTTTAACAATTTGTTACCAGCCAAAGTTCTAAGCTCTAGAAGATAAGGTCAACTCAAGCCTGAGGTGAACCCCATCACCTTTTATATTACAGAGGGAGAACGAAATACTTAGAAACGACTAAAATCTAAAAATAAACGTTACAATGCTTTTAAGCAGTAAAAGGTGTATTATTAAGACAATCCAAGGAATAAAGACAAAAATAAGTAGAAAGGGGCTATGAAAAAAAAAAAAACTAATTTAATGTAGGTCACTTACTCCGAACAAAATCGGTAAAATCCCGATGCTTAGAAATTGGTACTGAAGGTGAACGTTATTTTCAATATTTCAACAGTAGAACAGATATGTGTCTATTATACTGAGTTATTTTTGTTGAAAGTCTTTTACGTGCAGTATATGCCTCTTTTACACCTCTCAACAGCAAAGAATTTTGATAAACGATGTGTCGAAAGATACCGAATTTTATAAAGGAATGACGAATCCTCATTCGAGATATATAATTAGTCTACATTAAAAATGTCAGCACTCAGTGGATAGCCATTTATAGTAATTTGTCTCAGTTTTTGACAAATTTGGTAAAAGTTAGCGTTGGTTGACCGTGGTTTTAAACCTCATCGCGTAATCAAATTATGAAAATTATGTACTGGCTCGACGTAAAATTTAACTTTATTTAATTTATTAAAGAATACATTTTTCGCTGTGATGCATCGTTTAGGAGTTATAGGTGAAAAAATATCAAAAACCATCTGACTTTTTTTTAATGTAAAAAGTTTTTTCCCTTGGTGGCCCACGTTAGCAATTTTTTTTTTACAGGTCTAAACCCATATATACAAATTAAAAAATGAGTTGATTTTTATAGGTTCGTAGGACTTCAAATTTAAGATATTGAATTCACGACAAGGCGAACATAGTTTAATCCATTGAAAATAGAAAAATTTAATAATTTGTAAACTCTGAATTTATTCGCACGACCACACTTGAACATATTCAGTGACAGATGAGCTCATGACTGCTTTAGCTTAACAATAGAAAAATACAATTATTTAATAGTTGTACATACTGAAAAGTATGTGTCCATAAAATAATTGACCTTCATAATTTTATTTCTGTAAACTCCTACCACTATCCTAGAATCACCTATAGACATAAAGAAGGAGCATTGGATTTAATACCAAGTTTTAGATTTATTCATTCAATATTTCTTTAAAGACTACCTAACATATTGAAAATATAGCATTTAAAAAATTATTTTTTGACTAAGGTTGCTCGATTTTGAGTTCCTTAAATTTGGTAGCTCGCTTGTTTTTATGAATATTCAAGCCATGTAACTATTTGTTCACCCCCATACCAGACTGAAACGACAAGAAACCGTCCGACGTTTTCGACTTCTGCAGCACTTACTAGATAAACGCTCTAAGCTTTGAAACAATTACAAACGACTCATATATATGACAATAATAAGACCTATTTGGACTTACGAAATTGAGTTTTGGGGCTCCACTAAACCATCGAATTCCTCTCGTATCCAATCCTTACAATCCAAAATCCTACGTAAAATCCTCAACGCTCCTTACTTTGACACAAATAAAATCATCCATAAAGACCTTAATGTTCCATATGTTTTCGATTTCGCCCAATCCAGATACCTCTCCTTCCATAACAAACTGGAGAACTATCCGAACCCTCTCGTTTCAAACCTTACTTCCTCCTCGATCCCTGATTACAATCCGAGGCGTCTGAAAAGAAGATGGCATCGGGACCTTCTAATATAGAACTTTAATTTGAGTTCTCCCAAGGGAAAGTTTCTCTTCATTAAAGAGAATGTAGATTACAATTTTTTTTTAATTGGTACATGTCATGTCACCAATGTCACATTTACTTATTGTATTTTCTATGTAATACAGTTGTAAATTTCATTAAAATAAAATAAAAAAAAACCTGTCCCACTACAGCCCATGAAGGGTCTTGGATGCAGTACTATGTGAGAAAGTACTGTTATAAGGCCACCGGTTGAGCAGGGAGGTGATGAGGACGATATCACGCTCAACCGCCAAGTTTTCTCCTTTAAATATTTTTAAACTTCATAAAATCTAGGAGGTTAGATGACATCAGAAATAAAGCAAACACTGAATTATTGTCAGATCAAAAGAATTATTTATTTATTTATGTGATCTTGGTCGCCTTTTCGCTCATTGCCACTGAGGAGGTAACGATACATCCCTGTGTCATGAAATCAGTACAATAAAAATAAAAAGAATTTAAGTCTCGAAGAATGTATAATAGAGTCAAATAAAAACTGTCATATACAGAATAATTGAATTTCAAAAATAGACTCAATGTTCAGTGGGAACATTTCGAATATCGTTTAATGTGGATTTGATCAGCTTTATCTATAGGGTAAAGTACCGCTACAAGTTTCTTCTTACTAATTCAGTAAATTTGAGTTGTTTTATTTATTTGGATTAAATAAAGTAATTAAAAAAAAAAATACTTACTTGAACTTAGACATCACAGATATTGTGAACCGCTAAAAGGACTCACATAAACAAACTTCAAATCTTTAAAGCAAAAACATTCAGAACAATTAGAAAAGCAACTTGGTATGTTAGCAACATAACCTTACATAATGAAATTCATTAACAAACACATACGAACCTATTACTGACGATTCCATGACAATTTAAAAAAACACCTCAACATACTGATAAATTACATGGCCACAGCACACATGGCCGGTTACTTCCTTAGAAGTTAGAAAAGAAGCTGGATGAGGGACCTGTTCGCCACTAACAGATCCAGCGGATTTAATTTTGGGAGGAACTTCAGCCCGAAAGCTTTATATATATATATATATATATATATATATATATATATATATATATATATATATATATATATTTATATATATATATACATATATATCGATTATTAATTTGGAAGAAGAAGAAAGATCCTAACTATCTATATCAAATGGTGTTTAGGTGATTCTCGAAGCCCTATTAAATTAATTAAATGAACAATAATACTTTATTCATAAGAAATGGTTATATTTTACCATTTTGATGGGGGAGGGCTTCAGCCCTAAAGTCCCCCCGTAAATCAGCCTTTACTGCTTGCCTAACAATTAATATAGATTTCACGCAAGGAGGATGTGCCGCAGGGTAATGCTCTCCCTTAAGAATCTCGCGTCATTGTAATGAAAATCTAAGTTACTGATTATCATTACTATTATGACAGATGAGAATAAAAAAATTACAAGTTAATTATAATATATATTTTTAATATTAATTTATTTAATCCCATTGAATTATGAAAATTTTTTTTAGGTTCAGAATTCTTTTCTTTGTATGCCCAAGTAATGCAATCTCCTACCCTCAAGGGGAGAGAGGACTAGTGCTATATGTCCTCCATTGATACCATATTTATTGCGAAAATAAAAGTCAACCAGAAGTTCAGGAATAGACATTTCAATATCTAAAAATAACAAGGCATTGAGTGGTAGGGAACCTTGATTCTCTTAGCCTGGTATTTGTGTTATTGCATGTTGAAAAGTGTCTATTTTTAGATCCAATATATTCGTTTAAAACATTCCTGCATCCTAGGAATCCATATGTTTTCAGATATTTTTTTCATTTCAATTTTAATCTATCTCAATTAAGTCAATTTCGTATTTTTATTTAAATGCTTTGTTATTTGTACCTCATCAGCAAACCATTGAATGCTAAACTCGTCATAATCACAAGTTCCTGTGATTTTCATTTTATATTGATTTATTTTTATGGATTGAAATTCCTTAATCCGAAATCTGTTATAGTCCAGTCAACGGAAGGAGTGTATAGTGCACGGAGTGGAAGCATTTGACTTTAGGAATTTGTTGGGGTTACGTAGGAGGTAAACGAAAAGTCCTCACCTCTACCCGAGGCGCTTCATTCTGGATGGAGGCGTTGGAAAGGTCTTTTTTCCGTTCTTTTTCACTTACTTGTCGAACGATGCATCGTAGAAATGCTTGTTCTATCCAAAATTAAAGTTGACAAAATTTGTTTCCATAATGTCTCTATTAATTTTATTCTTATCACTAGTAGTTTTCGATATATTTATTTGCTTTCTTAAATCGAGAATTCTAAGAGATTTTAGCCTTACGTTTTTCGCAACATATTCATGGTTTCGATTTTCATGATACAGGCCGAGTTTATTTATATTCGCCGCCATATTTCAAAGCAGTGGCTCTGGAACGCCAGGCTAGGTTCAGTTTACTTAGAATAAAATATTCTAAGTGATTCACATCCAAAACTTCACTTGTTACGAATGCTCTTTTTAGACACTGACTTTTCTCACAGTTCTCTCCACCGGTCGACGTCTAAACCCAGTTCCTTCAGATCGGCCTTAAAGCAATCTTCCCACCTTCGCAGTAAATATTAAACTTTTAGGAATTCTTTCGTTACTAATTCCAACAATTTTACAAGCCCATGTAATCACCTTAATTATATTAACCGGCTCCATAACGAGGTACAGTTACCCTTGCATATGTGAAAATAATTTGAAATATTTATTGAAAAGGATCGAAACCATATCATAACATTATGTGAGGAGCTATTGAAGATTTGAATGCATGTATTCTACATTAGGAATCGTGATACCCTTATGCTATACTTTTTATAAAGAAAAATAAATATAATAATTGCCATAATAATTACCATAAGTAAATAAAATTTTAAAATATGAAACCTATAATTTAATATGAAAACTATAATTTATATGAATACAAGCACTAGCTGATCCAAGATTTCATTTTTTGGGGGGGAGGCTTCAGCCCAAAAGCTTTTTTTTCATATATATATATATATATATATATATATATATATATATATATATATATATATATATATGAAAAAAAAGCTTTCGGGCTGAAGCCTCCCCAACAATAATACTTCAAGAGATAATTTTTTGATATTTTTTACCATAAAATATGGTTACATTTTACCATTTTGGGGGCTTCAGCCCGAAAGTCTTCTCTCCCCCCCCCCCCCGTAGATCCGCCTGTGAATACAAGAATATTTTATGAATATTATGAAAGTTTTAGATTGATTTCTTATTGAATATATGAAACAAATAGGATATGATAGGATTGCGATAAATATCTTATTTGTATATAAGAAATAATAAAGAAAAGAATATAAGAAAAATAACATAAGAACCTTGTCGTTAGTATTCTCAACAGGAGCGTGAGAACATTCGTTAGCATTTCAAGGAATGAAACCTTCACAGCCAGCTGGGAATCAATGGAACCAAATTTCTTTCTCCAAAATCTTAGTTTGGGAGAGAAAGTTGGTGAATGATGAACATTATATAATATAAAAATAACGATCTATTCTTTTAAAAAAAAGAAAAAATAATTAACTTTTTTTTCACTTCAAAATATATCAATCCCTTAAATCAAACCAATGTTTTGATTATTTTAAATTTATTTTTTTTTTTTTTTACTGAAATGCAATTCTTGATATATTTTTTTAACTTTAAATTATATTTATTTTAGCTGTCACAATCAGTGAGTTGAAGTCATATCTTAATTTTCTCTTGTTTGATTAATCTAAATTATCTTAATTTAAGACAATGTTATAATAAAATTGTTTAAATCTGTTCTTCTCAAAACAATTTGTATTGTAATTTCGATACTTTAGTCGAATATCAATACTTATAAATAAATATTTTTATTTTATAAATAAATACTTTTTTAATGAAATGCACTTACTTTTTATATATCTTAATTTATAAAATATAAAGGTCGAATAATTAAAAAACACTGTAATATTATATATATATATTTTTTTTTAATTCTGGATAGTGCTACCATTTGATAGAATCTCGAAAAGCCTGTTCATGAAATTATTCTCATTTTTTTTTTTTTACTTAATAGAGTTGTAAATCTCTATAGATAAAAAAAATCTGGATTATCTCCATCTCGTCTCCAGTCCAGCTGCCATAATCAAGTTAAACTTTATCATTTCCTGTTGTTCAATTTTTCTAAATTAGTTTTATTTTAAAACTGTATCATTAGGATGTAGAAACAAGTTAAAGGCTTAGCGAACCCGAAGGTTCGATGCCGACACCACCAATCGCATTCTATACACCTCCCTCCACCATTCTCCGTCCAAACCCAGTTCCTACAGATCGGATTAACTCTATCTTTCGACATTCTCTTCGGTCTACCTTCGGACGTTTACCATTCGGTACGGCAAATATTAATCTTTTAGGAATTCCTTTATTACTGAACCCATTTGATTCGCCGCGATGTAAACACCTCAATTATAATAATCGGATATAGTTCACGCAATGTGTAACCGTCTAAACCCGCCGGTTAACTCATCCTTCTTCGGTTCGAATATTCTACGCAGTACTTTATTTTCAAAAACCTCAAGAAGTTTATCCCATAATGTAAGCGGCGACGTTTCGCAAGCATTAAGAACTGTAGGTAAGATAATTGTTTTTAAGTTTCGGGACAAGAGGGGCGATAGCAGTAGTTTTGTCACAGAAAAATAACAAAAATTTTCCGGCTCTTCGATTTCGTTTTTTCGAGTTAGACCCTAGATACCTATACTTCTCTACGTATTCAAACATATTACCCTCTGTATCGATATTACCGGCAATATCACCATTTTTGCCGCTAGCCTTATATTTTGTCTTATCCGTGCTTATTTTGAATCCTAGTTCTTTACCATCTTCCATTAACGTTTTCTTATTTAATTTTATAGTTTCTGTGTTTTTGCTTAACAGGATCAGATCATCCGCATACCCAAACACGGTCCAACCCTTTTTCTGTAAGCATTATCACCCTAATGCCACGTTTTAATGCCAAATTAATCAGGTCAGGTTAAAGGGAAGCTCTTTGTTTTAAACACGAACGAACCTCAAACGTTTCGGATAAATAATTATCGCTTCTAACTTTACTAACTCAAATTATTGCTACACGATTTTTTTTATTTTTCATTTTACCATCTAAGGTTAAAATTAGATAAATCTAATTTAAAAACAAAACAAAACAGGAAATCGTTCGTCTAGCATATTTCCTCTACCATAGGTATTGCTTTTGACTTTGCCTTCAATTCTGTCTCCGATGGTTCCTACTGTGATTGTATGCATCTTAATGAATGATTCAGGAAATAATAACATTTAAAAAATACTTAGGAACGTGTTGTTGTTGGAACTTTGTTGGAACTGCGAGGATCATAAAATATTCATAACTCATCGTGCGTGCGAGGTTAGGAAGGGGGGGGGGGAGAGAGAGGGAAGAATTCGAATATCAAGGTTGAACATTTCTAGGGTGCGTTCGAAATAATCTGTTACTGCTATAACGTATCATTAACCGCCTATCAGCGAAATAAGGAGATGAAAGTGTCCGATTACAAATTATTTCAAACATTTTAACAGATTTAATCTAATTTTTTTCTTCAGTTTTGTTAATTACAGCAGCTTCTGTTCTGCTAAATGTCAAAAATTTCTAAATAGGTCTTCAAGTCTGTAAAATAAAGGGAACTGCCTCGTATACAGTTCCGCTTCTTAATTCCCTAGAGAAGTCAGAGTCTGTGAGCACCGCCATTAAATGGAGCTTTTTAAGTAGACCAGAACATGTAGTTTTTATCTCTGCTCTAAATCCTAATGAAGACGTGACAATCTTCCTCGCATGTCGGACTAGACGGGAAATTATATATTTTCTTAGCATTTATAGCAGATCTCTAGTGGCAGTTTATGTTGAGTCGTTTTCAACTTCCTTTACTTAAACAAAAAAAATAAAAATAAAAATAAAAATAAAACATAAATAAGAGCTAAAGCTAATATAGTTTAAAGCTATAAAAATCTATTCTATCTAAAAATGATTGTTTCCTATCACGAAATCTGTACTTTCCAAGAAATGAAGAAAACAAGTTAAATAAAAAATTTTCAATTTTTGACGCAATAATTATTAATATATATCCTCCACTCTCCCTTCATACTACTGAAATACATTCAACGCTTATCATCATTATATCGGGAGGGGGGAGGAAGCATTTATTACATCATAACACAACAATATGTAAAATATTAAAATATTGAAAAAAATAACATTTGCATTTGTGGTTCATGAAAATTGAAATATATAATATTTTTAAAGAATAGATCACGATGTAGTATCACTGGAATTAACTATTTGTATAAAAAAGTACCTAACACGCTTTAACTGATATATTGTATATGATAAATAGTTCAACTAATCTCCATGAATTGAAGGCATATTTTTAAATATTCATTATTCACTTTCGTTTTACCTGATTACTAAATATTTTCACAAAATCACACACAAATGTAATAAAACAAATAACATACATTAAACCATTATCAAATATATTTTACATGTATTGACATGAGCTGTATGAATAGAATTATAATGTATTAGTCTCGTAATATTGCATTGATCCCTTCCCTGGTTCAATGAATCGAATGATTTTGACTAGCGAGATGCCGAAAGAGATTGACTTTTGATGGAGAACTAACATTCTTAATTTTAATGATTAAATCATTAAATCATTAATGATTAAATCTCATAAATCATTAATAAAAATTATAGTAAAATGTTTGTTTCTAAACTGTGTTAATTAGCCGGATCGAAACAGAACAATATCAGTGTTCTACTGGGGTAGGTTCCTAATATGTATATATATATATATATATATATATATATATATATATATATATATATATATATTCCTACTATATATATATATATCTCAAACTGTCCTGCTAATTTTTTACTTTAATAGTTAATAAATTACTAATAATACTTTAATAAAAATATGATAAATGAAAATTTATGGTTATATATCTCCAACTATGATTATTCATATCCTGAAAAGTAAATCAAAATTTTATAAAATTATGAGTATTTAAAATAAAACTCATTTTAGTAGTTATTTCAAACTCTAGTTTTCTAGTGTTTTTAGTGGATTAAAAGATAAAAATAATAAGGAGATTCTGCTTCTTATAATTATAATTCTTCTTATTATAATGATTAAACTGCCTGGTTTTTCTCTTTTCCCAACTCAGAAAACTTTCTTTATACAGCTTTCGTGTTCTCAAAAATGATTTTTTTTCTCCCCTTTAATGTGGCAGAATGTTCAATAAAAAAATAAAATATGAATGATTTTTCTATCCGCGATTGATTTAACAAATTAATTTAACTGTTTGGCTTTTTTACATTGAGTTTTTCTCTTTTTCAGAAGCCAAAGCGAAAATACATAAAAAAAGTTTGTCCAAAAATAAAATAAAATTTAAAAAATAAAAATAAACCTACTCGATTAATATTAAATATAATTATGACAGGCGGCGGGTGTTACAACCAGTTTCGGCAGGAATGAAAATATTTGCTTTGATGACTAAAATGGCCTTGCCGAAATATGTGTGGTCCAAACAACACAATTTAAATTACATTTCCATTCCCGTTGCCTTGACTATAAAAAGTTCTCTATTTTCCTTATTAGGACATTTCTAATATATCACAATCACACATCCATTCTTAAATCGAGGTTTCAAAATAATAAAAAAATTAATGAATCCGAACGATCTTAGTGCGTAACAAGTTGAAAAGTGAGTAGTTGGAAAATGTGGTAAATATAATAAATTTATAATGGTCCTGTGTCAATGAATCTTAAGAAAGGTGATAATCACAGGATTTTCCTATTTTATGTCTGGTCATTATTAAATATTAATTAATTGACTTAAATTAATTGATTTTATTTTATTATTTTGATTTTTCAAATACAATAAATTAATGTTTTGAGAGGTGTTTCGGGAAACAAAAGGAGGGAAAGGAAAAATATGCGAGATATCGTTTCCCTTGCAAAATAACGTAATCCAAAATCTGAAACGGAGGTGGGATGCGCTTGATTTGAGGACGACAGGTGTTCAGCCGAAAAGCATTACCAAGTGAGGTCTGTTCTCCGTTGAAAAGCATCCTAAATTTGACAGACAATTGAGGTGCATAAGATGACCTGATGAGATGGATATGACTTACATGTGATGCAAAGATGAAATTATCTTCGGTGTGAGAATGAACTACATGAAAGTGGCCGCCTGGGACATAGTGGATTCGAATGGTAAAGCAACAATAAAAATTGTCTTATCAGGATTTTAAAAATAATTATTTTATTCAAGAATTTTGATATTTTATATTAAAACTTTAAATTTTTTTATTATTATTTATTTTGCTTCAAATATTCATCTACATCTTTCGATGGCCTGATCGAAGTAATAAAAAATAATGACATGAATTTTTTTTCTCTTTAGTGTTGTATGGCAAATAGGTGTTGTGTGTCTTATTCTACTACAGTTCGCCTAGTGGACAAAATTCGATCAAAATCGTTATTGAACATTTGAGGAAAATATAAATGAATTTGAGAAGGAGTTGATCGGGGGGTGCGGTCAAATAAATACTAAATTATAGAAATAGTATTATTTAATTTTTTTGCCGACGTTTTGACCCACTTTGCAGGTTTTCATTAGGGCTATAAAAGCTAACAACTAAAAAAAAAAAAGTTACAAAATATAAAAGTTACATGGCGAAAATAAAATAAATGAATATAAGTAGATATAATATAAGAAGAAGTTGTCTGATTTGTTTTGGTTTGGGGTATTTTCAGAAACAAATAACAACAGAATCTCATTTTATTTATGTTCGATACAATTTTTAAAATTAAATTTGAGAGCATATCTAGTTACAGGAGATATTAGTACAAACCTAGAAATTGCTCGAACATTTATACATACAAATATAATTTTAAATATATTTTAACTACCTTCGAGCGAGCCATGGCGGTTTAAATTAATATGAATTTATCTTTAGCAATAACTGCTAACAAGTTGTAAGAAATCAATTATTCGGAGTATATCAGAGGTTTTTTTATATCGCAATATTTGTAAAAATTTAATTTAAAAACACCTATTTTTGTTAAAAAAAAGAAAAAAAATTGAAGTAAAACAAGTTTTAGAAATGATTATATTTTGTTTTTTAAGCAAGCAGAATGGCATTAAAAAGTCTATAAAGTTTCAAGAAAAAATGATCAACCATCAGTTTGAACCAAGCAATTTTACAAAACCTACAAATAACATGAAATTCCACAAATTAGCTAGTATTTCAATTTAACTATTTAATAAAAACAGTATACAATATTCATTCTGCTAACTAAAAATATTCTCACAAAGGTCTAAGGTGTCAGTTAAACAGTTTATCTAGTTTTTAGAATTATAAAAAAATATTTTATTTTTAGCCGATGTCGCAGGTTTTCCATTATTCGGTCCACTGTGCGCCGTCTGAGCATTTTCTCCGAGCCTACTGCAACGATTTTTTTTTCTTCAAATTTGGAATCAAAGTCAGAGGTCACCCAAGGATGATCCTCCTACATCGACATTACTATCCGCCTTTTCCTTTCAAGAGGGCGGCCGAAGAACCTGTGCTGCTATAGACTGTAGCGTCTAAAGGAATGTACCAATTTTAATGAAATTTGGCTAAAATCTTCTTCTCAATGCTCTTTAAATTTATCTATATAACATACTTCAACAAAAAAAAACTGAAAAAAGTTACAAGGGATAGTAAAATTTCCAAATTACTCAAAAAGTATACTTTTTTGTTGATGTGGTATGGCTTTAGGTTCACAAAATTTCCTAAAATAAAGCGTTAAAATCGGACAATTTGGAGCAAAGATATGGTCTTTAGATATTTTTTACGCATTCAATTGTTCCAGTCCAAAGTCCTGCGTACAATAGTCGATGCTCCCAATCTATGTCACCAATAAAACCCTGCATAATGACCTTAATATTCCATTTATTCTTGATATTATCCCAGACAAATTCTCCAAATTTCATCAGAACCTTACCAATCACCACAATCCCTATCTAGCACCACTCATCCCTTCAATCCTCCTCGCAGGTTAAAACGGCAGCGGTCCCGTGACCTTTTGTAACATGTATATATTGGAATTCTGGCAATAGCCTTTCTCCACTCAAGTCATGAGTGTCTGTAGTTGTAGCGCCCTTACTCAATCTCCGCTGGCTTTTAATACCAGTGAAGTGGTTGATTAAGAAGCGCAGGGATTTCCTGAAGTATCGCTTTACCTCCAGATGTGAGGGGATAAGTTTGGTTCGGAGTTCCCATGGCCGAATGTAAATAGTGTAAATAGGTATGCCTGCGTCTTAGATGTTTATTTGTATTGCTTTTTTTTTTAAAGATGATTTTAATTCTATTTTATTCATTTATCTTTATTCTATTATTACTATTATTTATATTTTCTTCCTTCACTATGATACTTTATTTTGTTCTTATTTCGCTTTATATTATTTTGAAATTACCTTATTTATTTTTTGATTTTGTAAATATGGTGTGAATCTGCTCTCTGAACTCTATTATAAATGTCCTTTATTGAGATAGATTGTTATATTTATCAATAAACAAATAATTTAAAAAAAAGATATTTTTTATATATTCTACTACAAATATCAAAGGTCCTTTGTTTCATTTTTATTTTTGAAGGTGTTACTGAAGCAATGCTATTTTTTTTAAATATAGTCCACTTAGACCAAAAATATTAATCACCTATTATTTATTTTTCTTTGTTTCTAGGAAGGTAATGTCATTTTAGACATATAATTGTTTGGAAATAATAAATCATTGTGAAATAATTTGCAGCGTTTTTAGTATTTAATTCACGCACTTTGTATCAAAAAATCTCAACGATAGAAATAGTCGATGATAGAAATAGAAATATGCAAGATGGAAAGTAGAAGCACCTGCGGAGGCCCGTTGAAGGCGCCATCAAGACGCCCTATCGAAGGCGGAGGTCACCAAAACTAGCAAGGATACTTCCGGAGGCCACTCTATCCACCATTATCCTAATCATAGTTGCCTAGCTTTCGTTTCAATATTAATCATTTTGTGGTGAGTTGGTCGCCCCTCCTCCTCCTCTTAAGCCCCGTTATTACTCCAAAAATGATCAACTCACAACTGCAAACCACCAACAGCACCATCATAACCTATGGTTATAGCCATTGAAAAATCGTTAATAACTATTCATGGTTCCAATATTTATTTTAAAACGTTTGGTCGTCTTACTGATTCAACATAATTCAATATGTACAACGTCGTCTGCAATGAAACTAATGTTACTTTTTTGGTTTATTATTTTCAATAATGAACCACCGTAATCATCCAAAAAACTCAGAATTTGAGGTTTTACATTTCAGGATACCTAGAACTCGAAAATCGAAAAAAATGTTGTCTGTCCGCTGTCCAAGCATTTTCACCGATACTACTGGACCATTTTTTTTTTCAAATTTGGAATCAAAGTTGGATGTCCGCCGAGGATGATCCCCCTACCTCGGCATTACTATCTGCTCTTTCCTTTCAAGATGGCGGCTGAAAAACCTGTGTTGCTATAGACTGTAGTGCCTAACCCGATTTCAATAAAACTTTGCTAAAGTCTTCTCCTCGATACCTTTTAAATATATGTATAGGACATACTTCACCGAAAAGTACTTCCCTTTTAAGATGGCGGTCGAAAGACCTGTGTCGTATAGACTGTAGCGCCTGAACGGATGTACCTATTTCAACTAAACTTAGATAAAGTCTTATCTTTCGAAACCCTTAAAGTTGATGTGTATAACATACTTCAACAAAAAGAAGCTAACTTCAACAAAATTAGTGAGTCGTAAGATTAGATTTCTGAATAACTCAAAAAGTATACAATTTTCGTTGATACTGTATGGTTTTTAAAAGTTTTCAAAATTTCCTAAAAACACAAACAAAAAAAAAGTTAATACCGTACAATTCGGAGCAAAGATATGGTCTCTAGATATTTTTATATCTTCTACCTCAAATCTTATTTCATTTGTTTTGGTTTTAATATCATGAAAGTGTTACATCAACTGTGTTTTGTTTTTTTTTTCTTAGAAAATTACTTATGATGAAATATAAAATTATTTATGGGAATATTAGAAATCACCTGTTATTTAATTTTTTTCTTATGTGACAAGGAAAGTAATGTTGCTTTTGATGTATAATTGTTTGGAAATAATAAGCCATTGTGTGATAATTCGCAGCGTTTTTTTGTTATCTACTTCGTTTTAATTTTCTAAAGAGATAATGTTTAAGGGAATAGTACATCTGAAACATACATTAATGAATATTACTAGATGTGTGAACTCTTCTGTTTATTAACTTTCCGGTCCGTACTAATTTACACCTTCAAAGTCACATTCCCTTCACTACTCTCGTTACCTCTGATGTGATATTATTTATGATGTCTAATTTATTCATAATAGTTGTATATTTAAGTATTCAATTTTAGATTTGGCATAATCATTCTAGTAATTACACCATATATATTCTTCTCATACATTACACTCATTCTAACAAGTGCATCGTGTACTTAGCCCTTTAGAAAGTTTGTTTCTATTTTCAATTTCTACATACCCTGAGAATAAACAATAAATATGTTTACTGCGTTTTTAGTGTCTAACCACAACCGTTTTCTAAATTTTATCAATGACCAAATAATAATATGATTTAAATATCATGATGTAAATTAATCATTATTATTAATATTATTATTAATAACATCATTATTTTTAACCATTATGATTTAAATAAATCATCTCTACTAATTCCTGCTTACATCTCAAAATGACGTTGTACGATGAAATAAATATTACAAATCAAATTTTGACTGAGGTGAATGTTTGTTGAAATTGTATGAGTTTTTAAGAATCAACCCATAGTACTAATAACATTTTCGTTTTTAATTTCTCCTGATATCTGTTTTTATTTTTATTTCACTTTTTTTCAAAATGGTTTTACTTTATATATATATTTTCACTGACAATCTTTTGTATATTCTTTAATTTTGATTAATGTAATTTTTGGCCAGATGTTGTTTTTATTTTTCGTTCATAATTGTTATTCTTAAGGGACCTCTTCCCAGAATAATAAAGTTTTTACGTTCTATTCGATTCTATATACTTCTATTAATAAGTTCAGACTACTTGAGTTACAAATTTATCCAAGCTCGATAATACCATGTTCCTCGTAAATAAATATCTCAATTCTTCAAATTTACTTGACACCAATACTTGAACCGTCTGCCTTCAAAATATTTTTGGTTGATCTACTTAGAATATTTTTCTTTTAAAAATTAATAAAAAATCTTTACTTATTGAGCAGGAAAAAAAACACAGAGTTGGTTTAAGTATTATTTAATGATGATTGACTCAGTATACGATGAGAAATGTTCACCAAAAATATTACTTAAAAAAAAAAACAAGATTCAAGAAATATTCTCCAACAATATTAAGTGGAAAAACTATATTTTTATTTCTAAAAAAACTAGAATTTATTAGTGCAAGAAACGAATCTATATTGTTTTACATGACAAAAACTGACTAAACCTATTTCACTGAAAGCGTTTTTTTTTTTTTATTTATCTAATTTATTATAAACATAAATTATTTTAATAAAATAAAAATAAAAATTTTACACACAGAAAAAAATCGATTTATTTACCGGGTACTCGTATAAAATTTATATACGAGTAACTAAACCATAAATCTATGCAGAGCAAAAGGCATAAAACATTGATATAACAAATACTTAAAATTATATGAACATTTTTTTAAAAATGATTTTGATTGAATTCATTATATCAGTGTAAACTTAAATAGTTTTTAATAAAATGTATATCTTATTAATAATTAACCATTTCATATTATAACTTGCAATAAAAATTGTTAAATATAAAATATGAAACAATTTGATAATTAACTGAATGAGAAATGGGGGATCGTAATAGAGAACCGAAGAAACCCGAGCGTGCACCCGAACTTGGCCGAAAGGTTATAATAGACTTTTTACATATCCTGTGCTTAATAAAATCCCATAAATAAGCGATTTTTATAAATGCTAGCGTTGGTACTATTTAATATTTAATTGTATTGATTGCTACAACATAAGAATTAAAATTGGTATATATACCAAGGTTTAAAAAAATAAGAATTCCTACAATTAAACATAAATAAATACAGCTGCTTTCTTAATAGTGACACTCTTATCGGACTTAAAATATTTCATGCCACTTAATATTAATATATTAAAATATAAAGATTTAAAAGGAGTTGGTTAGTTAAAAAAAAACATAAATATTATATATAAAACGGCTGCGAAAAAACATATGGTAATTAATTAGTAAATAAACAAAAAAAATGGTAATTAATTGTTTTAAAATTTATTTTGTTTTTTTTTCCGTCCGTTATTTTTACTTTCACTGCCCTTAAACTGAAGATACTTATTTCTAATAAAAAAAAAAAGAAGGGGAGTGATAAGTGAAATTGTGATGTAGATCGTTTTTAGAAATGTGTCAAATGATTAAAATTGGTATTCCAGCAACTATTACTCCCATTTAATATTGATGACAACAATAATTAATGATCCTCCGTAGCTTATGAAGCTATGAGAGGACTTGTACAATATAGCAGATGAGCTATTTAGAGCAGTGTATTATGGTGGAAGGAGATGCCGGGAGACGGTATTCAGCCAGTGACGGGAGGTGGAGAAATATCACCAGTTTAGTAGCCCACAACTGAACAATAATAATCAAGCCCCCGCATTACCTCCACTCACTAGGTATTAGTTCCCCCAATCTATCTTCCTCTTCGAATAACAATGATGGCTGAACAAGTCCAAAACATAATTATATATTGATAGTTAGAGACTATTATTGTAATATTAATTTTTATTATTAATTTACTTTAAATGGCTGTTGGTAGACTCATGGCGGCAAGTCTAACTCAAGAGGCGTAAGAAAATAAAATCTGGTGTGGACACTCACACGACTTTCCTACCTATTTCAGAAAAGTTTTTATTTCTCTACATATGTCCATCAAGAAACAAAAAAAATTGAATTAGATTTATATTCCTGAAAATTGATCAAAGAAAAGATTTGATTACGATTTATATGATAAACTAAAGAAATGTAAACCGGCTTAAGGTAGATCAGTGTGAAAAATTCAATACCCTCTAGTATTATTGATTAAAAACTTTTTGCTATAGCCTAATTTTGCCAAACAATAATTTCTGAGGTGATAGTGAAGCTTGTGTGATGCAGGCAACAGATTTTCTTACTTTCACTAAGTTATATTTTTTCTCTCATACATCACTTTCTAACACCAGGATATGTACCCGTAATCTTGAAATTGAATGGCTGTAACTTCGTTAATAGTGGCCCAAAACGAACGATTTTTATATAATTTTGTAGGAAATTTCACGATCTTTCAAAAAAAAAAAAAAAAAAAAAAAAAAAAAAAAAAAAAAAAAAAAAAAAAAAAAAAAAAAAAAAAAAAAAAAAAAAAAAAAAAAAAAAAAAAAAAAAAAAAAAAAAAAAAAAAAAAAAAAAAAAAAAAAAAAAACTGGCGAAAAGGTTAGTTATATATTTTACCGTATAATATATGCTTAGCGAGTTAGGCCTTAAAACATTTTTCTTTTCTTTGTAACTTTTTTCCTGAATTTTTTCGGGAATTTAGTCCATGCACAAAAATTGAAAGGACAATTATTAGAACATTATAGGAAAGCTTCATCAAAATCGGTAGAGCCGTTTTTCCCGCTACTGTCTATAGAAAAACATGTTTTTAATTTATTGCGCATGGAGCACCCAATCTCTGTCACATGCATGAGTATTCAAAACCCTATAAAATAAAAAAAGAAGCAACAAAATCGGTTCAGTAGTTCCCGAGAAAATCTTTGCACAGACAGACAGATAGACAGATCAATGGTTAAAAATGTGTTTTTCGGACTCGGGGGGCTCTGAAACGTATAGATCCGTCGAAAACCGCATATCGCAAATTTGATCCGATCGCAATACTTTTCTTACCTAGTATAGGTAGGAAAGTAAAAAAAAACTAAGGTGTGTGCTTTAGCAAGGAGAGAGTAATAATATGAAATATAAATTATAAATAATAGCCCATTATAAAGAGAATGAAATGCTGATCAGTCCCCTCGCTTACTGTATTCAGGTACGGTTTTAAGTTTATGAAATATTTTAATCCTTATCTTCCATAAAACTCGTTATAATTTCGTTTTCGAAACTATTTTTTTCCTTTTTCGCTTTTTTGCCGAAGCATTGCGTTAAAATACAGTTTTGAATAATAGCTCATTATAAAGAGGATGAAATGCTGAACATTTTCCTCTCCTATCCTCTCACACAAGCTTGGGTTGAAACATTGCCATTAAAAATCTTTAAAAAAATGACTGCGATCTTACTATCTAACACCAACGATATCCTCATTGTGGAATGACAAATCCATGCCCCCCTCCAACTTTGTATACTTGTGGAGATAAATCTAGGGGATGTTGTGTATAAGTAGTTGCTTTGAATAAAAATAAGAGATTAAATTAAGAACTTCTTTCTCGAACCAAAACAAAAAGAGGATTACGTGATACATGTAATTTAGTCAAGTGTAGAGTGGTTTAGTAACTAAAATACTCGATACTGTCCCAATAAACGATTAGAATACGGTTTTGTACAATACACAAATGAGTTTTGTTAGTAATCACCTATTTCGTAAGAGATGGAAAAATAATTTTATCCAATAAAAGAAGAAAAAATTAAATTAGGTACTTACATGGACAAAAATCATAAATTTCCGCTGAAATAAAATTCAAGATATACAGAACTCATATATGTATATGATTGCACTTTTGGAATAATAAATAAAAAAATGTGGTGAGCGCAACACACAACTTTCACTTACTCTTTGAACTTTGCTCAACTTTGATTAGAAATTATTTTCTGGCCATGTTGGGTGGGCTATTATAACATTTTTTAAATTGCATTTTTAACTGAGGTAAAGCTAAAAGATTGCAGCTAACGAATCTTAAATACTATTAAAATAACGAAAGTTAAATTTATTATATCACCGGTTGATGGTGGATTGTACGATTCGTAGATTATGCATTGTTCGATCGGTTGGTTATGGATTGTACGACTGTTAGTTATTAAACTGTTATTTTTCATTGTAATGTTTATTAAAACAGAATTAAGAGATTTGCATTGTCTGTCATAGACAGGTCAAAAGTTGTCACAGTAATTGTAATTGGATGCTGTTGGAATATCACAAAGCGAACATTTATGAACATTTATTATTTCATGAAAATTTATTCACTAATTTAATTTTCTAAAAGGTTACATGATAATGTTTCGGAACAAATAGACGATAGATACCTAAATATTCAAATATAGTATCAGATGTAGAGTTATTAAACTACAGTAAATATATTTAAAGTTATAAACGTATCTATGAAATATTTTTATATTTCACTTCTTCTTTCACAAAAGTACAATGAAATAATAGCGGATACTGTTGGAATATCACAAAGGGAAGATTCATCAAATTATTCACTAATTTAATTTTCTAAAAAGTCACATGACAATTTTTCGGAATAAACGTTGATACCTAATTATTTAAATATAATATCAGATCTATAATCACTAAACTACAGTAAATGTATTTAAGGTTATGAACATATGCTTTATACATCCATGAAATGATTTTATATTTTATTTCTTCTTTCACACAAGTACAACGAAATAGTTTTTTTAACAATGCTATTGCCTTGATTAGGTGGATTTTAAATACTTTCTACAAACGTAAAAATATTTTTTAAAGTTTACATTTAGTTCATAAATGTCATTTAATTCCCTTGAAAACATGTGATTTACGTTAAATTTTATTTGTTTTCAAAAATTATTATTTATAATTTTTTCGACACTCTCCGTTACCTTCTACAACTTTCTATATTAGATTTTTCTAAAATTCTCAGCTTTCCAACGATATATTATAAGTATACCTTCTGACTTGTATTTCCGGAGATTCATTTGCGATCCGTATTAGTATTTTTACTTTTTTCTCCTTTATTCAATTATCAAATTCATTCAAAAGTTATATTTAGCATTTTTTCGTAACTCTTAATTATGAGAGATTGTTAATTATTTAGAATGCACCATATTAAATGTACTTTAGAGGAAGCCACATATGAACATTGGGCATTTAAGCATTGTAAAATGACATCAACGGGGATAAAACCTAAATGATATTAAAGACCACTTAATTATACTATGATACCCCGAATTTAATCAAAATCGTTAGAGCCCTTTTTAAAGAAAATTATAAAAATGTGTTTCAGCGTTGATATAAAGTGGCACTTCCGGTAAGCCGATTTTAAGGAAAAAGTTGCCAGGACATCTAAGGTATATATCTATCTTAAATATGTGATATCAGTTTCGTATGACTTTTCGGTTTTGAACTAGAGTATTCACAGACACACGGACACACAGACCATTTTTCGGGACTTGGTTATTTGGACTCAGAGGAACTCAAAACTCTTCAAATCAAATACTTTCATATTTTATATTGAACTATCTTTTATATTGGAAATTAATGTGAAATGGACAATTGCTTCAATTAAAAAAAATTGAAGGTACTTTAGGGGAAGCTAATATATAAAATTAGCCATTTAAGGCCTGTTAGAAAACATCAATCAGAATAAAAAATAAACTTTATTTAAAACTGCTTAATTTTACACTGATATAATGAATTTAATCAAAATCATTAGAGCCATTTTCGAGAAAATCTTAAAAATGTGTTTAGTTTATGATATAAAGTGCCACTTCCAGTTAGCCAATTTTGACAAAAAAGTTGCTGTAACATCCCAAGCATATAAAAACCTTAAACATGCAATTTTATTTTCACTTTTTTGAACAAGACTGTAAACACACACACACCATTTTGCGGGACTTGGTTATTTTGACTCAGGGAACCTCAAAACATATATTTCCGTTGAAAACTCGGAATAAAAAATTTTCAGGATCGCAATACTTACACTTACTATATATTACATATATAGGTAAGTGAAAGTAATAAGATGTTGAAAGTTGTTAAACAGATACTTGATAATGGGCGGCATAAAATAGCAGAAAGACACTAAGAAATGTAAGATTACTTGTTAAATTACACTAGTAATTTAGTGCACAGTCGACTAACTTTCTTCAATAAAAATATAAATAGTATGAATGAATCAATGAAAATATTTTTTCTCAGTATATAAAGATTATAAAGATGAATAAATGAATTTTTTTTTCTTTTTAATGTGGCGTACTTAATCCATCGAGTTAGACAAATGCTACTATCCAAACCCATAACAAGTTTGATTTTGGTTACTAAATTTCTTTATATGGGAACTCATTTGATTTTTGATAATATTTATTTCAAGAATTTAGGATTCTATTAAAGTATTAGTATCTTTGAGTGTTTTTCTCAATTAACTGGAGAACTTTTTAAGGCTAGATGTTTACTTAAAAGGGAAAGGTCAATGTAAATGAAGGTTTTACAAATGGACCGCTGAGCAGCCCCGAAGTGGAGGGGCCTCGCTGTTTCTCAATGCCCCTGTGGCAATGAGCGAATTCCAGGCATAGTTGAGAGATTAAATTCCTCAAAGGAACCTGGCCAACATTTCCATCCACTAACTACTTCCAACACGTCACTACCCAGATTAGAGCTGGAAAAATAAATTGTATATTTAATATTAATTAATAAATAAATAAAACAGTCAATATTAGATGGATAGATAGATAGAAAATGACTTTATTCTGGGACACAGTCCTTTGAGAATAACAAAATAGAAAGATATCATCTTGCCAAAATAAAATCAATCGAAAAAAAGAAATAATGTAATAAAAATATAAGGTAAACATTTTATATACAAAACAAACGAAACTATATACAAAACAATTAACACTATGACAAGACACTTAGCTATTTGCACTTATAGCCCAGCATACACTTTTAAGAAAACAATAAAGAATTAAAAAAAAATAAAATAAATAAATTCTTTATTAAAATAAGCTTTGTGTTTCTGTTGAGAAAACAGAAACCTGAATCTGGCAATATAAAGTGCCTGGTTAATATATAAATACATTATCATTTAGCATTGATATTTGACAATTAATGGCATGAAATAAATGTATGTTGTCGAATGGTTAGCAACTATCTGACTGTTTTTGAGATAGGAATTGGAATAGGAGTGTTTGTAAGGATGGGAAAGTCTATATAGGATCTAAGAAAGGGCTTCGAAGCAATGACAATGGCCTTAGTTTTGGCAGCATTTAACCTTAATCCATTTACATTTGCCCAGGCACTAATTCGATCTAGATCTTGTTGGATCTTGGCAAATGCTCCCAATCACTCAGGAGGGGAAAAAAGTGATAGGTACATCTGAGAATCGTCTGCATAAAGGTGGTGAGAACAATGGAGAATTCATTTATGTTGGTCGTTAGTGTAGGAGCTGAAAAGAACAGGAGATATGCTTGAACCCTGGACAACTCTATACGATAAAACAAGGAAAGGGGATAGTGGTTGATTGGGTATGGAGACTGCTTGGGCTCGTTGTGAAAAGAAAGATTGAAACCAAGAGATGGAACTATTGGAGAAGGATAGTAATTTCAGTTTGTTGAAAAGGATGGAATGGTTAATGGAATCGAAGGCTTTGGAGAAGTCGAGAAGGATAAGGATAGTTAACTTTTTATCATCTATTGCAGTTTGAATGTTGCTGGTGATTTTAATTAAGGCGGATTGTGTGGAGTAGCTGGGACGGAAACCAGATTGGAGAGGATCAAGTTGGTTGGACTTTTCAAGGAAGTTGGAGACTTGGGATTGCACCAATCTTTCTAGGGGTTTTGAGAGGTTATATTACAATAGAAAACAGACAGTGAGGGGTCACAATCAGCGGGTCTATATCCTATATATCTATGTGCTTTTGCTACTTCATTACATGAGCATTGGTACCCTTAATAGTTACTGCTCTCAAATGTGGCATATTGTATTATTATTCAATAAAATAATAAAAATAAAAAGAACTAAGGTGTGTGCTTTAGACCACACGATTGAACTGAAAACATCAACAAGGTGAGATTAATAATATGAGATATAAATAATAACTCATTATAAAGAGGATGAAATGCTGAACATTACCCTCGCTTACAGTATGCAGATCCGATTTATACTTTCTGAAATATTTTAATCCATATCTTCAATAAAACTCGTTATCATTTCGTTGTCGTCACTCTAACAGGGCATCGCGTTAAGGTACAATTTTTAATGATAGCCCATTACAAAAAGGATGAAATTCTGAACAATTCCCTCGCTTACAGTATGTAGGTCTGATTTTTAGTTTCTGGGATATATTAATCCATATCTTCAATAAAACTCGCTATCATTTGTTTTTTGACACTATTATTTCCTCTTCGCCTCCCTAACACGGCGTGGCGTTAAGATAACATTTGGAATAATAGCCAATTACTAAGAGGATGACATGCGGAACAATTTCCTCTCTTACAGTATGCAGGTCCGATTTTTAGTTTCTGAAATATTTTAATCCTTGTGTACAATAAAACTCGTTATAATTTTGTTTCCCACAATTTTTTTTCCCTTTTCGTCATTCTAACAGGGCATCGCGTTGAGGTACAATTTTTAATAATAGATCATTACAAAGAGGATGAAATGTTGAACAGTTTCTTCTCATACAATATGCAGGTCCGATTTTTAGTTTCTGAAACATTTTAATCCATATCTTCAATAAAACTTTTTATAATTTCGTTTTCCACAATATTTTTTTCTCTTTTCGTCACTCTAACAGGGAGCCGCGTTAAAGTTACAATTATGAATATTTTGTTACTTAGACTAACAATTTTGTTTATACAATATCTTGAAGCTGTGAACTTTATTATTATTATACATTTGTCGATGACTTGATTGTACCACTTATTAATATAATTTTCAATATTAAAATTTTGAAATCTGGACTTTTTACATACAGTAATACTCTAAGATTTGAAGATTTATGTGTCATGGTGGATAGGAAGAACCGAAAAGCCGAATTAAATAAAAATATTTCGTACTCCGTTTTTTTTTTTTTTTTTCAAACAAATTCATTTATCAAATTATTTTATCTTTTTTAAGTTAAATGAAATAAAAGTTATTTATTTTAGAAGTAATGCTCTACTTTTAAATCATTTCCTATGCAGTTATAATTAAAGAAAAAGAAAAAGAAAAGAACAGAAATATTTTTTGTTAACAGATACGACAGCAGAGTAAAATATTTTTAAAAAATGATCGTCCAAAGAGTTATGTATTGATAAAAACAACATAAATAATGCAAAAGTTTTGTGTTTTTTTTTTTGTGTCCATAAAATATGTATTTGCGCCTGTCAACTATGGTTGTTTTAAATTACAATTGGAATTTTTTGTAGATTTTTTATCTTCTAGAATTTTAGTATTCTTTAATGGTTGTCTAAAAATTATGAAATATATCATTTATTCTGCTTCTGATATTATCGTATTTTAGTTAAAACCTTTTCAAACCAATTATTTTCAACTATGGTGAACAGTTAGTACTATATCACACTGCTAGTTCCTTCATTTTTCAATTGATTGTGCTAAAATTAATGTGGAACAAATAACTTTGATGTAAATGATTTTTGAGTGAAAACTCAATTTACCTAAATTTGTTAGTTTTTTTTCAAACCAAGGCCACGAAATGTAAATTAATAATTCGCCGTAACTATCCAGGTTTTTTCTTTCCATTTCTCACGAAGTTATTTAAATAAATTATTTTATTGTAAAAATTAAAAAAAAAATCTGCTATGAATAATGCATGGCGCCTGTCTGCATATAAAGTTTACAGGTTATATATGTGTCACCTGTGCATTGTGTGTTAAGTGCAAAAATTATATTTATGGAAAAACGCAATTGAAAGTTTGAAATTTTCCCAGATGCAAGGTAAATTTTCGAGTTTCAATCCATGATTCACAAAGGAACATCCATCTTTGTAATAGCCGCCTAATTTAGCTCATTGGACACAAAGAAAGAGGAAAAAAAAAATAACTTTTTGTTGATACCCATAAAAAAAAAATGCACTTAACACACTTTTCTCAGGTTCCACGGATATTTAACACTGATAAATGTGTCAATGACAATTTTGTTTATCATTTTAAATAATAAACCAGTATAAGAACAAAAAATGACCCCCCTTTTAAAATTTGAAACTTAACTATAATACATATTACCTATTAGTTTTAAGATCCCTAGAACAGAAAAATCAAATAAGAAAACCGTTCCTTATCAAATTTCGCAGAGAATAAGTACGGAATTTTTTCACATATAAATGAGTTTGCGATTGTAAATAATTAACCATTGTGTGGTAATTAAAAGTGTTATTAAATAAAATATTGTCGAGTAGACTTAGTGATTAATTTCAATGTTATTTATTTAATTTTCCTTTTGAGCTCATCGTCTGTTAATTACAAAAACTCAATAATTAACATCATATTAACCTTAAATCATCAAAGAATTTTGATGAATTTTTCCTTTGTGAAATCAGAAAGTTGTCCACTTGATGTAACTATATTTGATATTTAAAGTCACTTTGATGCATTTACTGTCTTGTTTTTACCGATAAATAAGGTCGAAATTCAGACATTCTTCAATTTTTTTCTTCTTAAAAGTCCATAAGCTTCATAAAAAAATGTACAAGAGAAAAGCAAATACAAAAATAAATAACATAAAACTGATTTGAAAATATATAAAATAGTTTTTCTAAACTCCTAAGGCCCATTAAGATCAATTCCGGAACATGTCTGTGATTCTTCGAAGAAAAATCATCAAAAACAATTTGGTCAAATTCGGTGACCCACTAATTGTGACCGCCTCTATGTATCTGTATCTATTGTATCTGTTAAAAAAAAAAAATATAATATTTTCGCTTGTTTAAAATCTTTCTTTTCGTTTTGACTTTTGGTGTGAAATATAGAAGTATAAAATATGCCCATTTTAAAAATATTCCTTTACACTGAGAGCTGGAAAGAAGAAGTAGTTTTGAATAAACCTCAGCTCATGTTTTCCTTGAATTTAGTTTTCGAATTAAAAAACATGATAATTAAAACAGCTTACAACAGGGAATAAATTAAGCATGTTTTTAGCTTCCAAATCTAGCTCTTCCTATTTTTCATCACACTAAACAACCACTCCCACCATCACCACTTTTTTACTGAATCAGAGGCATTTTGGTGAATCAGTGATTCATAAATAAGAACTAGACAAATGAGGCAGTTATTCCGATCCAATTCCCGAAAATATTTGTTCTGCCTATCTAAAGCTTACAGTTATATTTCTGAATGTAAATAAATTGTATTAAAACATGTCAAATGATCTCCTATTTTCTTTTATGCGATAATCTCTTGATCATCGGTAATGATAATTAAAAATTATAATTTGAGGGATGTTCCAGGCTAATCTTTCAGAAATTTAAAATAGAGGACTGTTAATATGAATATATGCTAACACATGGATTAGCAGTGCCGACATATATTCTGTTCCGGAATAATCCAATTTAAGTACTTCCAACTAACTAACCAGTGAGCGTCCTTAATGCTACATTTAATGGTGTAACTTTGGCAATACACAAAGCTCTCAAAATGAGTTTGCTTTCGAGATGTGAAACATCGCCTCTACTACGTCATTTCATTAAAGTGAACTATTAATGGATTAAAATTTATGAAGAATATTTTTCTGAGCTGAAAGATGAATTTTTATATTAAATTACATTATACCAGACTGAAAGGACAAGAAATCGCTCGACGTTTCCGACTACTCGAGAGCTTGCTAGACAAACGCTCTAAACTTCCAATTAATTACAAAAGACTCATATACGTGACTGTAATAAGGCCTATTTAGACTTACGGAGTTGAGCTATGGAGCTCCAATAAACCATCGAATTCCTCTCGTATCCAATCCTTACCATCCAAAATCCTTCGTAAAATCCTCATTGTTCTCTACTTTGTTACAAATAAAACCATCCATAATAACCTTAATGTTTCTTATCTTTTAGATCTGATCCATTCAAGATATAATTTCCTTCCATCCTTCATATCCTTCCATAATAAACTTCAGAATCATCACAACCCTCTCGTTTCTAACCTTGCTTCCTCTTCAATTAGTGATAACCCTCCGAGGGGTCTGAAAAGAATATGTTGATCTCCTAATGTAGACATATAAGAATCCTACCATTGTGTAGGACATCATAAATCATAAATATCTACAAAATGTCTCGGGGCCACTGCCGTTTCAACGCAAGATATTAGCAACAGATTTTAATTCGTTAGTGAATATACAAGATTAAATATTATTTTACAACTTCAAACCAAATTTGGTCCCAAATTTCCTAAATATTGTATGTATGAGAGTGTAAATATTGGTTGATCGTGCTTTTATTTACGAAGTTTTTTTAATTTTAATTATCTTTTTAATTTTAAATAGGTTATGAAAAGCTATTTTAATCAACATCATTTATTTCTATTCGATATGGCATAGCGTAACATCTAATAATAAAAATAGTTTAATTAATCTTTTTAAACGATAATCATGGAATACTTTTCATATCCAATCCTTAATGCTCCTTTTCATTTAACTCATAAAATTATTAAATAACTCATAAAAAGACCGCAATATTCCATTAGTTGGAGATTTGGCCCGAAATTGATGTACCTATTTTAATTGCAAACTTAGTCTTCCAAATCTTCTAGAACAGAACCTTTAATCACAAAATTTACTAAAAAAAAAATAAATAAATACATAATAATATTATTAAAAAATGAAAACTATTTTTGTTATCTTTAAATATTTAAGTAAATTTACATAATCACGGAATAAAAAGTAATTGAGAAAAATATTGAATAGAAATACACAAATACCAAGTACATATACTTAAACATAATTGATTCAATTTCAGTAAAAAATAGATCGCAGACACTTTTAGTGAAAATGCAATGGTAAAACAAGATTAATCAAAAACGAATTCGTGTTACATAATATTTGTGTATCCAGTGTCAGATTGTTTTGTGAAGAGGAAGAAAATTAAGAGAGTTTTACATGTTGATAAGGAAGGAGTATGTCAGATTTTTGAAGAGAAAGGGAATTCCAGAAAGTGTTGGAGCGGACATCAAAGAAGTGTTGAAATGAGACAGATCTCTAAAAAGGGATAAAGATCAAAGGGTCGGTGTTCAGGCATGGTAAGGAAGTGGATAGAGGGGAGTCTCCTCAATCTGTCACCGAGATCCATCGAGAGACCAGAGTACACCACGTAGCTGTAGTTAAAATTTGTGAAGATTAAGGAAGAAACTAACAATCTACGCGTAGGTTTGGAAAGGAGATGGCAAAAGTGATGGAATAATTTTAGAGTGGAAATTGATATGTGGGCAATATGGTGATCTCAGACGTTCAATTAATGATAAAGCCTAAGTTTTTAATTCAGCAACAATAAGTGATAGTATGATCATCAAGTTATAGCGTGGAAAGATTGTTATTGAATCTAAGAAGGGTTTTAGAACCAATGAATATTGCGTAAGTTTTAGCAATGTTTAACCTTAATCAATTTTAACATTTCTCAAGGCACTGATTCGAACTAGGTCTGGGAAAAGCCAACCATAAATGGCGACCGGAAAATGATAAATATATTTGGGAGTCGTCGGTATAAAGTTGATGGGGACAAGGAGGAATTGATTTATTGAAGTCGTTAATGTAGGAGCGAAAAAGAAGAGGTGATATGGTCGAAATCAGTGCAACTTCAGAGGGTAGTAAGATAGGAAGGTAATGGATCATTAGGAATGACAACTGCTTGGGTACGTTTAGCTAGAAAGGATTGAACTGTTGGAGAAAGAAGAATAGTAGTAATAAGAATAATTTGGAGAAGAAGATGGAATGATTAATGGAATCGAAGGCTTTAGAGAAATCAAGAGGTACAAGACCGGTTAATTTTTCTATCATTTATAGCAGCTTGAACATCGCTAGTTATTTTAATGAGGGCCGTTTACGTGGAGTAACCAGGTCAAAAACGAGATTGAAGAAGATCAAGTTGATTGGACCCCTGGAGGAAATTGGAAATTTGGGATTGCACTGGTCTTTCTATGAGTTTGGTAAGAAAGAATTGATATTGGGCAGAAATCTTCGTAAGAAAAGGGTTAGGGTTTTTATTATAGTATCCTTAAGAAAATGATAAATATATTTGGGAGTCGTCGGTATAAAGGTGATGGGGACAAGGAGGGATTTATTTTGTTGAGGTCGTTAATGTAGGAGCGAAAAAGAAAAGGTGATATGGTCGAACTCAGTGCAACTTCTGAGCACAGTAAGATAGGTAGGTAATGGATCATTAGGAATGAGAACTGCTTGGGTACGGTTAGCTAGAAAGGATCGAACTGTTGGAGGAAGAACAATGGTTTTAATTCGGAAAAGAATGTATCGAAGGCTTTAGAGAAATCAAGGGGTACAAGTTATTTTAGAGTACGGTTAATTTTTCTATCATTTATAGCAGCTTGGACATCGCTAGTTATTTTAATGAGGGCCGCTTACGTGGAATAACCAGGTCATAAACCAGATTCAAGAAGATCAAGTTGATTGGACCCCTGGAGGAAATTGGAAATTTGGGATTGCACAGTCATTCTATGGGTTTGGTAGGAAAAAATTGATATTGAGTAGGAACCTTCGGAAGAAGAAGTATTAGGATTTTTATTAAGGAATTAACGATAAATTCTTTCCAAAAGGCAGAAAATACTAAGTTCTGGAGGTACGAATGGTAGAGGAGAACTGGCATAAGTTTGAGGAAGGCATAAGTTATTAATTTGACGGAAATGCCATCTGGATCAATTTAATTAGTGTATGATTTCGTAACAGCGGATAAAAGGTCCCTGGGAGAAATTTAGGAAAAATAAAAGTTATCATCATTAATCGATGTCTCAGGCACGAAGCTGGAAGAAGAGAGTAGAGAAGAGGTAGAGTCTGTTAATTAATAATTAAAATATTAATTCTCACGATAAATAGTAAATAAAAAACAAATCAATGACGTTTTTTGGTAAAGAAGAGACAGGTAAGAAGCGGAGTTGACTCTGAAGGTGAGAGAGGGTATAGAGCGGAGAACCGGGTCTGGTAAAATAGTTAGACATAGCATTCCCCCCTCGTGCCGGGGAGAGGACCGCTCCAATCATTCAATACAGCATTCCAACCATCGGCGTTCCAAGGCTCCCTTCAAATCTCATCTCCACGCCCAAATATTTTACTTTTATTTTTAATCCATCTCTTATATCCAACCTACTCAATTTTCCTCATGTTCCATACCGTCATCCCTGCGTCCTGGCCAATGCCCGTTGTGGTGGCTCAAAGCAAAAGACAACTAACAAGAGAAATTTGGCGAAAGGATTACTGCATGCGGCCACAAGATTATGTATGGATGTAAAGTATCTTTAAGCACAGCTCAAGTGCAGTCACAAGATTATGTATGAATGTAAAGTATCTTTAAGAACAGCTCAAGAATCTATTAAAATTGTCTATATTAACGACAACGGAAGTCTTGGTGTTTCTCTTTTCTTTAATTTCTTATTAATAGATATTTAATGTGGATTCTTATAATATGAAAACTGTTATCTCTGGTGGACTATGAAACATATTTTGGGATCCGGCAAATCCCTACTACTGAACTTTGTAGTATAGAAAACTTAATTTACAATCTTTTAAGTAATAATCTAGGTAACACACATTTCGTTAAAATATTTGATACTGGTGGTTCCATTAAACAATTTACTTTAATACAATAAACAGATGGATACAATTGAAGAATTAAGTCCAGAAATAAGAATGAATAGAACGAAATATTAGCAGATAGAAGAAACAGCGATGCTTTTGACTACAGGGTATTCAATTAAATGTGAAAATAAGTTATTAAGAATTAGACCACATGAAGGGATTTCTGTATTTGAGGAAATGTTAAATTCTAGTAAATTTTCTGTTTTTCATTTGCTATAACTTAAAACTAGAGGATTAAATCATTTTTATCTGTTATAATATGAAATGATACTTTTCGTATTTTTTTTTTATTAAAAAATTTACAACTGTAATTAATAATAATACAACAAGTAAATATGAACAAGTAACATGAAATGTACAACATGAAGAGAAACTACCCATTGGTAGCAGTCCAATTATATTTCTATATTAGAAGGTCCCGAGGCCATCTTCGTTTCAGACTCCTCGGAGGCTTATCAGGAATAGAAGAGGATGCAAGATTGGAAACGAGAGGGTTCGGATGGTTCAGAAGTGTATTATGAAAGGGCAGGTATCTGGATTGAGCTAAATTGGAAACATATGGTACATTAAGGTCATTATGGCTGATTTTATTTGTGAAAAAGTAGGGAGCATCATAATTTTAAACTATTAATAACTAAAATCAAATATAAGTACAGCGACCAACAAAATCAAAATTATAATAACGAGGGCAACATGAAAATTATTAAAACGGTACTCGATACATTTAGGGGAGACTTGATTCGATCAAACATTTTAAAAGGAAACTCCGTTGATCCGTTTTTACATTGAGCTGTTTTTGGAGGTTGCAAAAAGTATTAAATTTGGATTTATGTTTGTGGAATTTAGCTTGAGAAAATTGAAGATGCCAGGACAACTGGATTCAGTGGAATCAACGTGACTTCTCGTATTGGAAATCCAGAAGATGAGGATGATGAAGACGGAGTAGGCGAATGAAGTGGAGCAATGGGGAAGTTGGCGTAAAGCCTGAGGTGCGGATCTTTTACCTTGGAATATGGAACTGCGGCGAAGAGGTGCTGAGTTTGTATCTGGCCCTTGTTGGCCGCGTGGTTTTTGGGTCATATTGAATACTCATTGGTTGACCGTTGTATATTTTTGAGGAAGAAGGTGGTTCGTTCGGGGTGGCGGTCATAAAGAAACTAAAATGGTGGAAAAGCCATTTTATCTCAATCCAACGTACGACCCGACTTTGTAGGTCTTCTTCAGGGGGATGCGCTCAGCAAGAAGTTTCAGTTAAAACTCAAACTGAAGTTTTGGATCTGTATACTGTGGGAAAGGGGAATGTTT
Organism: Nezara viridula; assembly: GCA_928085145.1. Lineage (NCBI taxonomy): Eukaryota > Metazoa > Arthropoda > Insecta > Hemiptera > Pentatomidae > Nezara > Nezara viridula. Next base: position 92,827,361 of record OV725081.1, read on the forward strand.
AGCATCTCATCCTCTTTGTAATAAGCTATTATTCAAAATGGTATCTTGACGTAATACCGAGTTACAGAGTCGGAAAGGGAAAAAGATAGCACATAAAAACCAAAAATCCTTTTGTTATTTTTTAAAATCAACATTAGATTTGGATATGTCGAATGAAAACGCAACTATATATGAAACAACGTTAGACGGAACTTTTGTTAGATATTTAGAAAATAGATTTCAATCAAAAGTATTCATCGCATATTTAATTAAAATAAACCTATTGTTTCATCTTTAGGATATAATAAAATATAGGATATAATGCGATCAGTCGGAGCAAAGTTCACCTGAGTTGTTTATACACAATTATAATCTATGTATTTTAAATGTTATTTCGGAAAAAAAATAAATTTCAGTGGGGTTATTTTATATCACTTCTTTTAGCAGTTTTATTTTTGTTAATTAATGTAAAATTGCATAAATTAGAGTTTGCGATTTTTATTAAAAATTATTACATTAAAAATGCGAATAGGGCGTACTACGGTTTTATTTGCTTAGTAAAAATACAAAGGTTTTTTTCGCTTCGTAACAGTTACAAATATAGAGGATTTATTACAACAAACAATAGCCGAAGAAATATAATTAAATAACTAAGTATATTTTTATATTATATAAGCATACTTCATTTAGTTGGCTTATAAATAATTTTTTTTAGACCGGAATATGTATAGAGAATAATTCCTTTTTAAATGACTTCGAATCTTACTCTGCGAATAGAAAAATAAATCTATAACCTAAAAAAATCAGCGTGATCTAAATGCTTCTTATTCTAACGACAGAGTAGTTGCATAATTTTAGAAATTGGAATTCGAAGTAAGAGGAGGTGAAAACTTGTTCGAATACGACATGCCTTCAAAAATTGAGGGCCCTTTTTTTATCTTTGCCTCTGTTGATAGAAAGAAGTGAGAAAATTGTTTGTTGATTGGGGTGAAGCCAGGTGAACAAAAAATCTTCGCTCACAACGGCAGATGCTTCAGAATGAGGTCCAACGTACGATGTCGGGGCGGCATGTCTGTATCAAACTGAGTGGATGAAACTCATGGGATCTGTATTCAATTTACTAAATTCAAATTAATGACGTCAACGACAACGGATTTTAAAATCGAACTATAAGATTTTTGTTCAAATTAGAAATCATCTCACTAATTTTTACTTTAACTTACCTATATGCATATATAATATATAATAAGGGAAAGTATTGCGTGGAAATTTCCGAATCTGAGTTTTTAACGGAAATACGCGTTTTGAGGTCCCCTGAGTCCAAATTACGAACTCTCCCAAAATGTTTTGTGTTTCCGTGTGTCTGTGTATATGTTATCAGTCTAGCTCAAAAACGAAAAGGGATACGAATGTGAAATTGTATATTTATGGTTTTTATATGCTTTTTTATATCAATTATGTAGGTTTTTATATCAACATGGCTTCCTCTTAAGCACCTTTAATTTGGTTTATTTTAAATAATTAACTACTCCTTATTGATATAAATAATGAAAAAGAGCTAAATATAAATTTTTTAAGAATTTGATTATTGAATAAAGGAGAAAACAGGAAAAATACTTATTGAGCTCAAAAATGAATCTTCGGATATAATAGTCAGAAGGTATACGTATAATATATCGTTGGAAAGCGGAAAATTTTATTTAAAAACAATATATGATATAGAAGGTCGTCGAAAGTAATGGATAGTGAAAAAAAAATATAAATACTAATTTTTGAAGACTATTATTATTTAACGTGTTTTCAAGAAAATTAAATGCAAATCACTAACTAAATGTAAACTTTTTTAAGTTTGAAAAAAAAAGTTTTTAAAATCCATCTAATCAGGGCAATAGTTTAAAAAGTTATTTCATTGTTAAATTCAAATGTGAAAGAAGAAATAAAGCAGAAAAATACTTCATATGTTTACTTCATATGAATAAAGCATATGTTTATAACCTTAAATTATTTATTATATATATATATATATATATATATATATATATATATATATATATATATATATATATACTTTAGTTTAATAACTCTAGATCTGATATTTAATTTAAATAATTAGGTAACAACGTCGGTTTATTCCGAGAAACCGTCATGTAACTTTAAAAAAATTAATGTTATCTTTGTACTTCAAAATTTTACAATTGCTCAACATAGCCAGAAAATAATTTTATTAAACTAACTAAAATACTTTATTAAACGAGAAAGTTTTTCTAAAAGTGGAGTGATATAGTTAAATGATAATAACAAAAAAAGGGAATAGTTTATGATATTTTTCGCTTAGTTTACCCACTTAAAATTCCTCTTTAAATGGTTTTCATAATGACAACCTCTATTTGTATTTAAAGTAAATTTTGTCCAGATTACAGTGAAGTGATTGCTAATTACTTAAATTAAATGTTTCTTTAGTTATCGCTTCCTATTCACAAAAAACACGACTTACCTAGAAATACTCATAACTTGGATTTTCTACATTCATGCTGGAAATAGGGCCATTATTTATATACACTTTTTTGTAGCTCTTGAAATCTGGTATTGCTCCTATAAAAATTTCCCTCTACTTACGGGAAACCCTATATATATTTCTAGTAGGAACGGAGAGTTAAATATTCATAAATGTAATAGATTAGATGAATATTAATATGTTGTATCATCTATAGTTTCCACTTGCCTGTATCCGGAAATACCTATTCCTACACATATTATGGCGGTATGTGAATGTAATATGGTGCTTATTAAACGTACCAGGTTTTTTAAAGTATTGATTAATTAATTGAGTTTTATATACTATCATACAGTTCAAATAACAATGTTCCATCCATACTAATAGCTTAATTTTGGAATAATAACTGGCTTCAAATACCAGTGACGCGGCTGGGAGAGAAGCACTGGGATCACCTGGAGTCCTACTTTGGCTTCCACATTTGGGGACAAAGCTTGATTCAGAGTTCCCTGGGCCAATGTAAATATTGTACATAGGTGTGAATGTGTTGTATTTATTTTATTATCATTGGGCTTTAATCTGTTATTTTATTGATCTTGTATATTACTTTATCTTTTTATTTATATATATATATATTTTTTCTTTTTCTACTTTGGTTATTTATCTTTGTTTTCCTTTCGTATGTACAAATTGTGTGAATGAATACTATAGCCCTAATACTAATGCCTTTCAGTGTGGCAGACTGTATTAATACTCAAGAAAACCATTAAAAAAAAAATGGAATAAATTTATAAAGAAATCGAGATCAATAATTTAAATTTAACTAAAATAAAATTAACAATTTTTTTTTATGTAGTCAAACTCTTGGAACTCATAATTCTATTTTCATTCCATCATTTTGAATCATTTGACGTTTTAAAACCTAGTTTGTATTGGTATTGATTCTAATTTTTTAAAAATTCTTTTGATAACTCAGGTAATATACATATACCCATTAGTATTGAGATAAACTATGTAAGTAATTCATTTAATTGCACGGACAGACGCAAAAGAGATAAATAGCCTGAAGAAGGCTCCTGTTTGAAACAGATTAAGGAGACAATTAGCACTGGAGAAAAGAAGAGGATAGTGGGCCTTTGTTGAGTAGCTTGATCCCTTGTTGACCGATTTCCATCCCCTAATAGCACCGGACTTTGTAGAGATTGCAAGAGATGCCCAGGGGGTTGGGGCCCTCGGCCCTTCACTCTCTTGTAGGTCTATTAAGGGCAAAACGAATCTCCCCCTCAATTTACCTTAGCTTCAGCCTTGGTCCACCCCCCACCTGAGGAATCAATACATTGTTGAGACATATATTGCTGTTCTTAGCGAGTACTCCTCTATATGGGCCAAGTATTCTCTGAGTATTTAATACTGAACCCAAGTATTCAAACTTAGGGATATAGATGGAAATCGGAAAATAACTACAAAAAATATATTTATTAAACAGGTTTATAAATTATTAATTATTCAATAAACTAAGTCATAAATTAAAATATTAAAACTAAACACCTACAAAATATTTATAATGGCAAATCTCTTCATGTGTCCAAGTCACTTTTATCAGCACTACAACTTATAATATTGCTGTAATCTTAAATATTTACAAATTTTTCAGACATTTAGAACAATCTTAAAGGTTGAATTAAGTTCCTTTACACTCTTAGAAGACATAAATGCATTCCTGATTCTTTCTACTAATTACTATATGGTACCTTACCTTGAAGATCATCAGTTTTATCAATAATTTTCGTTGCATGTTCCGTAACTGAAATAAAAAATATTATTATAAATTATATGTACCTATATATATATAAACTTAATAACCTTTTATTTCCAATATATATATATATATACATCTGTTTTAGGAATAGGAAATACAAGGTTGTAAAGTTTTCAGATATCTTATTGCTTCTTAAAAAAATTGGTCCTGATATTCATTTAAAATTTCAACTCAGTTAAAAAAATATTATTTATAAGGATAATCGAATAAAATTAAAAGATTTCTAACAAAGGCAAAAATGTTATAAAAACAAAAGAAATGTAACTTGAAGTGAAATAAAATATTTACGGACATTCTTAAAGGAAAAAAAATAATAATAAGTACACCTAAATAAATAAATATATAAAACAAACAAACAAGAACAAAACTAAATGTCATAGTTAATTAAAACTAAACATGTGAAGAAAATATTACGAAAAGTATCTCTATAAGGATTATTGTTCCTGAATAAACTTTTTTTATAGGCATTATTGGACGAAAACATCATTTTATATATATTTTCCTTCTTTTCCTCCTCCCAAGTAATAATCAGTATTAAAAAAAAAAACCTCTTCCTCTCCTTTCATTAATCAATTAATTCCTAAATCCGCTTCTGCTTAGTACTATAGCTATTGGTACTATTAAATATTGAAATGGCCGTTCCATAACTATATTCTTGAAAATGGAAGTTGATTTGTTTGTATAATATATTGTTAAATACATTTTTAAAAACTGGTTATCATATATACAATGCCGAATCAACCGCACCGGTATATATTTACGTTTATGCCAAAACTTTATAAATATTCTGAATTATATTCAAGATTTATTCCGCTCAGAAGTAATATATCATCAAAGAAAGTAATAAATAAGATTGGTAATGGAAAAAAGACGACGAGTGAAGAATATAATTTATACGTATCCTGCCAATGTTAGCGTCCGGAATGAAAAACAGTCTGCAACCACAAACCGGGCAGCAGCTGTGGGCTTCCATTTCATATTTAAATGTAAATTTGATTATGATTAATGTCATTCATATTTATAACTCATTCATAAAACGTTTTAGCTCGCTTCGTTAAGTATTCCAAGGCCGTCGTATCAACAAAAGGGAGACGAAAATTGTTCAGCCTTTTGAGGTAGTTGGAATTTCGGAATTTGTTTTCAATTTCGGGTATAACATCAATCGTGGGGCTTTTGACTTTCGCACCGGGAATTATATCAGGAGGGGAGTGTCACTCAAAGGGATTGTAATTAATTGATTCTATTGGTCAAGTGACCGTATAAAGTGTGATTAATTTAGCGGCCCACTTGCTGAGGCCAAATCCCCGCTGACACTTCGCTGAGGGGGCGTTGTTTCGTAGGCTCCATTCATAAAATGGATGTTTCATACCTTCGATACTATTACCGTCACTTAATGCCTGTTAATGTTTTGTCACTCATTCAACCGTGATGGATATTAAAACTTTTTTACTTGATGAGCCCAAAATTGTATAAAAAGGTCTGCCAAGTTCAAAGTAGTTTCCCCACTATTTCTATTTACCACATGATTATCTATATTTCAAGAATTATCATTTGAGAATAAAATGTAGGAAAAAACGTTTTTGAAGTATATCCAAGAAAAACCTCGATTCGTGACATGTCTTCTGGTCAATTATCCATGTTTCACAACCATATGCCATGACAGGAAGTACTGTGCTCATCCAAAGTTTTCTCTGGGCTCACCGAGGATCTATATATATCCTTAAATTTGAAGAGTGTGCTCCACCATGGGTAAATGTCACAAATTGAGGATAACCGTCAGAGGAATGGAGCGATATATTGGACTTCTCGGAATAACACGAATGGATAGAAAAACAAATAAATGGATCGGAGCTAAGACTGACCTTCCAGATATTGTGGAAAAAGTGCAGATCAGGAAGCACATGGACCAGGCAGTTGGATTGGTATCCAAGAGATCACGTGAGGAGGAGAGGACGTCCGCTGACGGACTGGGACAAGGAGATGAAGAAGACCTGCGGGGAAGCAGCCTGGAAGAGTACTCTCTTCCATTGGAGAGGAAAGAGTAGAAATGGATGGGACAGGTTCATTACCTAGTGTGGTTGCAAGGGAGATAGGAAAAAAAAAAGAAAATCGAACTCAAAACCTCAACTAAAATGTTGATTTTGTGCAAATAAGAATGTTAGGTATAAATCAAAATGTAAAGATTTTGTATATATCTATTTTTTATCCATTTTTGTTGCATTTTATGTACAAATAAAGGTTACTATTATTATTATCATCCAAGAAAAACCCACATCAAAACAAGCATTTTGAAATTTGAAATTTAATAGAATTTATATTGGAGCATCTAGATAGCAACTCTTATAATCCCTGAAAATTTAATCAAATCTTATTACATGTTATGCTTGTCACCTGCATTCCTCTACAAAAAAACTTATATCACCTCTCATTATAATCAAATTATTAACAGCCTTTTTAACAAATTATTAACATCCGGCTAAAACTTCGTAAATACATTCACCTCATCGTAACCTACAAATATTATATTTACGAAAATTCTTGGAATTGGGGCGTTTTCAATCTGGAGGCCGGCAAACTTTGTCTATTTATTTAGGTGCTAAAATTCGTAGATACCGATATGCTTTTCATTTCAATCGTAAGATAACTTCAGCAAATCAGCCTTTGGCGTGATCTACACTCCCAAATTGTCAAAATAACGAGGTTATATAGGCCAAATGGCCCTATATTTTTGTAGGTTATCGATTTTGTGTTTAAATTATATTACGATTCAATTGAAAACAAATGGGTATTTACGAGTTTTTATTAAATAATTAAATAGACAATGTCTTAAATTTATTAACACAACCAGCCAACACTTTATTAGTTATATTTTAGTGAAGGTCATCAATAAAACTGTAAGTTACCGAAATTATAAATGAAATTTATTAAATAATGAAAACTTTTCGAAGTTTCTGTATTTTAGAGGGGTATTTTAGGGGTAAATTCGAAAGGGGTTTTGGATTGGGTACCATTTCCTCATTCGACCTAGATTATTGTAATTGAGCTCAAATTATGGAAAATTTATGAAGAGTACTTTTTTTTTTCTTTTTTCGCTACCGCACATAACCTATGTAGTTGCTAAGAATTTCAGTTTTTTGCTTATAACACAAAGCGCTAACTACATTTTTGGGACTCCCAGTGCCTATTTTATTTTCCCAACAGAAAATGAAGAAAAAGCAAACCGTAATAAATCTAGATAGCAATGTTTTAAACCATTAGTTTGACTTAATAATAGGCTTATCTCGTCAGCGGTGGGCTTATTGTTCCAGACACTCGTGATTGATTGAATTTAAATAAATAAACAGGCCAACTTTGCCGGGACTCACTGAAAGCTGATTACATCTGCAAACAAAAAACAATAAAATTTTCTCTGTTTCAAAAATTAAAAAAAAATATGAATTTGATATATAATCTGGTAATATATCACGAATAATAAACGAACAACTTAAAATTTGGGCTTAATATCTAAATTTACTCTCTTAAAAATAATACACATAATAATAAGAATTGATATTTTTAACATTATTCATGTCATATAATATATTTATACTATTATTTATATCTATAATATATATTCCCCTATATATGATAATAAATATATTTTTAAACACCAGCTGTTAACGGTATTAGTTTAGGTGTTTTTCCTTTTTAAGTATGAGTAGACTAACTATACAGCTTTTTTTTTTATTTAACGACTCTGCCGTTGGCTATTAGGCCATTCGATTCAATTTTAAAGTAAATAAAGGAATTCTTGTTATTGAGCATGTCATCCTCTTTGTAATGAGTTATTATATCTCGACGCTACACAGTTTTAGAGAAGCAAAGGGAAAAAGAAAGTGTCAAAAAGAATATGACTACGAAATTCTTTGAACATTTAGATTAAAATATCTCAAAAACAGAAATCCGGAACTGCATACAGTAAAAAAAAAAAAAAAAAAAAACTACCACTACAGCCCATGAAGAGTCTTGGGTTCATTACTATTTAGGGAAATCACTGTTTCTTGGTTATGCAAGGAGATGAAATGACCGAGATTACTCTCAACCGCCAGTTTTTTCCCCTTAATTAATTATTTCAATGAAGGGTACCCACTTTATAGAGGCTGGGTGTGCCTCAGGGGAGTCTATCTACCCAGGGTCGCCCCACGGCCTATGAACCAGAATAATTTTTCTGCCATGAGCCGGGGTTCGAACCTGGGAACTTTAGCTTTGGAAGCTCAGTATCCTACCTCCTTCCCCCCCTGCATACTGTAAGCTAGGGAAATTTTCAGCTATTCATCTTCTTTGTAATGGAGCAATAATTCAAAATTTTATTTTTACGTGACGCCGAGTTATTGAGTCGGAAAGGGAAAAAAGTACCATAACCGCATAATTGCATAATACTAATAGATGCCTCATTGTATACGAATGTGTATGTATTTAGAGATTTTTTTTTTATTGAACCGTATAAATAAGAAATTAAGTGTTCCTATTCGGATAAAGTTGGCCCGAGCCGAATAATTTTTGCATTTGAATTAAAATATTAAAATAGTGTATATAGGTATGCGTATGTTTTTTGCTTAGTTTTAATTTTCTCATTTTTAGGTTATTTTATTTTATTATTTATTGTATATACTTTTGATTCTTGATATTGTATATTATTTTGCTTCTATTTATTTTATATTTTATATATATATATATATATATATATATATATAGTATGAATGTTATCCAACCTCACGATAACTAATGTCCAAGAGACAGATTTTTGTAATACTCAATAAATAAATAAAACGCTGCAAATTATTTCACAATGGTTTATTATCTCCAAACAATTATACATCTAAAGTAACATTACCTTCCGAGTTACAAAGAAAAAAAAAACAAAAGGTGATTCCAATAATTGGACTAAACTGTTTTTCTTTAATCATTAGTAATATGCTTAAAAAAATAGCATTTGTTCAGTAACACATTTAAAATTTAAAAACCAAACCAAGGATATAACATTTGGAGTAGAACACATTAAAAAAAAAAACGGAGACCATATCCTTGCTCCTAATTGTCCGATTTAACTATTTTTTTTTTTTGTTTTTTAGGAAATTTCGTAAATCTCTATAAAACTATATACAATATCAACAAGAAAGTAAAAATCTTTCGAGTTAATAAAATCTTTTATTCGTTTTTCGAAATCTTCGCGTCTTGAAACGTGAAACCTCAAATTTTGAGAGGGGGTTATGCTTTTGAATTTTTTGGTCGATCACAATGTTGCATTATTGAAAATAATAAACCAAAAATTCAGAGATTAAAAATCGATCTGCGCACTGAAAGCGAAGAAAATATTCAACATTTCATCCTCTTTGTAATATACAAATATTACAATATTCATATTATTAATCGCCTTGTTGATGTTTTTAGCTCTATGGTGTGGGCTTAATACACTAGATTTTTTTTAAGGAGCCATGGGTCTTTAAGAAAATAAAATACAAAATCAAAAAGTCATGATTATTAATCGTTCGTTAGTTTAAAAAAATATTTTTAATATAAATATGTATATATATTTTTTTCATATAAATGAATGTATACAGGATTGTATATAGGTATGTATGTGTTCTTTTATGTATTTATTTTTAGGTTATTTTGTTCTTATTTATTGTATATATATTATTTTTCTGTATAATTTATTTTATGTATTGCTCATGGAGTGTGAAAGTGATCTCTGAACACTATTATAAATGTCCTTTGAGACAGAATGTAATATTTTTCAATTTAAAAAAATATATATATATTTAAACTTAACTATTTATTGGGAATAAGGTCATTTAATTATTATTTAATAATCTATTGAATGTTCATTTCTTCTGTTTATTGACGTTTCGATCGCGGTATTTTCTTATTATTAGTCAACCATGGGATTCTCTTTAAAGCTAGAATTTAAAAAAATAGAGCTTCGATCAGGCCAGGGACACACTGACAGTCTCAGCACCGTCCACTAGCACATATATTAAGCTACTCGTAATTAATCGTAATTCCAGTAATTAATAATTCCACGAGTAGCTTAATATATGTGCTAGTGGACGGTGCTGAGAATGGTTGACTAATAAAAAGAAAATACAGGGATCGAAACGTCAATAAACAGAAGAAATGAACATTCAATAGTTTATTAAATAATAATTAGATGACCTTATTCTCAATAAATAGCTAAGTTTAAATTTAATACTCAAAGGTCGATTAAGGAAAAGTTGTAAATATATATATAAATGAAAATCATATAAAACGTCAGACAAGAGCGCCTCGGGGTTACAACGCTGGAAGAATGCATGAGGCATTGAGGAATGCCGGGAATCCAGCGGCTGTGTGGCAACTATCAGTTAAGAATATTATAGAAATAAGGTCTAGGATCAGCGAGGAATGGGGTTCCCCTTGAACCGCCGGCTCTGTTCAAATGTCAGGATATCTGGCTCTGACATTGGCACGAATATCTGCTCCTTTAGAGTCAACGCTCGTCGGAGTCGGTTGTTATTGGAGCTACGGCGAAGGCAAAGGACACTGCGTGCTGCAGGGAACGTCAGAGCTTCATTGGAATTTTAGGCGGACCATCTTCATGGAGGTTAAGAACATGTGCAGACTTCGGGGGGAGGGGGAGTGAGTGAGGCGATAGTCCCCCCTCAATAAAAATAGATAGGAGGTGAGAATATCTTTTCGCTCCCCTTTCCACAATATTTTGTAGAACTAAGATAAAATTAAAATTATCGGACTCCGAGGACCGTAACCGCATCTAACGTGTTTTTTCTGTTTTTAATATAACAATCTGTCACGTGGAAAATAATTATAGTGATATATGAACATTCATACCATATATACAGATATTATAAAATTAACAAAAGTAAAATAATAATAAAAAACTATGTACATTAAAAAATAAAATAATCTAAAGATAAGTAAATTAAAAACATAAAAACACAGTCATACCTATATACAATCAGGCGGGGAAGCCCAAGCCAGGCTTCTCCCTCCAACTATAGAAGGAAAAGCAGGACTCCAAGAGATCCCAGCGCTAATCTCTCAACCGCGTCACTGGTGCTAAAGAAAGTGGAGTTTGAGATAGAGCGCTTAACGTGTTAAATTAAATATTCTTTTTAGTTATCGTTTTCTATTTAACTAAAAAACCTTGAGTTACTTGAAAAAACAAACACTAAACTTAAAGTTCTTTATTTTCTCCTGAAAATGGATTATTGTTTATATGAGGTTTTTGGTTGTTATCAAGATGTGATATCACCTATTAAATATCTTACGAGACGCATTAAATTTGTTTATACTAAAGAGTGTATACAAATTATCAAATCGTACTGCTAGGCGCCTGGTTTGGCCCTCGAAGAATACCGATGGATTCCAACGGAGTGACTTTGACTTGACGAAGTTTTTGGGGAAGTCAATAAGGCAAGAAGACAGAAGGGAACGGACACCTACCTGCAGACATTGCTGGCATTCCTGCGGTGAGCTGCCCGTCCCTTCCCCCAGACCTGTCGGCTTAGCCCTTCTTCCGTACTCCTTTAGCCCTTTCTTTGACCTTTCATCTTCTCTTTAATGGTTAAAATAACAAAATAAAAAATCATATCCATGAATAATCGGCACTTTCATGTTCACCTGAGGACAAAATTCTTGAGATTCAAATGATTTTAATATTAAAATGTCAACTTCTCATTTCCGAAATAACTCATAGGTTGTTTGGATGACACATTTTTGAAGCTAGATGAGATTGATTGTGATTTTTTTTTTTAATGATTTATCCAAATAAAAACAATACGTTTCAATCTTCAACTATCTGGCTAAATATTTTTGAAATCATCGGACTTGGAATGGCAGAGAAAGAACATTTACTTAAAATAACACACATTTAATTCAAGTAATTCACATTCAAATCATCTCCTGCTATGAGTGCTCTTTTTACGCTTTGGTTCAAGGTTGTCAAATTGTTTTAGGGAATTCGAAATAAATGTCATGTTTTAATATATTTGCTGGATTAAAAAAAAAATAACAATTTGCTGGATGAACCAAAAAATATCTTAGTGCTTCGATTTTTTAAGAATCAATTATAAAAATTTCCTGAATTATTATCACACAAAATAATTAAAAACATCGATGTTACCATACCGATGTATAGTAACAACATCGATTTCTTTTCGTTACCTGCTATGCCCGCATAGTTCATTGTGCTCGACAGACTACATCGTTTGGAGACCTCCAGATTATGAGATAACTTACCCATACACAGGGTAAGTTAATTATCGGACTAGGAATTTTTAGTTGTATATTTTACGAAAATAATATATTTTTTTACTGTATCGAAGAGCTCTGGGATATAGGCGCAGATTTCGGGAGGCCGATGCCATCCCCCTATAAAAATTAAGAGGGAACGAGAATATCGTTTTGCCCAACAGATATTCCGAAGAACAAAAATAAACTCAAAATATATAATATTGGAGACTACCAATGGGTAGTTTCTGTTCCCCTTGTTGTCTCTTGACATGTTGTACATGTCATGTTACTTATTTCATATTTACTTGTTGTATTTATCATTTAATACAGTTGTAAATTTCAATAGTAAATATATATATATATATATATATATATATATATATATATAATAATTAATCTACATGAATGAATATATTATACAACCAAAATTAATTAAGAAAATAGAAAAAGTTGAATAGAAAGCTAAGCTAGGTCTTAAGTAGGTACGTAAGTAATTTACCATTTATTGTACCATTTATGTTCCTATTATAAAAATTTTATTTTATATTCAAAGATTATTATACGTAGCAACATATCCTAGGATTTTATTATTCATTCATTTGCACTCTTCTCCGCGGTAAATTTGAATATCATCTGGGCACCTCCTCCACAAACCCGAATGGAAAGTCTGCGTCTATGTTGTGGGAGTTAATCTTACACCTTTCGAAACCCTTTTATAATGCGGCTATGAAGTATTTATTGGAGCAGGATAATGGACGAATAAAAATATAAAATAAAAATGTACAATGCTTGGCTAAATCCTGTTTTCTTTGTGTTGAGTAGTGGTGGATCTCCATCTTTCGAGCGTTTGTTATTAATATTTTACTTGATAAAAGTTTATTAACGATTATTCAAACATTGATTAAAAATAATTAGTTTAATATTTTTCATCATTGTTTACGCCCATGGCTGAAGGAAATCCTAATTAATGGACTTTAGACGGAACCAAGCTGGTCGGAAATCCAATGAGGAGGACTCGGGTTACAGCCTGGGCGGACAGTGAGCCGGAGGATTGGGAGAAGGCAGTGATTTGGGAGAGGAAAGAATAGAGGCTTCGTGATTTATCAGTGAAAGAGGACTCCCTGGAATCTGGGGGATAGCCTTTGCATTCACACGTACGGCTCTTCGTCACGACCTCAGCTCCAATACCTCCCTCCCTCCGCCCCATCATTCTTCTGTCTCCGCGTCTGTCTTCTCCCCTTTCGGAGTCTCATTGAATTACCAGGATCGGATGTAATTAATATAACTTGTTTTGTTTAAGATTTTAATCTGTAACCGTTACATGCATATTATTTCTCTGGAACAGGAATTTCCATACTCTTTGGTCTGAGGGCCACATTGAGACCTCGAATAAATCCTGCGAACCATAACTTGGTGGTGACAACAATCATCGATGTATTGATGTTCGGAAACGTTGAAAGTCATAATGTTACCCATATATAGGCATAGAACATAGATGTTTTATATTTATTTTCTGTAATAGAAATACTGAAATATTTAATAGTTCACCGTTGCATTATAAAGGGAGGAGATGGTCCGAGGTGCCGATCATAAATAGGCTAAATAGTGGCAAAACTATTTTATTAAAAGTCAACGTTTCTACCCGACTTTGCAGGTCTTCTTCAGGGAGGTGTGTTCAGCTAGGAGTTCCACTTAGAAGTTTCATTTTTGTTCTAAGTGAAAATCCTAGCTGAACAAACCTCCTTGAAGAAGACCTGCAAAGTCGGGTAGAAACGTTGGCTTTTAATAAAATAGTTTTGCCACTATTTAGAATATTTATGACCGCCATCCGGGACCATCTCCTTCCTTTGTAATAGAAATACAATAATTTTTTTAATGATTTCAACTCATTTTAAAAAAATCGAAACACCTACATATTTTTTGGTTCATCCAGCAATGTATAGTTAATCTTGCAGCTGAATGTAAAAACTGGATTTATCATTGAATAGATTTATCACTAATGGATAGATTTATCTTTCTGGAAGGTGAGAAAAAATGTATCTTGAAAAAAGCATCTATATGTATATGGTCGCCACTGCTGTACGGAATTCGCCTGTTTCGCAAGTGCGTAGTATAGGCGGATCTACAGGGGAGGGGGAGAGGAAGGGAAAACTTTCAGGCTGATCCATACTTTCCTCCTCCCCCCCCCCCAAAATGGTAAAATATAACTTTGTCTTATGATATAAAAATAATATCTCTAAAAGTGTTACTGTTTGTGTAATTTCATTTAATAGGACTTCATGAGGCACTTAAATACCATTTCATATAGTTAGATAGTTTCTTTCTTTTTCTTCCAAAGTAATTATCGTCATATATACAGGGTGTTTTAGGATTAAGTGGATAACTAAAAATATGAATTAAGGACCTCAAAACAAGAAAAAAATTCCTATGAAGGTATACCTGCAAACGCTTTGTTTAGGAGATTTAAGTAATTAAAACTTATTTATTTTTTCCAACTACTTTATTAATTAAACGTAAACGTTAAATTCATATTAAATGTTGTTCAAAGTGATTTCCTTGAGCATTAAGACAGGCTCGGCATCTTTCTTCAACAGCAGCAGTGGAAATATGTTATTGTTTCACAAGATTCAATTTTCCATCTTCGTAAGGAATTAAAGTCATTGACCGGACTTTTTGTTTAATGTCACTCCAAACGAAAAAATCCAGTGGTGTCAGGTCTGGCCAAGCCACTCGTCCTGCACGGCCAATCCCTTGATGAAGATTATTAACATTTAGCCATTGTCGCGGACCTCTTCCGTAATGTTTACATTTAATTAATGAAGTAGTTAGAATAAATAAATAGGTTTTATTTATTTGATATAACATAAATAATTCATAACGACGAAAATATTGAGGTGTGAATATCTCCTAAACAAAGCCTTTGCGGACATACCTTCAGAGGAAATTTGTTTCTTCTTTCGAGGTCCTTAGTTTATTTTTACAGTTTGGCCACTTAACCCTGGAACTCTCTGTTTAAAAAAAAAAACATTTTGGACTGAAGCCCTCTCCCAAATTTTTTTTTATTTCTTAATGACATTTACAACTGTATTACATAAATACATCAAGTAAATTTGGTCAGAATAGATATAATGACATGAATACACTTGCTGAGTAACTACCCAATGGTAGCACTCTAATAATATGTCTACAAGAGGAGATCAAGCGACCATCTTTTCAGACGCTTCAGAGGAAGCAAGGTTAGAAACCAGAGGATGATTGATGGTTATGAAGTTTATTATGGAAGGATAGGTATCTGGATTGGGCCAAATCGGAAACATATGGAAGATTAAGGTCTTTATGGATTATTTTATTTGTGACAAAGTAAGGAGCATTGAGGATTTTACGAAGGATTTTGGATTGTAAGGATTGGATGCGAGAGGAATTCGATGGTTTAGTGGAGCCCCATAGCTCAACTCCGTAAGTCCAAATAGGTCTTATTATAGTCAAGTATATGAGTCTTTTGTAATTAATGGGAAGTTTAGAGCGTTTGTCTAGTAAGTGCTGAAGTAATCGGAAACGTCGGTCGTTTGTCCAGGTGGAGTCCTAGGTATCGGATTTGCTCAACAGGGATAAGTGGAGTATTGTTAAAGGAAACTGTAGGACAGGAAGTCGTTGGTTTACGACGAAGGGTAAAGGTAATTTAGTGGGATTTATTGGAGTTTATTTTAATTCTTCAGTTTTGACACCATTCTTCTAGATTTATGATGTGTGATTGAAGCATCTGGGATACAATTGCTGGGTCATTGTTTACTGATAGGATACATGTGTCATCGGCATATGTGGTGATGACAGTGTTGGGACAGGTAGGGATGTCAGCTGTATAAACTGTATAGAGGATAGGACCTAGGATACTACCTTGAGGAACACCAGCGGACTGGTGTTCCTCAAGGTAGTATCCCAAAATTTAAATGTTGGATTCGCCAGAGCTCCTAGCACTGACAACTTCTGACTTCAGAAAAAGAGAAGAATAATATTAAGAATTTAATGATTACAAAAAAAAAAAAATACAAAATTGCAAACAGTGTATAGAAATAAAAATGTTAAAAGTAGCACAAAATATATATATTATTTAACAGTCGATAAAAAAGAAATATACAGGATGTCTCAGTCTAGCTAAACTCTAGAGGGTGATTTTAGATCAAATTCAAACAAAAAAGTTTATTTGATACTTGGGGTGATCCGAACGGAAAATTTTGTGTGGGCACGGTTTTTATTTAATAAGAAGGAATTACTCAAAAACTGTCATAAGATAATTAAATTCTAAGTACAACATCGTATAGCAGACAATTTTTTTTAGAAAGCAGTGATTAAATTGACTTCAATGAAAAAAAGGGACTATCAAGAGGTCTAATACGGCCGCTGAACTGCTGCAGTTACTGTACCCATTCACTAGCAGAAAATCTCTGTACAGGGGCCGTAGTATTTCCTGAAAGTCCCTTTTATCTTTGACCTTAGTAAATTTAATCACTGTTTTCTCAGAAAAAAAAACAACAACTTTACGATAGTCTACTTACAGTTTTATTATCTTGAACAGTAAGATAGTAAAATAATTCCTTCTTGTTCAATAAAAACCGTGACACCATTATGAAAGAAACAAAATCGGTCTTAACTCTTTTTCCGTTCGGAATTAGCTCGTACACCCAATGAATTTTTTTGTTGGAAATCTTGCCTGGAATTACTCCAGAATTTAGTCATTGAAAACTGAGGCACTCTGTTTAAGAGTAGGCACACACAAAAAAAAAAGTTTGAAACATGCACATTCATTTATATTTTTCTCAATTGTTCAGTGACGATTACGATCTAATTTCGACAACTTGGTGAGCACAAGTTATTATTTTAATTACTAGAGTTATATTAATGAGTTTATATTATATTTTATGAAACAGAGTTGAAATCATTTTTATTTTAGATAGCCAATGTCACTTTTAGTGGATTATTATCATAGAGCATACAGCAATCCTGTACTTCTGCTAGCAATGGAATGTTGACAATCCCCTCCAGAGAGCGTTGGTTACGGTTAATAGCGACATCCACTTAAAACTAATGCAGCGTTGACCCGATCGGTAATGACAATCTCCTGGAGCTGGAGAAGCAATGAGGAAGGAGATACAAACGCCCGAGGAATGTGGGAGGTTAGAGCTGCCCTCGGGAGTCGGGTCTTCCTGCATTCCTCCGGCCAAGGTGTTCGCGGCACATCCTATCTATTGTCTGCCCTCTCCTCCTATTTGATGGGATAACCATTATTTAGTTTAGCCTGGATCTCAATAACCCTCTGTTGCAAGCTATTATAGGATCCGTTTATTTATCTACTATATCTTAAGATAATTTATTCGGGAAAACTGGTTCCAAATATATAAAATCAAAATAAATACTTGCAAATAAAATCAAGTTATTTTCTCCCTACGGGAGCCCATATTGCACCCATAATGATTTGAAACCATTCACTACTTTACTTTAGTCCGAAATCTTGGGCTAAATTAGTAAAACTCTCTTGGGGCAAGGGAAAACTCGCGACATCGGCTATATCAATTTTTTTTTCAAAAGTGAAAAATATATTTTGTGCCAACTGAAAATATTAACGGAAATTCCTCGAACAACTTAACAGATTAGATTTAGATTCAAATAGATGTCGCGAGTTTTGCCTTACACGTCCCACAGTGAGCCGGATCAATTTTTCGACATGTTCTATGTCTTAAATTATCCCGTGAGTGTTTTGAAACAATTTTGGTTCAAAATACCGACAAGTTGTTGAATAAAATGTGTTTAATTAATCCGCTAAAAGGTATGCAACGATGTTTTGAACAATCGATTGTACATATTCTTAGTTCTATGGCTCAAATTATTTAGTTAGATTCCGTGAGTGTTTTGGAACCATTTGAGTTAAAGTACTCTTAAAGTAAACTCTATATAAATAAAAAAATAATATAATAAAAGATATAATAATTTAATTTAAAAACAACTAAGGTGTGTGCCACACGACATTAACAAGAGAACATTAATAATATGAAATAGAAATTATAAATAATAGCCCAATATAGAGAAGATAAAATGCTGAATAATTCCCTCGCTTATAGTTAGCAGGTCCGATTTTTAATTTCTGTGATATTTTAATCCGGTCATTCACTAAAACTCGTTATAATTTGATTTTATTTCCATTTTAGCCTCTCTAACACGGCGTCGCGTTAAGAAACCATTCTGAATTACAGCTCATTACAGAGAGGATGAAAAGCTGAACAATTTCCTTGCTTACAATATGCAAGTCCGATTTTTAGTTTCTAAGATATTTTTAACCATATCCAAAAACACTTTTTGGAGTATTTCTTATACTTCTTTATAAGAGGTACTTTTCCTATTTGGAAATAACGTTTTTACTAATAAGTAAAAAAGATTCGAAATTTGCTTGTCTGGAAATGTTCTGGAAGGCACTCCACTTACTCCAAGTTTAAATATTTGTGAATCTTAATTTTTCTAACAATCTACCAATTTTTTTAAGTAGATACCAGAATACATTCCTTAAATATGGATAGAGTTATTTATGCAGTTGGGTTCATTGTTTAATATATTATATTATTATTTTAAGGCTGTTATTTCTTCAAGTATTGACAATCTATATTTACCATATATGATCAAGAACTTAGACATGGTGAGATATGAAACCATCGAAAAACTGAGATTAATTAAAATATAATAAAATAGTTTTTTTTTCAGTATTTTTATCTCAAATTGTTTAATTATCCCTGTTGAACAAATCCGATACCTTGGACTTCATTTGGACAAACGTCTAACTTGGAATCCTCATACCAGACTGAAACGACAAGAAACCGCTCGACGTTTCCGACTACTCCAACACTTACTTGACAAACGCTCTAAACTTCCCCTTAATTACAAAAGACTCATATACTTGACTATAATAAGACCTATTTGGACTTACGGAGTTGAGCTATGGGGCTCCACTAAACCATCGAATTCCTCTCGCATCCAATCCTTACAATCCAAAATCCTTCGTAAAATCCTCAATGCTCCTTACTTTGTCACTAATAAAATAATCCATAAAGACCTCAATGTTCCATATGTTTCCGATTTGGCCAAATCCAGATACCTATCCTTCCATAATAAACTTCATAACCATCCGAATCCTCTTGTTTCTAACCTTGCTTCCTCTTCGATTTCTGATAACCCTCCGAGGCGTCTGAAAAGAAGATGGCCTCGTGATCTTCTCATGTAGACAAATTATTAGAGTGCTACCAGTGGGTAGTTTCTCAACAAACGTGTAACATGTAATAATATTTCTCTGTACAAATTTACTAGATGTATTCATGCTAATACAGTTGTAAATATCATAATAAAAGTTAAAAAAAAAAAAAAAAAGTTGTTTAAAAACATTCAAGGTATCTAACCGAATAATTTGAGCCATAGAACTAAGAATCGGTAAAACCGATTGTTCAAAACATCTTTACATACCTTTTAGCGGATTAATTAAACACATTTTATTCAAAATACTTATCGGTATTTTAAATCAAAATTGTTTCAAAACACTCACGGGTAATTTAAGATATAGAACATACCGAAAAATTGGATCGGCTCACAGTGGGACGTGTAAGAAAAAGCTCCCGACATCTATTTGAATCTAAATCTAATCTGTATAAATCTATATATATTTTTTTACAACTCCATAAACTAGATAAACTGTTTTATGATATCTGGTGTTGTTTGTGGAGTTTACGAGAATATTTTCAGTTGGCACAATATATATTTTTCACTATTTTTATTGAATAGTTCAATTGTAAAAAAAAATTAATTTAGCCGATGTCGCGAGTTTTCCCTTACTCGTCCCACTGTGCGGGTGTTCGTTCAAAAAATCGTTCAAAATACTTTTGAGCGGATAATCCAAACACGTAACCTTCCGGGTGGCTTCACCGCAATCGGGTAAAAATAATAAGGTGATGCTAATATGTTTTATACGCTTCACAAAACTAGTGATTTATCTGTAACTTAACTGAACTTTTACAATCGAGTAACAGTTACACTGAAACTTAACTGAAACAATAGAGCAGAGATTTATAGGAAAAGGCATCTATGTAAAGAGAATGAAAACATAAAAATCTATAATTCTTTGAAAAATGGCTACGTTCCTTGGCTGATTAAAGATCACCCCATTCACTACACGAACATACCGGCTATCAAAATTTACTTTTATGCCGAATACATTAAAACTTTCACTCAATATTAAATTCCGGCAAGTCTTTATATTATTTTAAAGTTTGAGTTATTTAAAAAAAAACAAAAAGAAATCAATACCACTTTAACCAATGGAAGGTTTTATGATTCAGTACTTTTTAAGGAAGCACTGCTTCAAAGCCAACGGTTGTGCAGGGGGTGATTGGGCCGAAATCATGCTCAACTGCCAGGTTTACGTTCTTAATTAAATCTTTAATTAGGAAAGCCACTCTAAAGCTGTGTGTGTACCAAGATGGTCTCCTGATCCATGGCTAATGTAACAGAATAAATAATTTCATGCCACAATTAGACTCCAACCTTTGAACATAGGAGCACAATGCCTCATTCACTCTACCTCGCTCCTCCAGAGTAGAGTAAATTATTATTTATTTAACTAACACTAACGATTCAGTTCGACCAGTATGGCAACAGATTTCGGCCGGTACCAAGAATAACATATGATATACCACATAAAATCAAGTTAAAGGATTTTTTCTAAAAGCAGCGAAATATCACGTGTATAAAAATTTCTGGATATTAATTTTACTTATATAAAACATTAATTAATTATCTAATAATTAGTTTAATTTTTACAAAATTTTAGTAGTTATCTTCATTAACTTAGTTTCTTTTTGTTTAGCTTAGTTTATATACATTTACTTTTAGTATTATTATTTTTCTATATTATTTATTTTTATTTATTGTGAATGGAGTGTGAATTTGCTCTTTGAACACTATTATAAATGTCCTTAATTGAAACAGATTGTAGTATCTCTCAATAAATATGTTTAAAAAAAAAACTTTGACAAATAATAATAATATCTAAACATTAATTAATTTTACTCATATAAAAAGAGTATGGATGTGTTCATAACACAGTATCATTATTATCCAAGTGACAGAATATTATAATACTCAATAAATTAATAATAAAAAACTGCTTTTATCATATTTTTTTTCGTTTATTTAAAGAAAAAAAAATTAAAATTAGAAAATAGACTTGGAATAAAGTGTCTCATTTGAATTTTAACGCTAGAAATTAAACTCGTTTAAATTCAGTCCACTTTATTTGATTCCATGCAAACTAGTCTATTGTAAATGAATCTTTAAACTTATCTAAGTTGTAACTAGATCCGATAATTAAACAGGAACTTCCTGAGCTAGGGTAGTTTTTGTTCAAGGTCAAATTAAGCTTGTGAAACTGGAAGACACAAGTTTCCGGTGGCATTACAAATCCATTGCTACTCAAGTTCCAGTCTCTTCTTAGAGCAGTAAAGGGAGGGAAGATAGAGATAGTAATGTATTTTAGCAAGCGTAGTTCTAAACAAGTGTTAATGCATTTGAGGTAATGTCTACAAGCAATTTCAAGTGTCGCAGCTATCAACCGCGTTGCGAAACAAGGGACAATTTGTATTTCACTAATATATTTCTGGGATTGTTTTAGTATTATTAACAGGATTCGATGTAATTTGATGTTGTTGAATTTATTCAGGTACAGGTAATTTTAATATCTTCTCAATAATGGGGGCGATGGACCAATACGAATTGCAGTTGTTCATATTATGTATGCAAATCCAGCATAATTTTTGTAAAACGAACAAATATAATGTTGGATATTTAAAAATAAATTTATATTATGTTTATACAGTTGTATGATTTTTTATTTATTTTTTTATGTGCTTTTGGATATACTTAATTGGATGTAATA
Organism: Nezara viridula; assembly: GCA_928085145.1. Classification (NCBI taxonomy): domain Eukaryota; kingdom Metazoa; phylum Arthropoda; class Insecta; order Hemiptera; family Pentatomidae; genus Nezara; species Nezara viridula. The sequence goes on from OV725081.1 coordinate 92,849,888, forward strand.
CAATTTGCATTCATTAACCATGGGAAGGAAGGAAAGGGAAGCCTCCAAAGCATAGGCGCATTTCTAGAAATTTTTTTTAGCTAAAAATGAATAAACGTGAAACACTTTTTTTTTTTTATTCATTGATATTATAAAAAAAAATACAACTAGTAAATGTCCAGATAATATAATAAAATGAAATCTCTTGCTGAGAAACTACCCACTGATAGCACTCAATAATAAATTTACACAAGAAGATCACGAGACCATCTTCTTTTCAGACGCCTCGGAGAGTTATCAGGGATCGAGGAGGAAGCAAGGTTTGAAACAAGAGGGTTACGATGGTTCTGCAGTTTGTTATGGAAGGATAGGTATCTGGATTGGGCCAAATCGGAAACATATGGAACATTAAGGTCTTAATGGATGATTTTATTTATGACAAAGTAAGGAGCGTTGAGGATTTTACCGTGAAAAACTGAAAAATAATTTTGATTTCTTAGTTTGTACAACCTCCAAATAAAAATAAAACGTTTTCACAGTCTGGCTAGTTATGTAGAAATGTCTATAAAAATATTTGTACGTGTTCATAAGAAAACCACATGGAAATGGAAGTAATCACACGAAAGATGAATGAATCATAAAATATAAGGATATGTTTCTATATTAATATCTATGAATGTAAACTAAAATTTAGAAAATAGGTATATTTATATCATATAGTAATAATAATAGGAATAAATATCTACTTATAGGCCATTTCTTATCTAGCTCTTCAAATTTTCTTATTTTCATAACCGATTTTAGTTTATATATTCATATAGCTTATTCGTTATCAATTTTATTTTTTTTTACTTTAAATTATTGGTAGGAGGGAAACGATATTCTTGTCCCCTCAACATTTTTATTGGAGTGGAGGGGTGATTGCCCTTTCCCTCCCTCCTCGCTCTCCAGAAAAGAAAATTAAATATATTTCCCTATCTCCTAGAAAATATTGAGAAAACTCCTAAGGTGACATTTGGCCGTTCAGAACACGCCACAGTGATCAGCGCGCGTCTGAGTTTATCGACTTCCCCAAGTCAGTATGTTGCAAGTCGAGTAACTCCTCCACCCAATACGTTAAAAGATCGACCTTGTTACAAAAGAACGAAATCAGTACTTTTATTCTTGTAGGGAGGGAAGTCTTGTTCACAAAACTCTCCAACTCACTTGGATAAACAACAGAGACGGTTTCAAAGAACATGGAAGAAATGGAAGTTAGGTTATTGCCCGTCCTAGTTGATTTCCAAACTTTCCTACATCTTGTAATAGTTTTAGGATCTATGATTTTTGTTTTCAGTGTGGTAGAAAATAAATTTTGTATTGATAAAACTTGGAGTCAAATCACTGTATTAGAGAAGTCGGCATAACCATGTTTGTTAACATTAAAGGTATTCTGCGGAAACGTCAATACTGAAAATTAAATCATATATAATTATTAAATCATATATAAAGAAAATTAAATCATATATGCAAATACATATATAAATCAATGGTTCAAATATATGTATACAGAATGTCCTGTAAGTAGATGGAAATATTTAAAGAAATGATAGCAGATCTCATGAGCTATAAATTAGTTTATATAAACTAAGATAATGTGGAATTTTTTTTTTTGAGAAATATAATAATCTGTCTCGTGGACCAATAATTATAGTGAGATATGAACACATTCACACCATATATACAGGAAACATAAAATTAACAAAAGTAAAATAATAACTAAGTAATAATCAAACAACTATGTACAATAAAAATTAATATAACCTAAAGATAAGTATATTAAAAACATAAAAACTCAGTCATACTTGCATTCATACAATGAGGTAGGGAACACCAAGTCAGTCTTGTACTTGCAACTATAGTAGAGAGAGAAATAAGACTCCAAGAGATCTCTGCGCTTTTATCTCAACCGCGTCACTGGTGCTGAAGCCAGTGGAGATTGAGCGAGAAATCTTATGTAATTAACAATTATTTCATAGCAAACTAAACAAAATATCCTTCAAATGCAAGTAGAATTTGTGTTTGTTAAAACCATTTAGAAGGCGCTTTTAAGCGGTTACTTTTTTCATTTAAAAAAATGGATTATTTCTTGATGGATTACTTCATCACACACGAATGGTACTACAAATAGATAGCATTTGTAGATCCTTTCTTGTGTAATAAGTTTCAAGTCTATGTTAATTAAGTTGAAGTTTGTTGACAAGTAAGATGAGATCCACGTCTAGTTATGTAATAAAAAATATGTGAATGATATTGTATCACTCAAGAATACACACGATTTCCGCAAAAATTACTACAATAATTTATTACAAAACATTAATTTCTTTTTTTTTCTGCGACCTAGGAAGTATTGTGATAAAATTATTATGAAAATATACTTTTTTTTTTTATAAAAAGGTACTGCTTATTCAATAATTTATCATTGATAGTGAGTAACGTTTTTTGTTGAATATGATAATATAGCAGCTATAACTAAAAAAATATTAAATCTAAGCAAATAACAATTGTTTCACAGTAAACTGGACAAAATTTAATTCAAAAGAAAATGGATTTCGTCTTTTCTAAAATTCCTTAAAGAGGAATTTGAGCTGCTGAATTAAGCTTCCGTTTTTCTTTCTGCTGCGGATTATTCTTGGTCATGGTCTTGGTCTTGCGCAAGAGTCTCGCAACAGTCTTGCAGTTACTTATTAGCTTATTACTATAGAGATATTAGTGTAATTTTTTAGATAGAAGAAACCTAACTAAGCCCGAATAAAAAATTAGTGGAGTTAAATGCAAAAGTATATTGGTTTTACCAATTATTATTACTAGGGCTATAGTATTCATTCACACTATATGTACATAAGAAAGGAAAATAAATATAAAAAACCAAAGTAGAAGGAAAAAAATATATAAAGTAATATACAAGATAAATAAAATAACAGATTAAATCCGAATGGTAAGAAAATAAATAAAACACATTTAAGGTACTAAAAACTCGTAAATACTCATCTGATAATTTGATCACGAAATCGAGAAAAAAGATACCCTGCATAAATATTGGGCCGTTTGTCCTATACAACCTCGTTATTTTAAAAATTTGGGGATGTAGGTCGCGCCAAACGGCTCAATATTTTGAAGGCCACATTTTTTCTCCAGTTTTTGGTATGTAATTAAATAGACAAAGTTTGCTCTCCTCCAGATTGAAGGACACTCCAATTCCAAGAGTTTTCGTAAATAACATAGTTGTAGGTTACGATGAGATGAAACTATTTACGAAGTTTCAGGCGGATGTTAATAATTTCTATCTCAGTACTGATGAAAGGTATAATATGGATTGGATGTTGGAAATTTAGTTATTAAATATACTAATTACTCGTATGTGTATTTAACATTCCAAACAGATTCTATTTGTAGCTAAGAACTTAGACTAATATAAAGTAGATTGATCGCTATTACAGACCAAACTATTTCAAGAAATCTTCTCTTCCATCATTCAATTTATTAAGGTTACATTGGGAAGAACTTATTGATATCAGTAATATTGAACTTATTGCTATCAGAGAAGAACTTATTAAACTTATTGGGAAGAACGTATTAATATCAGTAATATTGAACTAAAATTGCAACTGCCTAGGATCTTTCTCATCCTCTTTCTAGAACATTACTTAGATTTATATCATTCTGTCACATAACATAAGGAATAAATAAGTGGAGTTCAACTTCAGTTTGTATAACTCTTTCTTGCTCGTTTTAGAATTATATATATATTTTTTAAATTCTTACCATGGCTCGTCCTATAGACATGCCGGAGCCTTTATTCACTAAGATATTCAGGCCAACCCTAATAATTTCATTTTATTTTTCATCCTACCAGCCAATCTACTGGGACATTTCATTTCTTATTCAGAGACAATATAAGAATGACTTCCTCTTTATTCATTCGTCTTGTGGTTTCAGTTGATTCGACCTAATTGGATCAGTACAAAGACAACCTTTCCTTCAAGGGTCATTCATACTTCATTTCGTCGCATCTGCTTTGAGAACTATGAAAGTAATGTAAATATTTTGTTTCTACCCAAGCTATTTCATTCAACGAGGGTTTTCATAGATGTGCAATGCAAAGATGTACCACTTTTACGAAAGCCTGTTTTTTCTTCTTTCAGGAAACTTTCAATAATAAATGGAAAGTAATACGGAATAGTGGAGGCTAACAATTTTTTTTTTAATAATGCTAAATAAAGGCATTTTCTAATAAAAGGATATTAAGGTGGCTTTTAAAAGGATGAAGGTGTTGGAAAAGATAATATTGCTCCGGAATTCATTAAGTTTTCAGGAGAAGATATAATGAAAGAGGTGCAATTTCTCTTTAAAAATATCTCCTTCTCTCTCTTTATAAAAAATATTTCCCTCCCACCCAAAAAAATGAACCTTAGTGCCGGAAACTCCTTTAAGAATAACAGTATTGTTTATATAAGTTAGCATTAAATCTGGCCACAAGGCCTATCACAATAAATGAATAATTAAAGCATAAGTAATGAACACAACTATATATATAGTTGTAAAAATATATTAAGAAAGACGATAAGCAATTGGGTCATAATACTATAATATAGATTCTAAAAAAATAATAATAAATAAATAAAATTGTAAATTAAAGTTTAATTAATTTTATAAGCAATTATTATTGCGATACAAATAAAAATAAATAATAATAATTAATAAATTAATGTTAACATCTGTTGTTTAAAAGATTTGAATAAATACTTGTAATTGTGCTGTAAAACAATTAAGAAAGTATTTTAATCTATATATATACCAAGATGTGGTATAGAGAAAAAAGTATAAATATATATATATATATATATATATATATATATATATATATATATATATATATATATATATATATTTATAAGGTACATAGTGAGGAGAACGTTCGAGATCAGTAAAAATGAAATGCATCTCAAAGACTTACAATCTTGTAGATGATCAGTGAAAAGTTATACGAAATATTTTCCGTATTCATAATAAAGAAAAAATAGGATGTATAAAGAAAAATAAAACCAAGTTAATAATTAGTATAGTAGTTAATAATAAAAGTTAATAATTAGCCAGTATCTGATTAAATTTTGAAGAGAAATTGGAATAAGGTTTTAAGTGTGGATATGGTTATATATATATAATGCATTCGAACATCATTATTAATTGTAAAGATAAATAAATAATAAAATTAATCAACCTATGACTCTATCATAACACAGTTTTTCCTAGCTTTTATTTTCAATTTCTGAATAAATAATCAAAATTAGATATTTTAATTGCTTGTTTTACTTGAATAGCTGAAATGCCGTCATTGGCCTCGTTCGGACAACAAAGCGCCATCTACAATCACCTGAGCGTACTACTAGCGTCAGATTAAAATCAAATATATCGATATTAGGATCACTTCATGGGAATTTCGAACGATACTTATAAAATGTATTTTTTTAAATTTAACATTTTTCTTAATAAATATTTTAGCAACAAATCGAATATTAGCTTGGAATACTTGTCTTTAGAAACAGTATTCCAAGCTATACTGTTTCTAAAGACATGCTTTTAAAAAACATATATTATTGGATGTATAGAAACAGTAAAGACTATTCATTACATTCGTCAGGATTATAATATATAGTTTAAATTTTAATAAAATCCTAGATAAGATATAAAATAAATATTTGATGTAATAGTAATAATTTAATGTAGTATATTAATGATATTTTATAAGATCAATGTCATGAAAGGGAGGAAAACTTTATATATATATATATTTATAATAAAAATTATGTAATGTAACTGCTATATAATTATGATTGCTACATAAATATGATCAGTTTTCTGTGTTTAAAGGGGCCATATTTGGTATCGTTTGAATAAAGTACTCCTATTTCTCTGTCTGGATTTATTGGTATCATTCGATTCATAATAAAAAAATGGACTTTTCTATAGAGATAGAACATGAACAAAATATTATAGTTGTGTGGTCATATTATTTATTCTCCGCAAAATTATAGTTTTTCATTCCGAATTCATGTAAATTGTTCAATTTAAACAAGAAAAAATAAACCGTTTTTAACCTTCCCCTCAAATAAATAATTTTTTTTTAATTTATTTATATTCTATGTAATTTGCACCTGCGTGGCTGCGCATCTAGAAAATTTGTTGTATTTATACTGTCTTGGTGTATTTGCTTGATTTTGTTTATATCGATATAGTAGGTCTCTTGGCCATTTTCTTCTTAATCTGCCTTGTTCAGATAACGGGGAGCAGGAGATAAAAAGAACCAGAGGGATTGTAGTGATTTTGGGTTGAATAATGAAATGTAGTGTATTGTGTCGTGGATGTAGAATTTTACTGTTGGGGTGTTTAATTCGTTATGTGTTATTATTATTTTGTTAGTATTATTCGAAATGTAACAAGGTGCGTTAACAATTTTTTGTAACATTTTCGATTGTGCTGTTTGTATTTTTTTTATATGTTTTTGTTTTGCCGAATCCCAAACCCTAATAAATAGTTTATAAACTCCAATAAATATAATTAGTAAAATATTTTTAAATTGGTATTCCTAGGATTCTATTGAATTCATAACTTAAAGATCACATTAATTAGTTTTCATGTGTCTTAAAATTACCTCACAAATTAATGTTTTCGTCATATAGTTATACACACCTGGGTTTGGGATTCTGATTGTAAACGGTGGCACATGTGCTTCTATTATCGAATGTTTTTATCTCTGTGGGCGAAACTATGACGTTGCGTGACCGCTTAAGGGATTTCAAGCTTTACTCCAGAACTAATGTTAACACTTAGCTATAAAAGTGTTTTATTTAAAGCATTCAGGCCGCCCAGTGGAAGCGACAATGCGCTACAAATCTACAAAGCTATCTCACATTTAACTACATCAGATTAATTCTTGAATGAAACACTCTATGCTACAACAAGCGGAATTTAGTGACATGAAACGGCTTACCACTCTAAACCATAATTACAAGAAAATGATTACAAGAAAGATAAACTTGTGAAACTGGAGTACCACATGGGAAAGATGGAAATAAATTATCATACGATGTAGTGATTTATAATAATCATTACATAATACCTTTATTTTATTGTATTGTTTGTACTATACATTCTAATTTTTTTTTATTCGTAAATTTACAACTGCATAAAAATAAAAACTCTTATAATAAATGTGAACAGAGAAATATAATGACATGAAAAGAATTGTAGAGAAACTACCCATTGATTGCCCTCAAATAATATTTTAACAATAAGAGATCACGAGACCATCTTCTTTTCACGAGACGCCTCGAAAAGTAATCAGGGATAGAAGAGGAGGTTCGGATGGTTCTGAATTTCATTATGGAAGGATAAGTATCTGGATTGAACTAAATCGGCAACGTATGGGACATTTTATGGGTTATTTTATTTGTGACAAAGTAAGGAGCATTGAGGATTTTACGAAGGACTTTGGGATGTAAAAATTGGATACAAAAGGGATCGTTGGTTCAATATAGCTTCGTCCCATCTCTTGTACTTAAATTGTACAAATTTCAAATACATGATTTCTTTATATCAGGAAAAATTAAAAGATGTAGTATATTTGAAATATGTATGGTTTACAAAATATGGTGTTAAAAAAAATGAATGGTATTAATTAATAATTATTATCAATTAACTATAATAAAAGGCATTTTTTTATTTACAACAACTGACGTTCAAATACTATGCCAAATGTACCTAAATGTCCATCGTTGTAGCGCTTCGTAATAACACAATTGTTAATATATTATATTTTAACTTTCACTTAACACTTCGTAGACAGCTGTTTTTAGTGGTATCTTATTATAGCTTGTTTTGGATTTGCAAATGTTTAGTCGGTGAGGCTACTGAAATATAACATCAATGCATGACGTCTTGCAGTATGAGAAATCATCATTAAATTTTTATTAATTTTCTATTTATCATTGAAAAACATAAGAAAATGTCATAAAATCAGTATTGTCCATTCGAGGTGCCAACCCTCACAATCCCTGAATATTTCATGAAAATCGTACAATAATAGTCGACATGCCCATAACATACAAACACGAACAAATATTTTATGGTAGTAACGGTAGAGGCGGATAGAATTTTTCGATTCTCAGTTTCAAAAAAATTGTTTTAACCTTCCATGTCTCATTATAATTATAGTTCTTAATGGCCAAACTATGGATGGCGATTCTAGACAGAATTTTCAACAAAAAGTTCATTTGATACATGTGCCGATTCCGGACAAAAAAGGAGCTAAGACCAATTATATATTTTTTTTAAGGTGGTCATGATTTTTATTGAACAAGAAGTAATTGCTCAAAAACTATTTAAAATATTTAAATTCTAAGTACACCGTCGTGAAGAAGATACTTTTGTTTTGAGACAACAGTGATTAAATTTACTTAAGTCAATGATAAAAAGACATTCAGGAGGTCTAATTAGTGGAGTACTTTTGCAGTTACAGTAGTCATACGAAAGCAGCTGAATCTCAGTAATCCCGATTCGTGAAATAATTCGGCACAATGGAAGGTTTTGCGTTACTATACCTTCTGAACGTCCATTTTATCATTGAACTTTCTAAATTTCTGAAAGAAGATTTTGTCTACTTTAATGGCGAACTTTGAATTTAATTTTCTTGGACAGTATTTGAGAAATTTCTTCTCATTTAATTCTTTCAGCAGTAGAACCATGGCTGCTGGTCATTTACCTCCAATAGAAGTAGCACAATTTTTAAAGACACCCCCCGCAATTGGACCTTTATCTACACAGACGGTTCAAAAGCTGATGAAGGGGTAGGCACTGCTGTTGTATCTGGCAACCACCCCACTTAATTTCGCTGCAAACTTTTTCCTCAGTCCACACTGCAGAACTTCTAGGAATCAACCTTGCTGATTGGAATATAACTCCAAATTACCCTCGCTCGGTCATAGGTTCAGATTCTAAATCTGCCCAACAATCTCTATAAATTAAAAACATTGAATGACGCTGGTTGAAGAGTATTGTTTTTGTGGATACCTGGTCATAGTGGGATTCCTGGAAATGAAAATCCACACACACGAGCAATAAAAAATGGTCAAGTATTTTCAATAAGTGATCGCAACTGATATCTGAAAAAGGATGGCTGGAGTGGCAGAATCGATGGTTTGGCATGAGAGAAAAAAAATTAAGAAAAATCGAACAATATGTTAAATATTCAAGAAAAAACCTGCAGCTATCACGGAGAGAAGGGTCGACTTACTCATGGATATCTGATGAAGAAGAAAGAATCACCAACATGTTCCTTCGGTGTATTCTAAAGTGCTTCTTATACAAACAGAGTGTACGGCTCACGAATCCTAAAGATTTTCCACAGACCAAGAACAAATATTGAGACCGAACCCAGACACGACTAATTAAATTCTTGAAAACTACCGACATATATAATAAAATTAAAAATAAAAACTTCAAATGACTAAAGAGACTTCAGTGTAACCCCAGTGTTCGAAACACTCAAACAAATAAATGCATAATTTAAAACGTGACAGCCATAAGAAAAATACAAAATTGGTCTTAACTCCATTTCCGTTAGGAATCGGCCCATCCATGAAATAAACTTTTTTGTTTGGAATCATCCTCCAGAATTTGGCCATTAGACAAATTTTACCAACCTTCCGATAGAAAACCACTCATTTCCGAGAATTTTCGTAAATAAAAAAGTTTTAAGTCACGATACAAAGCATTTTTCGATGTTTTATACGTGTTTTAATAATTTGATAAAACATAGAATAAATACGGTTTTGCCAGGGGCTTGGATAGTGATTGTAAAATAATATGTGATAGCCTATCTTTCACTATCATAATTTTAAAAACTATCTTTTTTTTTGTTTCATGCATATCTGAAAGTGGTTTGATTTAATATCCCTTATCATAATCAGTTCGATTAGTCTAATCGTTGTTTGCTTCTCTTTTCCACCTGCTAGCATTGCTTACCATCATTATATCAAAAAATTAATAATAATATTTTTCTGTCGTTATGAGTTTTTTTAAGAAATATTAGACATTCAAAATATTGAGCTAATAGTTCTTTGTACAAACCATAAGTCTTTTTTAGTAAAGTATGTGAAGTTAGGAATAAAAAGTATTCTGAAAGATTTAAAGACTGTTATAAATTACTATTATACATTTATAAAAATACAGCAGACTTCCGTTTAACCGGCTATCCGGATTAACCGGCCTTAGCTGTAAAAGAAAAAATATATATTTAACATCCTTAAAAGCACTTATATGTGAGATTCTCAACAACTGGTAATAAATTTGTAGTGTTGTATTGTCATCGAAAAATACAATTTTCTAAGACTTTTTCGCAATATAGAAGTTAAAATAATATTGGAGTTTTTTAAATTTTATATCCTCCGTATTAACCGGCTCTCCCGCTTACCTGGTGAAGATTCGGTCCTGGCTTCTGTACTTCATAGTTTAGAAAAGTTAGTAATTCAAGTAAAATTTTAAAAGTGTGTCAAACATGAACAATAAAAAATCATGCAACAGTTATAATGTGCGTATATAAACTTAGAAGTTTAACCTTTCATGCTTGTAGAACATAATTTATTTATCATTCATGATAAATAAATAATATATTGATCTAATAGAAATAAAAGCCAAACTAAATAAATAGCGTGTTCGCTTTTCATGACTTTCTTAAATATTTCAGACAAATTTAAACCACTATAAATTTAGGCTATGTAACAAATGTAATAGTTATCTTTCAAATGAGTATCCTCAAAGACTATGTAGTGGTATATATTATAATTAAAGCTTTGCAATAATTTATTGTAGTCATTTTTGCTGAAAAGGCAGGTGAATTTAGGGTGACGGGATAAAGAATAACATAATTTTTTTTTCACATCTTGAAGCGAATCTCAACGTTTTTTCCGAATAAACTTCAACTCAATTAATATAGCCTTAAAACGTATTAAATAAGGAAGTATTTCTAACAGGGTTATCTGTAGTATAGTTGGAGGATGATAAAAGAAATCGGAAATAAATTATATGTTTTTTAAAACAGAAATTAAGTTTAGTTTATCAACTCAAAAATTCTCTTTAAATCGTATCAGAAATAACAAACTCAACTTTCTTTTGAAGTAAATTGTGTGAAGCAATTTTTTGTGTGAAGCTAACTGAAATTGATTTTTTATTTCGTTATCGCTGCCTATTCAACGAAAAATGTCACACATAAAATAAATATATAAAACTTAAATTTTAGTGAAAAATCAGACAATGGTTTATATAAACTTTTTTTGTAGTACTTGAGGTCTCCTATCACTCTTTCAAATATTTCTCCCTACTTATGGGATACTCTGTATATTTCATATAAATATAAGTGAAAGTAACATGTCCTCCTGGAATAAAAAGTGACACTATTCCTATAATCTTTTCTAATGGATAGAATCAGTAAAAAAATAAAGTGAACGAAATTTGTTCTCATTGATTTGAGTCAAAGTGAATAAATCTCCCCCGAAATCCCAACGCCTTTGACAGACGCCTCTTCCTTCAACCTCCCCTCCTCCCCCTCCCGCTTCAATCCTTGGAAATTGGTTCTGTGGGATGTTTTCCCATTCATCTTGACCCAGCGGACGGAATATTTTCTTCGCCTCTTGCTTTTCATCAATATTCCTAACCGTTTCCCCAGTTTCTGAATAATCTTTATCATTAAGCAAATCATAGAATATTGATGGTACGTATTGTTTATTCCAGCTCTCGTTTAATTCAACAGTTAAAGAATCGGAGGCAGTAAAGACTTTATAAGTAATGTTTTTATTCATAATGTCTGTTACAAATGGGATCTAACATCCATGGAATCTAACATACTATGGATATATGGTTTGACTTCACGAGTTCACTCCAGGTCTCCTACAGTGAAGAGTGTGACTTCAAGAATGCACTGCATGAGTGATTAATCCAGAGGATCATGGGGTTTATAAACACAGGAATAGTAGAGAGGCAAAGTGGAAGTCGGAAGAGAACGGCAAAAGAAGCATGAGAACAGTTATGAACTATTAAGAATTTGTATCCTTATTTTTTAGAATTGATATGAAGTTTGTGAGACAGAGACCTTTTGCTTGAAATCTGTTATTGTTCCGTAAGTCTTGATAATGGATCTTGTGTCCAGTCGTTAGCTTCTAAATAACTATTTCTAAGCTATCAGAGATAGCTTGATTTGGCTATCTAGGGATGCTTTGTTCTTTTATCCTTTGAGTCATGAGAACCGTCAATACGACACACTATCCACCAATTGGCACATTTAACAAACTCAATTATTAAGATAAATGTTGAATTAATACTATTATTATTTGTTATGGATTAAGTACATTCCGTAACAAACGAAAGTCTGTGAAATCACGGAGATATTTCTAACTTATGTTCTATTAGATTTATTTTTGCTATTGAGAATAATAGAAGTATCTTCTAATGAGCTGCTTAAAAAAAGAATTTATCAGTCGGCATGTAAAATCGCTTGGTAAAAGAACAGTTTAGTTTCTCAATAAATTTTGGACTAATCAACTACATCATATATATATATATATATATATATATATATATATATATATATATATATATATATATATATATATATATATATTATTTAAAAAATTGTCATATTAAGATGTAACTTATTTATAAGTTGTTTAGTCATATAAAATAAATTTTTCGATGCATTAGAAATAATGGAAATGCTCTGTTTGTCGAATGATACCCCTTAAAGGATGATAACAAGAACCAGCAAGCTACTACATTGTGAATATTCAGTAGAATGTAACAAACATGATTAAGCGTGTAGAAGGTGTACATAAAATCTGTATTTAAGCATATCGGTTTCTGAGTATCTCTATTTCTAAGATTAAAATTATTAGGCCCTTAAACTAGTGTCTTTGCCTTACTAATCATTATTAACATTGTTTCTATTTCCCATTGTTATATAGTTTATAAGTCTCGATAGTAAATAATGTAACTTACAGACGACTGTAGAAGTTGCAGGGTGCCTCGGTTATTAATGGTCAATCTCTTAAAGAGTGATGCTAGACAAAATTTCAAACAAAAAAGTTCATTTGATCCCTGGATCGATTCCAACGGAAAACGAGTAAATAACAATTTTGTGTTTTTCTTAAGGTGGTCACGTCTTTTATAGAATAAAAAGAAATTGCTCAACATCTGTTTTAGATAATTAAATTCTAAATATACTATCACAAAATAGACAAAATTTTCTATCAAAAAGTCGATGATAAAAGGGACTTTCAGGAAATGTGATAATACAAAGCCAACCATTATGCCGAATTTTTTCACAAAACAGGAGATATGCTGCTCGGGTATGGATCCTGTAACAGCAGACATAAAGCGGCTGTATTAGACCTCTTAAAGTCCCTGTTATCATTGACCTTATTAAATTTAATCAGTTTTCTTTTTTTATTATTATTTATGAAATTCACAACTATGCAAATTAATATACATTCAGCAAATGTGATATAAAGAAATATATGACCTGACAAGGCTTGTAGATTCTCTAACCATTGGTAGCACTCTAATGAAGTATCTAAATTAGGAGATCTCGAGGCCATTTTCTTTTTAGACGGCTGGGAAGGTTATCAGGGATCGAGGAGGAAGCAAGGTTAGAAACCAGAGGATTAGGATGGTTTTGAAGTTTATTATGGAAGGATAGGTATATGGATTGGGCCAAATCGGAAACATATGGAACATTCAGGTCATTATGGATTGGATGGATCCTGAGCCAACTGCCGCCTCCTCCTCCAATCCTTTTTCCGCGTCATGTCTTAATCCTTGAAAACTGATCGGCTCTATACTCCTTAGTTTGTTTCATAAGATAAGTCTCGGCCAACTAAGTTATCCATAAGAGCTTGATGGAGGGATTGCCTCCTTTAGAGCTTTCAGGCCAGCTCTCCCATTACTTCACGGGAAACATGTTAAACCACCGCTTCTGACCTGAGACGGTGTTTCATTCCTAAGAATACACCCATTCAGGCTGTAATGGGACCCTCCTCCTTTACCAGGATACCTGCAGCTATATCTAAGTGGCGGAGTTATGTTTTTTTATTTGTTTTTTAATTTAAAAATTTTTATATCAACCTCTTTAGTTTTTTAGGAATTAATAATTTATTTTTAACACATATTATCAAGATATTACTCATAATTTGGTATGAAACCAATACAAATTTTAGAATTTGTAATACTTAAAATATTATTAAATTTATAATTATATATTTCAGTATATGCTTTTTTGATTATTAATTAGCTAATATTTAATTTAATTTTTTTTACGATCTCTGTAAATATAGAGTAAATTTTTTCCCTTCTATAAACACTCCCATATTGTGACAGAATGTTATATTACTCAATAAAACAGTAACAAATAAAAACAATTATATAAAAAAATAAATTAAGGACTTGAGCAGGTTTGGAATTAGAACCTAAACAATTTAAGGAAGGGCCTTTTGATGACTCACAATTATGCATCATTGATAACTTATAACATTATACCGTTTTTAACAATATTTAGAGAACAAATACATTAGCAATCATGTCGTAGTTGCAACCCATAAAAGTATCGGCACTCTACTAAATAATCCATATCATTTCCGTCATATCCAGAGCTTGGAAATACTGTACTTGTTCAAACATTTATTTTCAGGGAACGCTAAATAAGAATCCACCCCCGATTTTATTTACCCTGTTTTACAGTATCCCTAGGCACTCTCTGAATTCTAAAAGAAGCTTTTCTCTTCTCCTTCGGATCAAACTCTTTATCGTCATTTGAATTTCTAAATCTTCCTTGCTCTCCTTTTTCAGTAGTGAAAATGCTATCTAACACTGCTGTAGTGGATCATCCACGCTTTAGATGTTTTCCTAAGATCTGATTTCTTCCATTTACTGCCTAAGTTTTTTTTTTATTTCATTTGACAAGTTTTCTTCTTTCGAGTAATGAGTATAGGCATGTTCCAATGAAACGGCAGCAGCAACGCAATTCTTAATGAAACGGCGATAATTTGGTGTACACGATTGGGTAAACACGTTCCAATGCCTGGAGAAGTGCATACAAAGTTACAAGGTACCTAATAAAATTAAATAAATTTAAAGAGGAATTTCTTCTTACTTACAACTACATTAAAATGATGTAAACTAAAAATAAATGGTCAATGCTTAGGAGAATGGGAACCGAGGTTAGAAATTAAAGGATTTCAGCGGATATGGAGTTAAAAGTAAAATATTTAACCATTTCGGATTATATTCTCAAAATAAGCAAATTAAGAAACAATTTATAATTATTTATGATATTGTAAGGAGAATGGCGAAGATTTTGCGAAATATTTAGATTATAAGGATTAGAAGTGGGAGGAATTTGATTCACTAACGGATTCAGGATTTAATTTTGGGGGGCTTCAGTCCGAAAGGTTTTAGGAAGAAATACTTTATTGAAAGTAGTGCTGCTCTAATTTTTAGGGTTCCTTTTTACACAGCATAGTTGTCAATGCATATGGAAGTAGCTCATACATTATATGATTTCATTATTATATAAACATATCATTTTTTTTTCATCCCTTTTCACAACACTAGTCTATATACCATATCATTAAAAATACCACATTAAACAATTACCATTATACAATACATATATATTATTTAAAAAAAAAAATTTGAATGCTAGAAATACAAGACTGAATCGCACACATATATCAATGCAATTTCATGAATATATATATATATATTTATATGTATTAAGGTTACTACTTTGGAAGAAGAAGAAAGAAACTAGTACCTATATGAAGTGGTTTTTAAGTGATTTTTGAAGACTTATTAAATATAATTACACGAACAATGATACTTTTAGAGATATTTTTTTAATATTTTGTTTTTCATAAGGCATGGTTACATCTTACTATTTTGAGGGGGGGGGGGGAGAGAAGGGAGAGGAAGGCGAGCTTCAGCCCAAAAAACCTCCTCGTCCCCTCGTAGACCCGCCTGTGATTTGATTGAAACTAGGTAAATAACGAGGAATGCTTCTAAATTTTTAATAAAATTAATATATTTTAAGAGTTATTTTATCTTTAAATAAAATAATTTAGAAACATAAAATATTTTTACTCTATTTTTAGAAGTATAATTTTTGTTTGTTCTTCCCATTGTATATTTATAAATTATAATTTATTATTAACAGGATGGCAAATCCGGCCATAATGTTAAGGAATACCGTGACATAAGGTTTCCCAAAATAAAATATTTTATCCAAAATAGAATGAGTCAACTGTACACCAATCCTAATAGCGTGAACTATACTTCGTAATTAATATGAAAATAATAGATTCTCGATATCACACAATTGGCGTTGTGTGGTGCCTAAGTAGGTAAATCTAGGTTTTAACCAAAAAGCCTCTCCTCTCATAATAGTCTTGTTGTTTTTTAAAATCTTCATGATATTATTATGTAACAGCAATATTGGTATAATTCTTTTTTTTTTCTATATTCATGAACGGATAATTTTTAGTACTGCTTGTTGTAGTGTCGTTTGACCTTTCATTCTACTCTGCACAACTCCCCCGGTGGTCCCGAAACGCGGGATCGAGGGCTATTGAAATAGTACTACTAAATATATAAGTATATATAAAACGTAAATGATTACAAAAATTAGATTTATGTAAACGACGATAGAACTGTATACACACCGTTTTTATCATGCTTATTAGTTGACCATTAAATCATGGACACTATATGAAGTGTTGCTCTTAAATAGCGCGATTGATGCTGTAAAATTTTTATTTTTATTTCCTACATACTTTCTTATTATCACCGTTCCTCTGTCCCTATTTTGCTCCATGCGAATCTTCCACAGTCTGAATCAGAGCTGGAAGTTTTCTTCTGTGAGCTGCTTGAGTACACTTGCCACATTTTCTTTCAGCAAGAACGTGAATTTAATAATATTTGTTAATAGTTTGATCTTCACGGATCCAATGAAGTTGTACACGATCCCATTTGTATCGAAAACAACAAACATCATGGTTTTGAAATTGATTTGCTCGTTCTTGCTTTTTTTTGTTCTTGGTGAAGTTGACCTCTTCAGTTCCTGGAATGGCGCTCTGTTTCAGGATCATTACAGATTCAGTCTCTTTACTTGATGGCTTCACCTCGAACTTCACATCTGAAATTTTTAACAAGCCTAAATGGTCAGAGAGAAAATCGAAGAGGAAGATCCTTTTTAAGATTATCTATAAAACATGTAAAGATTTTTTAATGAGATTTGCAAGATCCCGCTAGATGCCATTAAAGTGATTTATAATTATTGCACAATAAAACGCAAGGTGTTTTAGATTAAGTTTTTTTATCATACAGCTAAGTCTTAATTATTTTAATGCTTTTTTTTAAAACAATTATTTTACACAGTTCCATAAGAAAGAGAAATGGTAAGCCATCAGCTAAATGCTTCCTTATCTTCCCTTAATTGGAGGTATTCACTTAGCGTTAATAGCCTGGCTCGTTAAGGGAGAGAATAAAAAATAAAAACTCATCTTGAATAGAAAAGTTTTTAGCACTAAGGTCTCTCTTTTGTAATGTTGTTCTGCCTAATGTCGACCCCTTTAAATAAAATAAATCTGAATTTAATGGATTCTAATTAATTAATGGATAAATGATAAGTTTCTTATTCGAAAACAATACTAGTTCAAACTATTTGATAAGTGTAAGTCGAGAAGGTATAAAAAATAGTGTTAATTAGAATTAATAAAAACAAAAGACAACAGTATATTTTACATTTCCATCAGTGATATTTCTATGAAACCAACTTAGAAATAAACCCTGTGGATTTACAGTTATGCAGTGTATGGATGGATACCATCTTAATGGATATGATAGAAACCAACGTACCCGGCAACCACACCTGGGAAGCATTTCAAATGTAATATTTTAAAATACAAGATAAAATACATTTATTGTAAATTTCATTTTTTTGTTTATTTAATGAGTTTTACAACTGTATACAAAGACAACCAGTAAATATGCACAAATTAAAAAAAATCACATGAACAGACTTGAAGAGATACTACCCAATGGTAGCACTCCCTAAATGATTGTAGGTAAGAAGATCACGAGGCCGTCTCCTTTTCAGACGCCTAGGAGGATTATCAGGAATCGAGGAAGGAGCAAGGAATCAAGTGGTTTCGGGTGGAACTGGAGTTTATCATGAAAGGATAGGTATCTGGCTCGGTCTAAACCGATGACATATGGAACATGAAGGTCTTTATGAATGGTTTTATTTGTGACAAAATATGAGCATTAAGGATTTTGGATTGTAAGGATGGGATACGATAGGAATTCAATGGTTTGGTGGAGCCCAAAAGCTCAACTCTACCTTACGATTTAAGTTTAGCCATTCATGAAGTTTTAGTTAGATGTTAATAGTGTGATAAAAATAGGTCTGTATGTTCTTCTTTCTCTGCCTCCTCTATGCTTTTTAGAGTGGGGTTGCCTCGCAATCCATGAATCCCAAGCATTTCTGTCCGGAGTTAGATCCGTCTTATCCGCATACCTCTCTTCTGCCCAATCTGTGAAATGTACTCCATCCACGACAAATCTAAGTCTTCCTCTTGAGCATTTTCCTATAGGTCTTGCCTCCATGAATTTTCGTGGATCACGGTCATCACTCGTTCGTCATACATGCCCAAACCATCTCAGCTGCTTCTTTTCTGTGGAATCCTTTAGTAAGACAGTACCTAGTTCCTATCTTATTTTTTCATTTCTGGTCTGGTCTTTCCTGGTTCGGCCGGCCACCATCCTAAGAAATTTTATTTCACTACCATTAACTCTGCGAAGGTGATTGGTTAATGGGACCCAACTTTCACTCCCATACATTAGGATTGGTAGATATACCGCTATAAATATGTGTTAAAATACATTCCTCTCTACCTCCCTTTTCCCAATGACTGTATTGCATAAATACATGACTGTAATACGCATCATTGGCCTTTTTAATCCTGTTAGAAATTTCATGGTCGATCCTCTCTTTCTTGTTTATTACTGCACCTAGATATGTGTAGTCCTCCATCATTTGCAGTACTTCTCCTTTGCAATGAATTTCAACAACTTTCTGATCCCGTCCGATGTGCATCACTTTCCTATTTCCGACACTAAGTGCCATATCCTTTATCTCAAGTCCAGCCTCCCATTCGATCACCGCTTGCTGCAAATTCTCCTTTTAGTCTGATATGAGTACAATATCATCTATAAAGACCATTACTAGTGTCAAAATCGTCCTCACTTTCTATTTTCTTACAACTGTTCGTTATTTGCAACTCAATTTTTTTGTATTTATTCTAACTATGACCTTTGAGTCCTGGTACGTGGACCTTATAGAATTATCCTCGCTAATCTACCTCCAATCAATCCTCGTGGGATATTTTTAACCAGCTGGGCCTTCCATAGTTCTTGTCTAGTGGCGGGATCGAATGCAGCCTTTACGTCCAAGAATTTGATAAATACATTTTGTCCCGTTCCCAAGCCTTATCAATTCTTGTTACTAGAGAATAAATGTAGTAGTGAGTTTGAAGATGCCTGAAAGCAGCATACTCCTCTTCCAAGTGTTCCTCCACCAATGCTCTAAGTTCCTTCTCTAATATTGAAGTATATATCTTATATAATTAGAACCTGTCAAGACCAACAGCTCTGTGGTTTCCGCAGGTCTGTACCACGGAATATAAATTTTTCAGAAACACTATCTATTAAATAAATTAATTTAGTCCAAAATATTTATTTTAAAACCATATCCACTGTCTTCGAATATCAGTACTCCTTTCTACGCCAGGATAATCCTTTAACAAAGGAATAAGTATCTTTTCAAGCCCAATGTTTATTTTAATTTTAATAAAACTAAATATAACCTTATATATAAAAGTATGAATCGTACGACAAGAACTATAGATCTTCTAGTTTTGAAACAGGCATATTATTTTGACAAGTGTTTTATGATGAAGTATGTTAAAAAAAAAAAAGTTCAAAACAGATTTTTTTTAATGTTTCATACTTAGCTGGTTTAAGAACTGAACAATTCAAATAGAATATGATATTTTCAGTAACTTGTTTTTCACAATTCGGATGACGCAATTAATTATTAATTTGATAATTTCATCAGTGTTTGTTATCTGTCATTATTTTACTTTTATGGATTACTTCACTGACAACAATAATATTTGCAATACGACAGTCGGGTTGGCTCATTTTAGAGACAATAGAGAGCTCTGACTGGCGTCATTGGGTGGCGCATGTTTACTGATTTCATCCCCGAGACTGATCTATTTACAGCGTGGTGACAAAAGGGCTACGAAGTGGGTGTCTAAATTTGGTTGCATTAGGTTATGTCATGTAGTGCAATACTTGGATCATCGTAGAGTATAAAATAAAAATATTTTCCTATCTGAAAACTTTATTAAGATAATGTACCTGTTAAAAGAGAAAGGTATATATATATATATGATATACTTTATTCGTAGAAGATAAAACCATCATTAATAATATAGGAGCAGACATTCCAATCGAAGTACTAATAAAAAATTTAAATTCAATTTTAAATATTTTTATTAAAAATAACACAATTGAATTAGACTCATTTGCCTGATAACCGATCACAAAAATCATTAGAGTACGATTTCTTTGATGAACTATAGTAAACGGGCAAGTGAACAATTATTAAAATTAGTGTATAAAATTCAATACACTGTAACGTTGCCAATTTAAATGATTTTTTTAATAGTTTCGTCGGAAACATCTTACCACTACATACTATAGAGATATTACTGTCATTTTTCACCACGGGGAACCCTAACTAAATCCCAAATGAAAAAAGTGCAAAATTATATTGATTCTACCAATTCTTTACATATAGTAGCTAAAATTGTCTAGCATTAGTAATTATTTTGCCTCCTAATTATTTTGATTAGGAGGGGGGAGGAGCGATGGACCGAATTGCGGTAGTTCTTATTAAATAAATGTACAAATTCAACTAATTATTCTAAAATGAACAAATATATTATTGAATATTTAAATATTTTCGGACAATTATATGATTTTTTTTAATGTGCATATATATATTTGAAAAAAAATTTCATAGCCCCTTTTATTTAATTTTATTTCTGCCTTTTTTTCACCAAAAATGTTCTACCAAAGCAAAATAAAAGAAAAAAATACCTTCTCAGTTGTAATGAAATACTTTAATAAAAAATAATTATAATAATTAGTCACGCTATGAATTTACCTACCTTTTATTGTATAATTCACTTTGTGTTTTAAGTTAATTTGAATATGTTCAGCTTCCAAGATAATTTTTTTTACATCTCTTTCATCAATTAAAGTAATCCGTTAGATATTGAAACATATGCATACAAATCTTCTTCCTAATTTATACTAATGATAACATTTTCAGAGTTAAGTTTGTAAATTATATTTTGTTTGGATACCATTCCTATTTTATCTTTCATGTACGTTGAATATTTTTACATTTTATTATTTTTATTTAATCCCAATTTAATGTCTTTATGTTCTGACATTTTAAATTCGTTTAATAATTCGGGAGTCCTTGCATGTATCACATTTTAAAATATGTATACTTGTACCTATTGTACCGTTCATCAATATTTGTTTCATTGTATTATGTCAATCTGACAAATTTGCTTCCATTGGTTATTTATAGAACTTTTTATTTTTTTTTTTAACTTTTATTGAGCCTAATCACTAGACTAACGACTCAACACAACAATTTTTAAAACTCTTGAACTCCTCATAACTCTCTTAAAATGCTTGTAATCCAAACGGTACTCCATCTCAATACAAGAGACTCCATTCCATTAAGAAAAATGTGAAACTCTCAACTACTGATCTTTAGAGATAAAACAAAAAAAAATTTCATATATAGATTTTTTTTTTAAATTTATTAATTGATTTTAAAATTTAATATGATAAATTATAACTTCAATAAATGTATTAATAACTATTATTATAAACAATAGTTGAAATAAAATGTAACATTTTATTTTTGATATTTTTTGATATTTGATATTTTATCTCAATTGCCTTTATGTGAGTAAATTTTTGTATTGCTGGTTGGTGAATGAGAGTAATTCAGTTGGGTTTAATTTACAATAATGAAAAGTAAAATATTAATTATCTTCGAATTTCATGTAAATAGTCCTGTTATTCGTGTCCTTGTAATTATCCTTTTAGCGGAGATGTAAGTTATGAAAAAAATAAAATAAAGTAAACATTAACATATAAATTAAGATTATTTTTTAATAAGAAAATTATTAAATGCTCATCGTCAACAAGTATTTTATTTTCCTAATGATGAAAAATCGAAACTTTCAACTGGAAGGAACATAGAAGTACTACAGAAAAAGTTTCCAAGAAAAATGATCCTGCCTATAAATTATAAGATGTCAGATGAGATATTTCTCCAAGTGAAGTTTCAATCTCTGCTCATTGTTAAGTTTTTCCATTGATTTATTGGATTATAAAAGGGGATGATGGTGACTTGAAGAGTAACGCCGAAAACCGATAACATGAGAAAGGGGTGAAATAATGAACAGCACGACCGTTAGGGTTGATTTATTACCTGCATTTTAATAATATTGTTCTTTTATCATGAAAGAATTAAAAAATCAAAGAGGGTGAATTCTGGTTTGGTAATAAAAAACTTTTCATGTACCTTTACTACGAAATATTAGGTATACAAAAAAAAAGTTAATAATAATAATTAAAAAACAAAACAAAAAAAAGTTATTCATTGATCAACGGTTTTGGATAAATTAAATTTTACTTTCACTAATTTTTGTTTTCAAAGTTAAATTCTTGAATGACAGGAATTCCCATAAAGGGGCTATGGCGCAAGTTGGACCAACAAAATTTCTGAAAGGAGGCACATTTTTAAGAGGTCAAGGATTTTGAGAAGAGCTCATATTTACGGTATTATGAATTTTGGGATGAAACATATTTTGTGAGGAAGTTGGGCTGAAGTAATCATAAATAAAATTAATTATAACAAAATTCTTCTGAGCGAGTTTCCGTAATCTTTGACATGGCAACGTCACACGCATTGCAATAAGTTCATTTATGTCAACTTCAGGTTAACGGTTACTAACTTCTTATATTAGATGGCGAGAACTTTCAAACCAAAGAATAAAGGAATAAAACCAATATATATATATATATACATACAAGCTCCCTTTTTAAGAACAGAAGAAATAATTTTTCTTGGGGAAGTGGTAGGGCTGCGCCATTGTCTTTGAGACGCGATGAGCATATCTGTTGAAATTTCTTCATATTTATATCTAAATGGTATAGTTAAAAAAATATTTTCATCTTATAATGTGGCTCTTAACATATAATAACTTTAATTAATTGACTGTGTCTAGTTGAACTGAAGTGATCATAAATTAAAATCAGTATAATACAATTTTTTTGAGCGAGTTTCCGTAATCATTGAAGTTGTCATTTCATACGCATTCCAATGAGTCCATTTATGTCAACTTCAGGTTGACGTTTACTAACTTCTTATTTTAGGTTATTTTGTGATTTAGGAGTTAATAACTTAAAACAAATATTATGAGATTCACTATCTTTAGTGACATTTAAATATATTTAATTAAATATAATATTTTGTATTTATTGTGATGGCCTTCACACTCGTAATGATATACAAAAAATGATTTTAACCTGTTCTGTCAGTTCTTCCATAATTTATATTCAACTCTAATGCATAATCTTTTTAACCATTCTGTAATTATGCATTCTGACTCTTTTCATTTCTTTTATTAGACTTGTAACCAAGATTAAGAAAGCACTGGAAGCAAAACAAACTCTACTCTCTTTTGTTTCCTGACCCAGATTACTAATTGATATTTTAGCATGTGCATGTGCTCTTTCATCTTATATCACTTGTATCTTGACTATCTTTTCTAGATGTTTAGATGTGGCATGCCATAATATTGTATATAGAATAAGTATGTTTTTTTTGTTATTTTTACTATCGTTATTATCTTAAATATCTTCCTTTTTATCTTTAATTGTATATAGTAATTATGTTTGAATTCCCTCTTTTTCCTTGTATATTCTTTCTTTTTATTGTACATAGTATTAATTCTGTAAATATTTCTTTCTGTAAATAGATCTGTTAACCTTTTTGCTGCTTTATAAAAATATCCAACCTAACCCCTTCTCACCTGAGCTAGCATGGTAGAGTAAATATTTAATGATGGCCATTAAAGGGTAAGTACTTTATGTTTTCTAGATTTATCTCTTTAGAGATGAAAGGCTGATAAGCCAGGCGCCCAACAAATAAAAATTCTTGTGGAAAATTATATTTATTAAAAATTATTTTTTTATTTTTTTATTTTATCCTTTTTTTGGTCATAGACTAAATGCTTCCCTAACATATAAATAAAAACAAAAAAAACTTTGTCAGCCCATCGTGTGGTCGGAGTGTGGACAAGACACAAAAACACACTTTAAAACTTAAATTTTAAACTTATTGGAAGACATTTGTTTCTTTTCATAGATAATACTAGATTTTATCTGATATACAAAAAAAAATGTTTGCTCATCCTCAGAGGTAGGATTTACAGGTCAGATAAGATTAAAAAAAACACCCTTTAATACACACAAAAAAAATGAGTTATTTCAAGATTTTTATTTATATTAAGAGTTATTATTACTGCTTAATTTTTTGATTATTATTTTCAAATTTAGAATGATTATTACTGCTTAATTTTTTGATTATTATTTTCAAATTTAGAAACGGATGATTTCTTTAGGTTGATAAGTAATTTGATTGCAGTTTCGCCATTGTGAATCAATATCCACTATGATTGTTCTCGCTGGAAGTGGGATGAAACAGCCCTACTAGTTAGTTGTGAGGGAGTTCGGGTCTTGGTCTCGGGTCTGCCGCAGCCCCAATTTGAATATCCTTCCACCTACAGTGAAAGGGGAAAATTGCTTCTCAAACTGTTCCCTTCCCATCTGCGGCTATATTTACTCTCCGATATTGTCTCTTTTTTGCCAGTGTGTACTCTCCTGATTGGGGTCAGTCTGATCGTCCGGACCAACCCATATTTAACATCTCATCTGCAGGCGGAATGTTCGGTAGGAATGTATTGCTCTATTGAAACAGCGCACAGTGGGATGATTCAGGTAATATAGCGGGGCAAAAGTCGAAATATCGGTAGTGAATATTTTTATGGGAAATGAAATAAAACCTCTGTTTATAGATCGGTGCAGTTATTATAGCATTTCCATTGTATTCAATAATTATCTATTTTTAGTCTATTAAGGCATTCTGCATTCTGTAGATGGTACTGGAAACTAGTTAACGTTATCTGTTTTCATTCCATTGTTGCTATAAGTTTGTAACTTATTTTGACTGAATATATGTTTGTATTTTTTTTATATTTGTATTCGGATCTACGATAAGAGGATCATTGGCGGTAATTCTTAATTTTTATATTCTATTATAGTGATTTGTTTCCAATAAATATATTGAAAGAGAATGATGACATCTTCCTCCTTGTCTCCCAAAATATCTTTTAATTTCGTCGAAAAGTTTAATTTTTGTATCTTTTTTTCATATTGGGGGCACTCTAGTAGTAAATGTTTAACTGTTTGAGGTGTGCTGTCACACTTTTAGCAGGTTGGCGCTTCGTGACCTCTAAGAAGGTCTCGTGTGAAAAAATCCGTGTGTAAAAAGACAGTGTCCGATTCGCATTCGGCACAATATTATTTCTTCTGTTCTCTATTTTCTGGAGCTTGTGGTCCATGTGTTGCACTCGGTTTTTATTTTGGTTAGTTTGGCTCGTTGTATTTTCCATTGGCCATCCCAATTTCTTAATACCTTTTTTCTTGTTTCATGGATCCAATGTTTAACGGTGATGAACTTTATTGGTGTTATGCCTGATACCTCTCCGTTTCTCGCCAAATGAGCAGCTTGGTCTGCTTTTTCATTACCCATTATGCCACTATGGGATGGAACCCAGACACGGCCACACTTACTGATCTTTTTCTCATCTCCCACCATACAAAAAGAGCCTTCATTATTCTAATTGCTTCTCCACTGAATATGGAGCCCTCTCTTTGTAAGTTGAATAGTAGCTGGTTTTCGGATGCATAGGTGTTTATATGTTTATTTAATATCTTATTATATGTAATTCTATTATTGTTATAAAAAAATGTTTAATTTCTAATTGTATCGATTTTTAGTCGTATTTATTTGTTATAAAACATTTCGCTTTTTCTTTCTGGAATTTATTGCAAGGTAATGTTTAGGGATGGATATTTTTCATTTTTTTTTTTTTTTTTGTTATATTATTTCTTTCATTCTTGCCATCTGTTTTTCTCTTGTTTTTTGACTGATTTAGAAATAGTGAGTCACAGAAATCCAAAATATTTTCCTCAAATACTGTGATTGTTATAGTTAGGTTAATAATTTTAAATTTTGCTTTATTAATTTATTATACTGTTGTGCTTTATGGATATTAGGTTTTTGTGAAAATTGTTCTCATTTTATTGATTATTTCTTTATGATAAACTTTATATATTCCATTCATATTTAATCATTTTAAATTATACCTATATGTACAAATTTATTATTTGTGTTACCGTAGTATTAATGAATGAATGAATGAATGAATTTTTATTGAATATTTATACAATATCATACAACAACATTATCCAAGCTCAATAAAAAATATATACGGCTTGGATTTTAGATTCTTGGTCTTGGCTAAATAAGTATTATTGATACAATAATATAAACTAAAACATAATATGGTAATGAAAATAAATACAGTGTTAATGCTAACAAATACCGAAATACAATGTATCAGCTCCTAATAGCACAAATATAATTACACATATATAAATACATAAATACATGCTCATTTTTAATATAGATATTTTAATATAATTACTTAAACATTATTCATCTAATAATTAAATTCTTGGCATAAGGCATAAGGCATAAGGCATAAGGCATATTGCCAGGCTACTTTACAATAATTGGATAGACCTACCCAATTTTTTCCGTTCAAATGTGCAATTATTTCCCCAAATGTCAGACTATCTTTTCCAAAATATTTTCTCCTGAGTTCCGCCAGAACAGGACATACATCAAGGAAATGCGCGATATTTTCTATTTCATTCCCATTGCATAATGAACATAATTTATTACTTCTTTCGTAATATACCCTACAGTTTAATTGTATTAATTATGCTCTGGCCTTAAATATCCATTTTATTATATATAATAAACCATTTTAATATATATAAATATACCATAGTATTAACTTGCTCATAATACATTTAAAATATATAATTTTTATTTCACAACTTTTACAACATTGGTCATATGTCGTCATTTCTATCTTCTTATCTTCATATCTTCTTCTGTTCTGCCAATCTTCTTAACGCATACCTCTATTCATCATTCCCTCCTTAACGCCGTCATAACAGTTTCTCTTCAAGCGACCTTTCTTTGGTCTCCTTTCTGGTTTTCAATCCCAAATTCGCTTAGGCGTTCGTCCCTCTTCCATCCTTATCACATGCCATACCGCATCAGCCTCATAGTTTCAATGTTGTAGAGGAATTAAAATATTTGTGGATATTTTATTATTAATTAAATAATCAAGTTTTCATAAATATGAGAAAAAATAAAAAATAAAGTACATTATAGTTTTCATATGTGTTAGTTCTATAGAAATTTAATTAGTTAGTAAATATTTAAATGTTCATAAATATTTAAATATATTATGAATAATTAAAAATATACCTTGTCACAAATAATAAAATATTCAGAAATTAGATTAGAATATTTTTTAATATGTCTTTTTTGCCAGTTCTATATCGTTTTCGACATAGTTATTTGGTAGTTCGGTAGTAATTGTTTGGAAAAGATCTTTTAAACAATCTTTTAGAAATCATATAACTATGAAAATAAAATCGAAGACAACTGAATCTTTTTATAAGGGAGTTCTCTTGTTCAATAAAGAATGGATTTTCCAATATTTATTCTAGCTCGGAGGAATCTTACCTTTGAAGTCTTTATCTTTAGCGAATAGCGTTCACCATCCAATATCTATCTTTATCCCTTATTCATTCTCAGACAATCTTAATTCCCTTCCTTTTCACTATGAAAGCACATTTTATCGTTGGATTATTATTTTGCCTTAAAATATCTTATAACTTTACCTGAAAAGTGGAAAATGACAGACAGCCATTTTAATTGTAATTATTTTCGGATGATTAGAAATATCGCCATCTAATCTGCAAATTGCAGAATAGAACAATGGTCATCATGGCCCATCTCGCTTCATCAAGATAATTTTACCGAAAAATAAGAAAGGTTACAATTCAAACAAATGAACTGCTATAATACTAAAATTTAATTACAAAATGGCAACGTGTTTTTATTTTTTAATGAAAGAAAAAAAAACTTATTCTGGAAAATCTAGTAGGAGGATGGTAAGATGACGAATGGACAATAATAATTCAATATTCCACACTATCTATCACAGATAGAAATACGTCCTAGTTGGCCTAAGATCTGTGTTGGGGTGGACGATGGAACTCACTATTATAAATAAGTGTTTGTCCATATTGAGTAAAGTTGTGACGAAAAGTTCAGGTGCAGAACTAGTCCATTCAATGAATGATTATGGAAGGAAATGGCGGGGACACAATTTTTCGCTTTGGGACATTTTTTGGACCAGTAAGAAACTAAACTTACGAAAAATCCCCAATCCTTGGTGGTGAGCCAGATGTCAGAGGGAGGGGGCGCCTAGAAGGTCACTTTTTTCGCAAGCGAAAATCCGAAAAACAGCAATAAATTTTTTTTTCAAAATTAGCCATAGTTGAGGACGGATATCTCCGAAACTATGCAAGGTAGCGAAAAAGGTAAATCATCAATCATACTACAATTTTTATCAGCTTTAATTTTGTATACAACGTCTTTGTCTATGGAAAGGATAGTTTTCCTGATATAAGCGAAAACCCGAGAAAAGTGATCTATTAGTCACCCTTCCCCCTCCCATATCTGGCTCATCACCTAGGAGTGGGGATATCTAGTATGTTTAACTCCTTACTAGTCCAAACAATGTCCCAAAGACAAAAATTGTATCCCCGCCATTTCCTTCTGTTTTTCGAACATTCATTGACTGGACAACCACTTTGAGTTATCTCCGAATTTCAGAATGCAAGGAATCAGTGGTCTTAAGGTCTTCAGGAAGTTTTACAACGATTTCACTGAAATATTCCAAATGTACAACTCTATACAGCAAACTCATAGAAGACCCATTAATGTTACAATAGTTGTGGTTACTGATGAATGATAAGTTGGTGAGATAGTGTGAGGAGGAAAGATGACGAATTCTGCATCTTGTGCATGGAAGAAGGTTAGGATGGTCTGTGGTATTACTGTTGCCATGTGCCAGTTGAGACGACAGTCATAGGGTCGATAAATGTGAATTCTGCATTTAAATAAATTGTATTTAAATGCATTTAATAATAATTTGTGGTTCCTTTCACATTTATATATTCTTATTTTATAGAAGTTCTTGTTTGAGTAGTTTGTTATTGATATTTTAAAATCCCTAGTATTTTTGTCATCTTACCCTGTAGCTGGGGTACGATAATTATTGGAAGAAAATAACAATTATTGAGAAAATTCATTTTTCATCCCTTTGAATTCGAGAGAGGATATTAAACGAAACTCAGAGTATCCGGTAAGATACTAGAGTGGTTCTCATAAGAAATTCAGTTCTTAAATTCATTAACAGTGGACAGGAGAAATTGCAAAATCTAAAACTGCTCATCTTACCCCGCCTTTCCCTAGACATTGACGTTGAAATAGGATTTATGAAGTCCAACGGGGAAGGGAAAGATATTTTAAAAAGATGTAGGATTTTATGAAGGCAGCAGATCTATATATGAATATTTGATCTTCTGGGCTAGAACCTCGTGTCTAAAGATCACGGAGATCACGGAGTGCATAAATCAAGAATGTACTGAATGTTTTTGTTTCTTAAGAATCGGAAAAGATAGAAATCTAGAAACTACTGCTTCCTAAAATCATGGTAAAGTTACTTTCAGTTGAAAAACCAACTGGAGACATGAAAACATCTAGGAGTACCGAAATAGAATCTAACGAAATAATTCATTGCATCTTCAGTCCACCACCTTCACATGGTAGTCGTAATCAAAGGAGCTAAGAATCAGGAAACCTTTGGAAATGTTTGGAATAGGAATAGATTTTCGAGAAATTTTAAAAATATTGTTATTCCTGGAAAGGAAAACACATTTAAAGCTTTATAACAAAGGATTCTAAGTGAGTAGATAGAATAATGATGTATAAGAAGGAAAAATGGAGAAAAAGATTAAGAAAATGCTTGGAAGCGATGAGGAAAGTCTTGGTTTTTTTTTTCAAGATTTAGCCTCATATCATTGTTGATGTTAACTTATCATATATCCGAGATATCCCGAAAATCCATTGTCATCTTTAAGCAGTTCCATAGATTCTGCGAATCTTTGGCTTTAAATAAACGTCTGCTACTTGTCTCTTCTATTTTTTTCCCTCACTTTGGTTATGGTTGCCTGGTATGCGGGCGTCATCGATAACTTAAAAAGAAATTAAAGCGTCTAATGAATTATTTTATAAGATTTATTTTGGGATTTTCTCTCTGACAGCGATATTTTGTTGGTCCTTATCTTTTCCAAATTTTAAAATCATATCCCCGGACTTACCCCAAGTTTCAGCATCCACTCCTTGAACACTGGAAGAGCTCAACCAGTAGATATGTATACTCAATTGCTTTGGACTGCTATCTTCGGAAAATCTTGTCTTATTTGTTCCTCCTTTTGGAATCCATTGCCTATATTTATCTGCCTCTTTCTGGCCTTTTTTCAAACAGCAACAGTTTCTCCACCTCCTTTTATATCAAGCACGCATCATTTATTATAACTTTTCTCGTTGTTATAAGATTATAATCCAAGAATGAAGATTATTTCTCGATTCGGTATCTTGTAGCTTTTAGATCACCTCAAACATCTCGTCACAAAGAAGGATTGACTAATTTACAGTTCATCATTGATGGTTCTTGAGGAGAAGAGGTCATAGGTTTCTGAGGAAGAGTAAAGGTGATTTATTGCAATTTATTTTGATACTCCAATTTCGACACCATTCTTCAAGCTTTGTGATGTGTGATTGAAGAGTTTGATATGCAATTGTTGGGTCGTTATTAATTTGTAGAATGTCATCGGCATATATGGTGATGACAGTGTTAGTATGGGTTGGGATATCAGCTATATAAACTGTGTAAAGGATAGGACCTAGGATACTATCATGAGGAACACCTGGAACACAACGGAAAGTTTCCATATAGATATTTTTTTTTAATATATGTTATATATTAAATATTGTAGATTATATGTTATACGATGTATATCTATTTAATTTAATTAGACTGTGAGCTTTGTACTCATTTGTTGCCAAGTAACATTTTCTTGATATCCATAAATCTCATATGTTCTTTTGTCCTTTGAATATTTATAATTATATATTATTCAGATGTTAAAAAAATATTTCTTTAAGGGTTTTTTAAATTATTATTTAAGAATAAAGCCTTATCCACACATATATTATTAAAGTAAGGCTCGAAATCGGTTTTGTACCAAATATAAGCTCCTGGCATGCTCAAATACCATGAATGGGGTACCTTTGGATTCAGAATTTCACTGGGGGTTAGGGAATCGTATTCTCCGCTTTTGTTTTTCTTTCTAAAATAAATAAAGTCGATACAAACATTTTGCAAGGCTTCAATACTGGAACGATGGTAGGTCTGTAGATCGATGCGGGACAAATTGGATCTTGAAGATTATGATGCATACAGCAAGACCCGGATAGTTCCTCCGGAACTATCGGATCCTGCGTTTTTAAGCCCAAAAACGTACTGTTTAACGTAAGATAACGCAAGGCATGGGGTTCGCATCCGTACAACCTGACGTTAATTGTAGTACTGTCATTGCATACATGTCTCTTTTCGTCGACTTGAGGTCTCTATGATCGAGAGAGGTGGAGTTTATATTATTTATCGATGGTGTTTTTTATCGGTAAGCCATATAATCGTTAATTCTTCACCAAATCTCAAGATTGAGCCACCAATTTCGAAGGCTTCCTTCTCCTTCAGGCGGGCAAAATAGTCCAATCATCCCGAAAATTCAGGCAAACAAGTTATGAAAGAAAAGAAACTTTATTTGCGAATAACTGAAGAAAAACACACTTTTCTCTGAGTTATTCCCATGATTACATAAAAAATTACTAAATTGTCTGCAAAACGAAAACAAAAATCATTGAAATCGGACAATTTTTCGCAAAGATACAGCTTATTGAAATTTGTAAATTTGTCGGTTCCAAACAAAAATGAAGATTTAAATTAGTTTTGTTCCCTTTGTCGATTATATTTATGGATAAAGTAACAATTGATTCCTTTATCTTTTGATACATTGCATTATTTTATTTTCTTATTAATTTGGCATTTGATAACAATATGCTGTTCGAATTTTTCGCACGGGCCTACTAGTCCTTATTAATGTCTCAATCGGACTATAGTCGATAAAGTAACTCACCGCGGATTGAGAGTATCGATTTAAAATAAAAAATGAAGAAAATACTGAACTTACCCTTCTAGTAATATCAAAATTATTGAATAATTCTATTTATTTTCTATCCTATGCGTTTTTTTTCTTTATAAATATCTTTAAATCTGAGAATAGCTATAGTTCATCCGACTTCCTTCATAAAAGTTTACAAGTAAATAAACTATTGTTCCGGGGATTTTCCGTAAGCAATTTATAAATGGTCGTTAAAACGTTATCCCCCGGCTAAGTATAGATTATGGGCCCTGAAAGTTTTTACCCTCTCCCACTTCCTCTCCCCCTCCCACAAAAAACTTTCTTTATTTACTTTTATTATCGTTAAGCCAAAAGAGGCTTATCCGGTTAATCTATTTTATATAAATAGTGGGTCCAATTAATTTTCCCGAACAGGATAGGATTTTATGAACTTAATATGGTATAAAGCGATCGCCATACATCTCAGACGTTATTTAGATCTGTCTTAACTATCTATTATGTCCATATAGACTTATTGTTAATTTATAGGAACAATGCTGTTATTCTCAAGGGACCTAGTCCCAGAATAAAGATGATTTTCTATTCTATTATGTCGTTAAAAGCTTCTAAAACCGCCTCTAGTTATTTCTTTTCCTATTAACTCATCTTGTGATGGAGATTTTTTTTTTTATGGTTGCATTGTTAAATTTTTTAAATAAATTATTAAAAACTCTTTTAGCAGCAGCCATAACGATTTTGAATATTTTTATAGTCTGATTTATTGAAAAAAAAAAAGTCTAAGACCTGCAATGAAAAGATAAAAATATTTATGAGAAGGAGTTGGTCGGGAGGTGCGGTCAAATAAATACTAAATTTTTAAAAAATATTATTTTTAATTATTACGCCGACGTTTCGACTCAATTTGCAGGTCTTCGTCAGGGCGTGCAACTGCAGGAGGCAGTTGATAGACTGGACTTGTTTGCTAGCCAGTCTCCTGGCTTTGTTGGCCAATCTATCAACTGCCTCCTGCACATGAATATTTAGCATGTTATAAAAAATTCTGGTTTCCACACTCCAACAAAATATGTTATTTTCGTGAAAAAAAATATCCAGATGGAATGCCAAGTTGAAGTGGCTTTATGCAGTTTAAACACAATATTTCTTAGGTTTATTCCTTTTTCGAAACTTTAAAGCCAAAAAACCTCCATACCTTCTTCATTTTTTTACTGCTTGTCCCTCTGTCGATTCTTTAAGCGCGAGATCCTAGCCCACAAACATGTATATTCATTCTCATAGGACTGTTTTATTTTGAAAAAATTTTTTATAGTAAGTGCTACTTAGTTTGGCAATTCTCCATACCTCAACTTTAACCTAATTACAATTTTAGTGTTCCCAACCTTGTTTTACTGTTATTTTACAGTTATTATTGATATTGCTTACCCTTGCAAAGTGTACATTTATCTATTTACAATTTCATTATTTCATTTGCTGATTTATGTTCATCATTTTTAATTTTTATTTTAACTTTAATGTTGCAATACTTTGTAATTTAATTATTTTGTGCCTGTCATTATTTATCAGACAAATCTAAATAAAAATTTCTGTTGATTATTTTCGTAACTTTTATGGGAGTAAACCACAGGATTTTTCTTCTTTTCTTGTAAATAACATGTTCAAGGTGGATAACTGAAAAGTAAATGTAACAGGTAAAGAAAGGCATCCGTAAGAAAAATGGTTCATGTTAGAGAAAAAACTTTTATAATATAGTGTTGGTTAAAAAATTTATTTCTCAGTATAAAGCAAGCGGGCAGTTTCCAAGTATCTAGAAGCCGTTCAAAACTCTAGATGTACACAGCATTGTTTTTTAGAAGAGAGTGGAGGAAATAGAGAGTTTATTTTTTTTAAAAGCTATTAAATTAAAAGTTTAACGTACAGTGAAAATAACTAACGCTTAAAAGAATTAGAAATCAAATTAACATTTGTACACTAAAATGGCGCGTGTAACTGGAGCGAAACTATTGTGTGCACATAGAGAGTATCACCTCCAAAGTGCAACTAGTAACGTCTCCGCTTTCCGATATAGTCCCGGGGCTTCACTGCTCTAATGTTACGGATAGTGTCTGTTGGTATGAAGGCGTTCCATTTCTCTTGACCTAACCAGTTTCATATAAATATTATATATTTATTTTTTCTACTATAAATTAATTGTATTTTTCTTTCATAAAGCTATATCACTACGGCTTTCATAAAAATATTTCGATAGTTTTCTTTGCTGTCTTGAATACTACTCTGGACCATTGTCCAAGTATGATTTGTTAAATAAGCCCAAAAAGGTCTACATCCTAAGGGACTGAATGATAGTTACACCAGGCTCTGCAATAACCTGCAGATACCTTTATACGAGCTCTATACTCTGGTCCCTCTATGTTAAAGAGAATGTGATGGCCGATTACGTTGAGTTATGTTAAAAGAGTAACCTGTTTTGAACGTTGTGGGTTCGATTTCGTTAATATTTATTTCTAGGCGGGTACGGAAAATGAATCTTGACACACACACTCCACTACGTACGCGGCTGCAACCTCAAGGATACCGTGAGGAGTTGGCAAAATGTCAATAAAGCCCAATTGACGCAGTAGTTCCCTCACCAGTACCAGTACCCTCCATATTAAATATCCTTATAGACTCCTTATATTTTTATAGGTAGATGGTAGAATAAGAGTTGTTTGAAGATATTTATGTATGAGAATTGCCGCATGGTTCCAAAAATTTCTGGAGGAGATAACACGAATAACGAAGGATTTAGTTTACCGAGAACGAATGAATGAATGAATGAAAATAATTTTATTATTCTGGGACTAGTGCACTTTAGAACAAGCCACAAATACAGAATATATATTAATATTTTGGAGTGTCCATAAAATAAAATTTAATATTTACAGGTTGATTAGGAATACAATAAAATTATAAATAATAAAAAGATATAAAAACGTGTATAAATATAAAATAAACAGAGAAAGTAAATTAAGTAAATCTGAGTATCTGGGTGTACTTTGAGATTCTTAAAGCTTAGGTTTTTAAGTACATTTCGTGATCAATCGGATTAGGAATGGAGTAGGTGTTTTAAGAGGAGAGATTTGAAAGAGTATATTGATTTTGCGTGTCGAATATCTGAAGGTATAGAGTTCCTGAGGGAGACAACTTGAATTAAAAAGGATTTATCAAACGCAGCAGTTCGGTGAGGAGGAGGATAGAGGTCGGACCCACAGGATCTGGTGGGACGGGATTGAAAGAAGCGTTTGAATTGTAGGATCTGTAGAATATAGGCGGGTCGCCGTGCATAGGAAGGTAGTAAGGAAATATTGACGGCAGTACGACGGATAAAGCCACGGAAGGAATATAAACGTAGAAAGGATATATAAATTAATAGGTTGAGATCTGGTATTAAGAGAGTGGATAGAGGAACGTAGTGTGAGGAGTAACATAATGTAGGGTGGACTTTTGGTTCTTATAACCTGAAAATGTTGTGATGTTCAAATGTGGAAACGATATATGTTGTTCAACACTATTAAATATAAACTGGACACAATTAATTTATACAAATTACAATACTGCAATGGTTACCGTAAAATTACAAAAAGATAGGTAATACTTCAATCTTATATGCCTTAACACTCGCTTTATTTGTTCACCATTTAAGAATTATAGTTCAAGAATTATAGTATTATAGTATTGCGACAAGATTTTTTTTTTTAAATGGAAGATATTTTTCTGAAAGGGATTACTAAAGATAGAACAAAGGGATATGGAGGCATGTAAACTGGGTGGTAAAGGGAACACATAGCTGAGACAGATACCTTTATCCCTCAGAGGGGCTTAGCCTCCCAGGGCTAAACTCCAACACAAACCTAGGGCGCGCTCTTCTCCATAAACTAACTCCTCTTCCCTACATCTCACTCTCTCACACAAAGAGAGAGAGAAAGAGAGATTTTGTCTAGCAATATTATATTTCCAAAATATTTAAATTAAACTAAAAATATTGAAGGAAATTAGTCGACTGTTCTACATATCACGGTTGATAAATATTCAGGACGCAGTCATTGATTCGCTCCTCTAGCTTATATTCATTTCATTACTAGCCAATAGTCGCAATTCTATAACCATTTATTTATTTATTTTTTTTTCAACCCTCCCCTGCTTGAAGGCAATACGGGTATTTGCAGCAGTGGGATGTTACTGTTACATAACAACCCACTGCTGCATTTTTTGACTATTACATTATTTTTCTGAGCTATGCACACAGCTTGCTCTTCTCTTCACTTGCATCTGGTTTTCTTTTCTTCTTATTCTGGTGGCCTCCCCGGTGTAGCTTCTCTTCTTCTTCCCAAAGAGAAGTGAGTTGGTAGTACAACTTCTATTACCATAAAAAACAACGCAAATCTTGTACAAATCTTGAATATTTAGTCAGCAAATTACTTACATTCTACAAACAGAAATATTACCTCCCTCCCCCCCCCCCCTCTGAATATGTTTCTTATCTTTTGCTGTCTGAAAAAGGACGACTGGAAAATTGTCCCTACTTTACTCACCTACCAAATGTGTCAGTACTTAACTACCTTCAGTGCTCGAACCACGGTTGGTAAGAGAAAATATTACAATTTTTTTATAAATGAATTATATACATTATTTTTAGTTAGTATAACGTTTACATATTTCATTTGTAATAATGTGTATTGTACTATTAGTTAAGATTCATCTACCATCAATCACTATAGTTTATTATTAACCATTATCGGTCGTATAATATTATATCTCTGATTCTAATTAAAATTTTCAGCCCTGATGATGATCCACATGTTTGGGTTGAAACATCGGCACTAATAAAAACTTTATAATGACTGTGCACTGAATATTTATCACCCATAAATTAAAAATAATGTAATTTATGACTAAAAGTAAAATGGAATTAAGTTCATCAGGAAATCTAATAACAATAGAGAAATTAATTGAAATTTAAACATTTTAATATTGAAGCAATACACTCAGATAATGTATGTTTTCATTATGGATCTTGTAGATCTTTTACCACCTTAACAAGGCTCTGCCTATTTTCCTATTCGGTGCATGTAGCTCGGTGGTTTGTTTATTCAATCTATCTCTCCTGCTTCCATGGTTGTGTAGGGAGCTCCTGATGAATTGCTTTGAGCTACATGCCCCGCCCATCTTAACTTCCTTGGCTCCCTAAGATATGGTTTAAGGTAACTGAGTTTCCTCGTGTAATCCCTTCCAATTTCCTCCTCTTCCGTATGTTAAGGCCCTTAGTCAAGCAAAGGTTAACGGAAGGAAGATTTTTTTTTTCTTTATTGAAAACTAGTCTCAAAGTCGCATTTACGTATACAGTAGTTGTGCCAAGAGGAAATGTCAATAAGTAAGGAAGAAATGTCTACTAAAATATTTATATCTTCATGGTATTTTAAAACGTATTCTATGAAAATCACATTTCTCCATAAATATCTAACTCTATCCAAATCAGAAACGTTTGTCCACAGTGCCACGAAAGAGCAATGAGGAATAACAAATTTAGTTTTCGAAACGTTTGGAAAGAAGAGAATATATTAATTTCTGCAACAAAATAACTTTGAGAACTTGCCAATTGCTATATAAATTTTCATTCAAAATAAAAATAAAATATATATATATCATTATACTTATATACAATTTATATAGGGCACAGTGAATAAAGTGGTGACTTTTAATAGTCCCCTCCTTACACCAAACGCAAAAGAACATTTATTTCGTATTTAATTTCAGGATTGGTTTGGCGATGAATTGAATGCTGAGGAAGATGGCGAGAGGTTGGGTTATGAAAGATAATTTGTTATTTCCGATGTGAACCACCCACTCTGTCGTCCCAGATTCGCTTTTGAAACTGATTTCGTTCTCTTACCCTCAAGTAAGCTTCGATTGATTTGAGTCAATGCTTGAAAAATCTATATCGTTTATAATCTATGTCGTTGCGTGCTGTTTTGCTATAAATATTGGCAACAATGTATTCTGATTTTTGTTACATATATGATACACTTCTTAAATATCTATTACGGACATGTAAATTAATAATACACGTTTCGACAAAAAAAAAATAATAAATAAAATATAAACGTAATTTATTGTAGACCATTCATAAAATATTTGCGTGTTTGATGTCTCTGGTTTTTACATTCGTTTTTCTCAAGATTTATTTAAGTAACGAATTAACTTTATAACACTACAGCCCTAATTGGACTTTGGCCTCACTTAAAACTGATAGCCATTCCTGCTACTTCTGGGATCTGAGAATACTTCTGGGTCCCTTCGCCATCCTCTTACTGTCCTCAAATCGTCCTCTACTTCATCCAACCACCACCAGCCTTGGTCTTTCTGCTAGAATCTTTCCGGCTGGTCTACCATTCATAATAATTTTTGGTAGCCTTTCATCCGGCATCCTTTGAACATGTTCCAGCTATCGCAACCTTCCTTCTTTGATGAATGGCATAATATTAGGCTCACCAAAGTGCTGTTTGAGCTCTCTGTCATTCTTTATTTTAAAATGGTCCTCCTTATTTACTGGACCAAATATCTTTCTGAGGATCGTTCTTTCTCAAACCTCTCACTCTACATCTGGGTGGGCATCATTCAGCACCCACTTCCAGATGTCACCACCGGTCTTATTATCGTCTTGTATATGGTAATTTTGTCTTTCAAGACAATACTTGAAATTTAAGCAGCTTAGTAAGCGCATAAAAGCATCTGCAACCAGCTGTTACTTTGTCTTTGATCTCTGCTTGTATCATTATCTTCGGTTACTAGAGATCCTAGATATTTGAAGCTCATGCAGCGCTTGAATTTTTCTGACCTACTTGAGTTCTAGACGTACTCACATACTCCGTCTTAGCTTCATTTATTTTCAAACCTCTGTTCGCTGCTGCCGCTTCAAACTCTTCCAACGTTCCTGGAAGGGTTGGTAGTGTTTACGCTGTGATGGCTACATCCTCTGCATAGGCCACGTGCTGAGTAAGCCTGTTATAGATATTTCCTCCGGGGTTGGTTCTAATTGCTCTTACCGCCTCTTCAAGAGCCATATTGAATACTATGGACGACAGTGGGTCACCTTGTGGCAGTCGGCCTACCACATCAAACTCCTTCCGATACGACTCCAGCAACTCTTACCTGAGACTTTGTTTTCTTCGGCATTTGAATCGATCTCACCAGTTTTGGGGGACTCCTAAGAACCTGATATCCCTTGCCACCATTTCCCTGTGTATGGAGTCGTATGTCTGTTTGAAATCTATAAAAAGGTGGTGCAGGCAAACATTATGCTCGTGGCCCTTCTCCAATAGCTGTCTTAATATGAAGATTAAGTTGTAGATCTTCCTTGTCTAAAACCAGACTGGTAATCGCCAGTAACACTCTCAGATCATCATACCAGTCTCCAGTCAATTGCAATAGAGAGAAACTTGTACAAAGACGACAGAAGCTCTATCCCGCGGTCGTTCTCGTAAGCCATCCTGTCGCCTTTCTTATAACTGTTTTATTTACCATCAAGAAATATATTTTGTTGGTTTTTATTTTCATTTACCCAAATATGAAATATACCGTGATGGAAAGTATTGCAATAATGGAAAATTTGTAATCCGAATTTTTAACGGAAATACAAATGTTGAGGTGAAGTTTTTCCGTATAACCAAGCCTCGCATAATAATCCATGTGAATAGCCTGACTGAATTTGGAATATATTTTAAAGGCACCACTCAGACCTGTTTTACACTTGTTTCAGTTAGGAACAGAGATTAAGTGGAAAACACCATGAATCTTTTTTGCATCATAACTAAATCTAGTGTTTGGATGCACAGATGACAGACAAAATGTATTTTTAATTTCGAATTTGTAACAGGCTGTATGGTCATCATCTGTACGAAAACCCAGCAGAAATACGTAAGCTCCCGGTCATGACCTGATAAATGCTCAAGTGCTCCAGAAAATGCCAAGGAAAGCTCTAGTATACCTAACATCAATTTATAACGCAATACTCAGAACGACTAAATTCCCCTTACAATGGAAATATTCATTCATAAAAATGATTCACAAACCTAACAAAAACACTGACTTACCTTCATCATACAGACCCATCAGCTTGCTCCCATTATGCTCTAAAATCTTTGAGAAACTTCTCTACAAACGACTTCTTGATATACTGACTACTGAAAACATAATACCTGAACATCAGTTTGGATTTCATTCAAACCACTCAACCATTCATCAGCTACACCGAGTGACAGACTACATTGCGACAGCACTAGAGCACAAATTATATGCAACAGGAGTATTTCTGGATGTTGCTCAAGCGTTCGATAGAGTCTGGCATCAGGGACTTCTTTTCAAACTTAAGACTATACTCCCTCCAACCTACTATCTTATTCTTCAATCTTTTCTTTCTGACAGATTTTTCTCTGTTTGCCAAGGTACAGAACTATCTACCATTAAACCAACCCTAGCAGGAGTGCCTCAGGGGTCAGTACTCGCTCCTCTGTTGTATATTATTTACACATATGATATTCCAGATCCTCTCGATACTCTGACCGCGACTTACGCAGACGATACAACAATCTTGACAAGACATCAAAATTCAACATACGCCTCACAGACTTTACAATATCACCTAAACAATTTCTACGACTGGTGCAAACTCTGGAAAATTCGACTCAACCAAGACAAATCACTACATATCACTTTTACCCTTCGACGTGAAACTTGCCCCCCTATTTATCTTGACAATATCCAAATTCCTCAGACAGACAAAGTTCAATATCTTGGACTGACCTTTGACAGAAGAATGACATGGGGCCAACATATCAAAAACAAAACAAAAACTCTAAACCTAAGACTACGCCTATTGTACTCACTCCTTGCAAGAAATTCGAAATTAAAACTTAGACAGAAATTGAATACATATACTTACCTACTCAAGCCTATTTGGACCTACGCTTTACAGATATATGGGACAGCCAAAAAGACTCACATACGTAAATTACAGACTTTTCAATCTAAAACTTTCAGGACTATCACCAAAGCTCCCTGGTACGTCAGTAACATTACTCTACATGAAGACTTACAGATGCCAACAGTTAACGACCACATACGAACATACTACAAACGATTTCATAATAACTTACACGGACATACAAACTCATTGATTCGAGGCATGGCCACAACTAACATGCCCGATAACACCCGAAGGAGGCTTAAAAGAAGCTGGATGAGGGATCTCCTCCAATAACTATAAACATTACGGTCAAGACAGGAAGGACGCCGCTGGGTAATCCTCTCCCTCACGCCTATTCCAAGACCAATCTCTACATCTTGACATCACACTCGCTGATTGTCGGAACTTCTGACAGGTGTGCGTTGAAGAATCAAGTTAAAAAAAAAAAAAATTCGAATTTGCGATTATACTTATGTTGAAAAGTAAAATCTCGTATTTTGAGGTAGATGTTCATTTATTTTCTAAAGTAGTAAACCGAAATTGTAACAATTAAAAAAATACGCTCAAGTTTATTATTCAGAACTCCTATACCATTTTTTTTTCATAGCCCCTTTTTATTTATTTTTGTCTTGAATCCTTGAATTTTCATTTTCTTCATAATTGTCCTTTTACTGCTTAAAAGCATTATAACGTGTATTTTTTGTCGTTTCTGAGTATTTTGTTCTTCTTCTGTAATATAAAAGGTGATGGAGCTCACCTCAGGCTTGAGTTGACCTTATCCTCTAGAGCTTACAACTAAATAATTAAATGTGATTTGTTGCCAACGTTTCGAAATTTTGGCTTTTAATAAGTTGTTGGAAAGAGGGTTTGCCAATTGTTGGGATTTTTCGAAATATATATATATATATATATATTCCATAGATAATTTTATACAAAAGGAATAAAAATCTTTAAATTGATCATTCATATAAGATTTGATCACGTGGATTTTCTAGATCTCGCATAATAAGAATGATGACGCCAATGTTATTAGAATGATAAATTTAAAGCTTTTATTCCTTTTGTAGAAAATTATCTCTGGAATATATATATATATTCCTCCATAATATATATATTCCAGAGATAATTTTCTACAAAAGGAATAAAAAGCTTTTTAATCTGATATATTGGTATAGAAGTTCTGAATAATAAATTTGAGCGTCGATTATGTGTTTTTTAATTATTAGAATTTCGGGAAAAAGGAAACAGGTGATTGATTGAAGGTTACAAACGTAATTTATTTCTCTCTCCAAATTCTATTGAATTATC
Source organism: Nezara viridula (assembly GCA_928085145.1). Classification (NCBI taxonomy): domain Eukaryota; kingdom Metazoa; phylum Arthropoda; class Insecta; order Hemiptera; family Pentatomidae; genus Nezara; species Nezara viridula. The sequence continues at coordinate 92,892,957 of OV725081.1, forward strand.
ACAAGTTTAAGTCAATTAACTGCATGTTGATTTCCTTTATCTCTTCCATATTCGTGAGTTAAATAAGTGCAATCAATTGAAGTAAAATTACTGGTGCAGCGGATTCTTCCGCTAAAAATGACGGAAACTTCGGCTTCAAACGATTCACCAAATGAAGTCAACCACGATAATGCACCAGAAGCTATGTCCTGGGAAGTTGTGTCTGGACGAAAACGACATGTAGCTTCAGACAGAGATCCACGTCACAAACAAATAAAGGTTAGTGATACTATTATTACTAACAATCGATTCGAAGTTTTATCAAATACTCCGGAAGATAGACAGCCAGCAAATAATAATCCCATTATTATTAGACCTCCACCTATTCATATAAACGATGTGAAAGACTACACGGCATTAGTAACCTATCTTCACAATGAAGGTGGCCCTAACAGTTTCAGGTTGAAAACGTCTATGAGAGGAGTCAGCGTGTATCCTGAAAACGCAGAAATATACCGTAGGTTAGTGACCAGTCTTAGAAGGGGAGGAGCTGATTTTCACACATATCAACTCCCGGAAGATAAAATGCCTCGAATAGTTATTAAAAATTTACACCACGCCACACCTCCAGCGATCATAAAACAGGAACTAGCCAACTATGGTTACGAGGCAACCAACATCGTAAATGTTATATCAAGATTCAAAACACCGTTGCCAATGTTTTTCGTTGATGTGTCCAAAGCAACGTTCAATGATAAAATTTTCGACATTGAATTCCTGTATTACACACACGTGAAGATCGAAGAGCCAAGGAAAAAAAGGATCATTCCGCAGTGCGTACGTTGTCAGCATTATGGCCATACCAAGACGTACTGCAACCACCAGCCGAGGTGTGTAAGGTGTGGCATGGGTCACGAAAGCACTTCCTGTACAAAGACTCGAGAAACAGTCGCAAAATGTGCCAACTGCCAAGGACCACATCCTGCTAACTACAGAGGTTGCGAAACTCTGAAAGAGCTTAGGAAGACCCGCACAAGAAACCATACTCTGCAAAGGCCTCCTAGAGTTCAACCCCCACCACCAGAACTACACGAGTTCCCACCACTGCATCAGCCTCAATACCCTCATCCGATTCCCTCAGGACCAGAACAACAGCAGCAGAGACAGCAACGAAAACCAGCACCGGCAACAAACCAAGAACAAAGGCCTAAAGGTATGAGTAGGGGCATTGCCCAAACGCTCCCTACTATTGAAACCTCCTCAGGTGATATCATACATTTGATTAGCGGTCTCAATAACCTCATACAGCCCCTCTTCAGTCTTCTACAACAGCTATCTCAGGCTACTCTCGCTCTTACCCAAAAATATGCCCCGTAATCAGACGACTGTGGGCTCCATGTCTATTATACTATGGAACGCAAACGGACTGAATCAACATAGAACCGAACTAGACATATACTTACACGAGAAACGCATTGACATTGCACTAATAACAGAAACACATCTGACACCACATTCTAAATTTTACATCCGTGGTTACAAAATCTACAGAACTGACCACCCAGATGGAACTTCACATGGAGGCACTGCCATAATTATCAAAACAACTCTAAAACATAATCCTTTACAATTACCCATAACACCAGAGATTCAAGCTACAGCCATTACACTATCAACACAACAACAAAATATTACTCTTGCTGCGGTTTATTGCCCTCCGAGGTATGTTCTGACACCCATGATGTTTAGTAATTTCTTTAAATGTCTTGGTAGATGCTTTGTTGCAGGAGGCGACTACAACGCCAAAGATCAGTTCTGGGGATCCAGACTATCTACTCCAAGAGGAAGGAATCTTAGGTATGTTCTTTATGAGCTTTCATTAGACACAATATCACCTAATTCACCCACGTACTGGCCAACTTCTAGACGGAAAACACCAGACTTACTCGATTTTTTCATAACTAAAGGACTCCGAACAACACCTCACACTATAACAACGAGTTCAGATCTTTGCTCTGATCATTCCCTTTTGCATTTGGTATTGTTTGAAGAGCCTTGTGAAGCTACAAAAAAACTGTCCCTGATCAATGGCATAATGGATTGGGACAGGTACAGGAACCAATTGGACACTGCTCTCTCTGTTCCTCTATCCATTAAAAACGAAGAAGAACTTGAGGATGCCGTTGAATACTTCACACGAAATATCCAAGAAGCAGCATGGTCTTCATCAGTACCAAAACCTCAAAAATATGAGTTCCTACCAATGTACCCACAATACATAAGGGACTTGATCAGAGCGAAGAGGAGAGCTCGCAAAATATGGCAGACTGACAGACTCCCATCAGATAAACGAACTTACAACAGACTTAATAATGAACTCAAGCGACAGATTGGAAAATTCAAACGAACAACCTATGATAACTACATCAGAAATCTCTCAACCGACGATGGAAGCTTGTGGAGACATACTAAAAACCTTATTAAGCATCGTGAAGTGTCAGCACCCCTTCGAAGACAAGATGATTCCTGGGCCGTGACGGACGGAGAAAAATCAGAACTCTTTGCCGAATATCTTTCTTCTGTTTTTGTACCACACACAGACTTCACTAACACTGTGCACGATAACAATGTACTAAACACTTTAGACATGCCCTTACAACTAACTTCACCTCCTATTTCATTCACACCTTCACAGATTGCTGAACAAATCAAAAAGTTGCCTAAAAGAAAAGCTCCTGGACATGACTTGATTAACGCTGAAGTGCTCCAACAAATGCCTAGAAAAGCTCTAGTGCTTTTGACAACTATTTATAATGCAATACTGAGGACAACTAAATTTCCCCTACAGTGGAAATACTCACATATAATAATGATTCACAAGCCTAAAAAGGACAAAAACTCACCTTCCTCATACCGACCAATCAGCTTACTACCTATCTGTTCCAAAATTTTTGAAAGCTTACTGAACAAAAGACTTGTTGATATACTAACAAACACCCAAATAATACCTGACCATCAATTTGGATTTAGGGCACATCACTCAACTATACACCAACTACATAGAGTAACGGACTACATATCTACAGCACTAGAGCAGAAAATATATGCAACTGGCGTATTTCTGGATGTTGCTCAAGCGTTTGACAGAGTTTGGCACCAGGGTCTTCTCTTTAAACTCAAGACTATACTCCCACCTACATATTATCTAATTCTACAATCCTTCCTTTCTGATAGATTTTTCTCGGTCCGACACGGGTCAGAACTATCTTCCATCAGGTCTATCTCAGCAGGAGTACCTCAAGGTTCAGTACTCTCTCCACTACTCTATATCACATACACCCATGACATACCTTGTAGTCCCAACATTTTAACAGCGACATATGCAGACGACACAGCAATTTTAGCAAGACACAAAAATCCAACATACGCCTCACAGACCCTACAACAGTATCTAACAAGATTACATGACTGGTTCAAAATTTGGAAAATCCGACTAAATCAAGACAAATCACAGCACATCACATTTACGCTTCGACATGAAACATGCCCTCCAGTTTTCCTTGACGATACACAGATTCCACAGACAGACACCGTTCACTACCTTGGTCTGACATTTGACAGAAAAATGACGTGGGGCCCACATATAATCAAAAAACGAAAAACTTTAAATCAAAGATTAAGAATTCTGAGTTCACTTCTTTCAAAAAATTCAAAACTAAAACTTAGACAGAAATTGAACACATACAATTACTTACTAAAACCTATTTGGACTTACGCATCACAGATATTTGGAACTGCTAAAAAGACTCACTTAAACAAACTTCAAATCTTTCAAGCAAAAACATTCAGAACAATTACAAAAGCACCTTGGTACGTTAGCAACATAACCTTACATACTGACCTCCATATGCCGACTGTTAACGAACACATACGTATTCATTACAAACGATTCCATGACAACTTACAAGGACATACTAATACACTTATAAATGACATGGCCACTACGAATATGCCCGGTAACGTCTGTAGGAGACTGAAGAGGAGCTGGATGAGGGACCTCCTCGCCTAACGTAGATATCACGCCGAGTGAGGTGCCGCTGGGCACTGATCCTCCTCATGCCTTTCATGACAATTCTATTAATCAATCGATCTCACATTCACTGGTTGTCATTAGCATTATGACAGGTGTGAATAAAACATTAAAGCTAAAAAAAAAAAAAAAAGAATTTCGGTTTATTACTTCAGAAAATAAATGAACATCTGCCTCAAAATGTGAGGTTTTATTTTATATATATATATATATATATATATATATATATATATATATATATATATATATATACCCTAGATGCTGATTTCACCTGATACAGAAAGTTGACCAACTATATTATATATATATATATATATATATATATATATATATATATATATATATAATTCCTTATATATATATTTTTCTTTATTGAGTATTACAACAATCTGTCTCTTGGACATTAGTTATAGTGAGAAACTATATATATTACATATACATTGACAAGCAAAAAATTCCACCCACTTGATTTTTTCATGTTTTCATCTAAAAATATTTCTGCTTTGGATTGGTCTATTGTTTTTAATAAATAAATAGGTAATCTTTTTGTTTGTTTTCAATTAGGAATGTTAATATAGAGGACAATAACCCTTAATCCTTAATTCAATGAAATGATTCTAGATTCCAATGTTTACTTTCTATGGAATCAAAATGTTTATTCAGTATCATTAGTTCAGTGCTGTTTCTTGCAGCACATTTCTTAGTCTCCGGCTTTTAATTTTTTCAATATTAAGTTTAAAAATGCCTCTTAGTGCTGAGGATGTTGCGCGTGGTGTGGCACTTATTAATGATGAACGTTCCATTAGATATGCAGCTAATGCCATCGGAGTTCCATATGAAACTTTACGAGACGCCGTCAGGTGTTTTCAGGAAACTGGTTCTTACGATAGAAGGCCCGGTTCTGGATGGCCTAGGGTAACAGAACCACGGGATGATCGGTTTTTGATTTTGATAATTTTACGAAACCGGCACCTTTCAAGCGTTGTTCAAGCGATTCATCAGCTCGAAGAAGTTCGAGGTGTGCAAATTTCTGAACGTACCGCTCGGAGAAGATTAAATGAGTATGGATTAATGGCTTTTCGTCCAGTAAGACGACCAGAGTTGACCAGAACTCACAGAGTAACACGGCTGGCTTTTGCTCGAGAACACAGCCATTGGACTATGGACGAATGGAGTGCTGTACTTTTTACCGATGAGTCGATATTCCCTCTTCGATCTCCAGACGGGCGTGAAAGGGTGTGGAGAAGAAGAAAAAAAAGATATGCAGCCTGTAATTTTTCCCATAGCCATCCTTCATCTAACGACTTTTTGGTATCCTCCTCGTATGGATAGACATGTCTGCTGAAGCCATATCAGTTATTAGTAGCTAATATGTCTACGTAAATTAGAGTGAAGTAATTTGTAAATAGTCCTCATCAGTTGGCAAACTTTTGGCAGGTGGTGCTTTAGTAATGAGTAGTAATATTTTTGATTGGAAAGTTCTTAATTTTTAGAAGTGAGCGTTTTTAGCTACACAGTATATCTGCGAGAAATACGTACATGTATGCATTTAATTTCTTACTCCTTAGAGTTAGAATGTAATATTTTAATTTGAAATTTTCTGGACGACCTTTCCGAAAAGCAATGTTTAATTTTCGATGCTCTTAACATTAATGTTAAGCTATATATTTAAAACAAAGTAAACAGTATTTTAGTATTATGTTATAATTTTAGCCCCAGAGTTAACACCCCTCTAATAGACAGGGATATTTACAGGTAATTCTCCTGCCTTAAAGCGATAGAGTAGGCTCTAAGCCGAACAAATGTGACCGAGTTGCTTTTCCTGCGTTATCACATCCTCCCAAACGTTTGTTGAAATTACAAAAGATATTAAGCTAAGTATAAGTAAGCAGCTTATTCCATATATCCTATTATTAAACTTAATCCTAGCTATGATTACACGTAAATAGGAATCAGACTAAAATTAAACTTATGTAAAAGATATAAATCGTGAAATCCAAATTTACGGTAACGACTTACTCTTTCTCTTCAAACATATTTGTGTTTTAAATACATTTTTACATATTAAAAGATCTCCTGAATTGTATTTTACTTTATTCACATACAGCTACAATATTCTCTGTCACTCAAAAACTTAAATATATCTGCAGTTATATAATTTCATACCTCATAAAATAATAATAATTAAAAAAAATAATAAAAAAAAATGTATGACATTTCATTATTCGTTAAAAAAAAAAATTCAGCTTTTAATAATTCAGCACATCAAACATCGTTATGTAGATTTATTCAGAGACGGAAAACCAGTATCTAATGATACAATTATTAATTATTTATGATATTATGAGGCAACAGTATTGTCACTGAGTCAGTCCAAACTACAGCTCAATAAAGATATAATGAAGGTGATCATCAAGGAAGTAAATTAAGGATGAAGTTTGTGATCAAATGAGGAGAAGGAAAGAATTTTTGTGGAATTGGAATAAATATAAAAATAAAACAAAACATTTTGTAATTAATAAATAAATTACTACCATTGAGTAGTATTCAGTATACATATATATTTTAAGAATTTTTTTTGGAAATAACGTTTTTACAGGATTAATGTTTTGTTTTTAAGAAAATGGAAAAAAAAAATTGAAAGTGGTTCTTGAAGCCAAAACGTTGAAAAATAATTTTTAAATGTAAAAGACTGTGAAATTAAAAATGGTCTTGATATATAAATTATCATATACAGATTATATAATATAATAACATATAATAATTATTAATTATAATAATATTATAATTAATATTAATGATAATATATTATTTATTAATATTAATGATAATTTTATTCATTCCTCCATACTATCTTGTATCCATGTCACGACTCTCAAATGTAACCATAAATTCACAGTTACCGTCAAAGTTGGTTACTAGCCCTTAACGGGATAACATTGCTCGAATCACATAAAATATTTCATGTCGCTGTGAAATATGACCCACAATTGGTAGTATAAGGTGTAAAAGCTCTGTTATTCTTCTTTAGACGACGTATCTCAAACTTTTATTGCTGGGTTGCTTCTAATGGAATAATAAAGGTGACAGAGATCTCTAAGTTGTTCAAATTTTACCTCTAAAAATGAAGCAAATATCTATTTGAATTGTTAATCCCTTTCTATTCCATTATTTCTTTTTTTTTTTTCATTATTAAGAAATAACAAATTTTGCGTCACTTTAGAACATTAAGTATTACAGCTATGAGAGACTCATTCATATCATAAATACAATAACAAAAAGAAAAATTATAACATAAGAAAACTAAAATAAAAACAAAACAAATTAAACTTGTAACAAATCAAACAGGAATATAAAATCATAAAAATACATTCATTATTTTTAAAAATATGACTAAGGTTAATATTGCACCAGAAATTGGGGATACTTTACTCCAAAAGAAATATGTTATGCTAATCGTCCCAATTTTCTTATTGTCAGATTATTTTATTGAAGTTCAAAAATAATAAGCAATATCATACTATGAATAATAATAATTTCAAATTTATGAAAATCAACATAGTTTTGATATATTTGAGTTAGCTTTATTTTGAATTTTTTAAATATGTATTTATTGAAATTTACAAATGTATTACATGACAAATACAAGTAAATCTGAAAACAGTGACATGGCATGTACAAAATGAAGAAAAACTATCCATTGGTAGCACTCCAATTATATTTCTATATAAGAAGGTCCCGTGGCCATCTTCTTTTCAGACGCCTCGTAGGGTCATCATGAATAGAAGAGGAAGCAAGGCTAGAAACAAGAGGGTTCGGATGGTTCAGAAATTTATTATGGAAGGACATGTTTCTGGAATGAGCTAAATCAGAAACATATGGTACATTAAGGTCGTTATGGATGATTTTATTTGTGACATAGTAAGACAAATTGAGGATTTTACGAAGGATTTTGGATTGTAAGGATTGGACACGAGAGGAATTTGATGGTTTAGTAGAGCTTATATTGAATCAAATATTTTTTTTATTCTGATTTTATTTCAATGAAACGTTTTGTTGAAAGATAAAAAAAAATAAATATAGGTCTTTATCAAAGAATACTTAAACAACAATTTTTTTAAATTATATTGTATTTTTAGCGGTTCTTCTCTTGAATGTATAAAACATTAAATTTCACCACTTTTTGATTCTCATGAATGAGTTTTAAAAATTAGTGGGAAATCTCCAAACCATATAAAATTTGCTCCATATTAAAAATAAATAAACAATACTCAAATATCACCGAATAATCGAAGAGATTTTTTTTATTAATACTCTAAGGAATCTTAGATATAAAACCCAGACTTTTCTCACTCATATAAGCGAGTAAAAGTTGTCCAAAAATGTATGCAAAGTAACCCGATTTTACTGTACCCAGAATATTGTTAATTACTTATCTCATATTGTTTAGTGTAACAGGTATTTCTGCTACTCTGTATACTTGTTGAAAACGATTTCTTATTCTATCGTTCAAACCTGATCCTTAAAAGACATTTATTTTCTATATTGATAATTGTAGCAATCAATTACATGCTACACTTAAATGAAATATGAGCAAGCCACACCTAAAAACATAAATTTTTATTTAGTAAAATAGACCATTTTTTATGAGAATTTTTTTTTCCGCAACGCATATAATATCTCCTCTGAAATGTTTCTAAAGTTTATAAACTGAATAAAAATCATTCAAAAACTCCTTCAACAATTCACTATCTCATTACATCTGCATCCTACTTTGTTGAAGCATTAATCTTGAAGTTTAATTATATATAACTTTTAATTAATATAAACAATAACATCAACTTGGAAAACTCCTTCTCTAAGTTGATATGCCACTTTACTTATTTTTCCATTTTCAAAACTTGTCTCTTCCAAAAGTCAAAATTGTAAATACTGATTAAATAAATAAAGTAGTAAATAATATATTGTTTGTTTTTTTTCGCAGGGAGAGAGAACGGAGAAGGATTTACATTATAATTATTTACTGATGTCAATTTTTTTTTTTTTTAGATTATGAATTTTTTTTTCTTTTTTGTTATTCTGCTATATAAAACTGCTCTATTCGTCATAATGAAGATCAGATGTCCTGATTAAAGAATACAATTTTGTTCTTTCACTTTAAATGAACTTGAGTTTAAAGAAAACCCCTTTTCTTCAACCAATTTTATCTGTAATTAAAACTTTTCAAATACAAATATCACAATTTGAATAGAAGGGAAAGAATATTGCAGAACTGGTCGGAAAAAACTAAACCATCTTTTAATAGAATGGCAAATAAACAAATACCTTATGAAATCATTAAATATATAAATGAAGACAACTCCTCAATTTGACGGAATTTATCACAGTATATAAACTGGTGAAGTTGAATGATATATTTTATTACACAGTGGGAAGTTTGAGATTGACCTCTCTCGTATAGGTTTTTGTTTATGTAAATTAAAAAACATTTTAAACCAATTTATTTCTGTATTTATGTATAAATTTATTATTAATCTTTCGTTATGTAATAAATAAATGGACCCCGACCTCCTGTATTCGCATATATCACTAAAAACCAGTACTGTTTTATTCTTTCATTTATTCAATAATATCTCGATAGTTTCCGAAATACTCTTTTTGTTCGATCTTACATTCCTTCTTAATCAATTAAACTATACAATGTCCTGAAGAAAAGTGAACTTATTTGAATGATAATAATTTTCATGGAAACCCTTGAACATCTTATTAAAATATTAAAGAAAAAATCTGGTGAGTCCACTCACACGGCTTTCCCACCTGTTTCAGAAAAGTTTTTTCAAGAAACAAAAAAAAAATTTAATTAGATTTATTTTCTTGAAAATTGATCAAAGAAAAGTTCTGAGTACGATTTATTTGATAAACTAAAGCAATGTAAACCGGCTTAAGGTAGATCAGTGTAAAAATTTCAATACCCTCTAATATTGCTGATCAGTAACTTTTTGCCATAGCCTAATTTTTTCAAACAATAATTTTTGTTAAAAGTAGAGGAAATAGTGAAGCTTGTGAGATGCGAGCAACAGATTTTCTTACTTTCATTTAGTTATCTTTTTTCTCTCATTCACCTGACACCAGGATATGAACCCGTAATCTTACATGTAACTTCGTTAATAGTTGTCCAAAATGAATGATTTTTATGTAGTTTTGTACTTTCATGTAGTTTCATTACCTTTAAAGAAAAACAGGCTAAACGGTGTTTTTCAGGGGACTCTGAAAGGTATAGATCCGTCGAAAACCGCATATCGGAAATTTGATCCGATCGCAATACTTTCCTTACCTAGTATAGGTAGGAAAGTAAGAAATTGAAATAGAAAATAGAATAAGCTGTATCATCGCTAATACTGGTGCGATTCCCATGTTTTTTTTTTGTTTTGTTGGTAATTTAATTACTTTTCAAAAGTCTTACTATAAATTTTAGCAGAGAATATATAATTCGTGAGTTAGGCCCCAAAAAATTTTTCTTTTCTTCATAACTTTTTTCCTGAATTTTCTATGGAACTTAGTCTATATACGGTCTATATAACTTAGTCTAAATTGAATGGATAATTATTAGAAAATTATAGGAAAGTTTCATAAAAATCGTTTGAGCTGTTTTTGGGCTACAGTGTATAGCAAAACATGTTTTTCATTTATTGCGCATGGAGCATCCAATTTGTGTCACACGCATCTGTAGTCAAAACCCTACAAAATAAAAAAAGAAGCAACAAAATCGGTTCTCTAGTTCCCGAGAAAATCTTGGCACAGACAGACAGACAGACAGATCAATGGCTAAAAATGTGTTTTTCGAACTCAGGGGCTCTTAAAAGTACAGATCCGTCGAAAACCGCATATCGGAAATTTGACCCGATCGCAATACTTTCCTTACCTAGTATAGGTTGGTAAGTAAAAATAAATCATTTAATATATGATTAAGTTCCTTTTCATATTACATTGACCCTCTTCGTCTATAAATTACCATATTTTCTATTTATATCATTCTTAATCAATTGCTCTTTGTGTGGAACCTCATCGCTAAGGTTTAATTAAATCCACCATCTTCTCCCCACGCATTCTAATGTATCGGGTGCTTCGATAATTACTCAGGATACACTTCATACAAAGAGGGCGTGGTTCTCAGTGCTCTAAAAAACAAAGGACGACATCTATTTCCAAACGTATGAAAATACTTAGAGAAAAAAATCTTATTTTCGATAGGGGAGGAGGGGGGAGAGATCTTTATGTAACGTTTCGGCATTTAATGCCATTTTTAGATATTATTTGAAAAAAACAGTTATAACAATCAAAAAGAAATTTTTATAGTACACAGCTCTATAGTATAGGCAGTAATTGTACATTAATATTATAAATTTAGTTGTTTTCTTATTCTTTCATTACCACAAATTAATTTGGTCATTTTTCCTCATGTTGTTATAAAATCTTAATAAAGTCATAGTTGTTATAAAAATATTTTTATATTATATTTATAAATATTTTTTGATCATGAGTAATTAATATAACTTTCAGGAAAATTGTTTTTAAAAAAATGAGGAAATTATCCGAAGTATTGTAATATCTGATAATGAGAGAATAAGAAAATACATCTGCTCTACAGTAGACAACTTTAGAATAGAAGTATTTTCCTATTCTTTATTACTACTATTAGTAATAGTAGAATGGTATAAAATATAATCTGGTGTGCGCATCACACAAGTCTCACTTACCGCTCCAAGTTGAATAAGATTTATTTTCTGGCTACGTTTGGATATTACAAAGTTTTCGAAATGCATTTTTAACGGAGCTAAACCTTAAACCTTACTTCTAACATGTAAAAACTCATACAGACGATTAAAATAACAATAACATTATTTAACGTATCAACCCCTAAAAACCTATAAATATAATAAAAACCTCGTAACTCCGTCTTTTTTGGTAAAGCACTCAATTCCAGTCTTTGAGCTATATTTGTCAAGACAGATTTGAAAGTAAATCTTTATAATTAACCTATAAGTGAATATGGATTGTAATGCTATTAGTTCTTAAACTGTTATTTTTCCATTGTAAAGTTTACTAAAATGAGGTTAGTTCAAAAGTAATCACACTATATAAGTGGATAATGTGATTTTACAAAGGGAAAATCATCAAATTATTCACTAATTTAATTTTCTACAATATTACATATTTTTTTTAGATAAACCGACAGTAGATACCTAATTATGTAAATATAATATAGTGATTAAACTACAGTAAATGTATTTAAGGTTATAAACGTATGTTTTACACACCCATGAAATATTTTTATATTTCACTTCTTTTACGCAAGTACAAAATAGTTTTTATAACAATGTCATTACCAAGATTCGGTGGTGTTATATAATGTTTTCAATCTTAAAAATAAATTTTTACATTTAGTTAAAAGTTTACATTTAGTTTAAAAAAACAACAACAGTCAATTAAAATCAATTTTAATAATCTTTTCCATTTGTTTGGTTTAACTTTTGTATACATATTTTTTTATCTCAATAATAAATATTGTAAACATTCAAAAAAGAGGCATTATTATTTTCCATTTTCATTGACTGAATGCTTTTATTTTAATATTTTCTTGTGCGTGCACATTTTTCATGTTTTACAGATCTCATATTCACTATTATTTCCATACTTTTTCACCATTTAATTTTGCTCGTATTTTCCCCACCATTGAGAAAACTCACCGGGGAAAGATTTGTAATTTCAATTTTGAAATACCTCTGGCCACAACAATTTCTTTATTTCAGTTTCTTGCGACATTTCGTTTTTTATCTATACTGTTCATACACACACCATTTTGTGGGGCTTGTTTATACGAACTCAGGGACCAAAACCTGTATTTCCTTTGACAACTCAGATTCACAAATTGTTCACGATCGCAATACTTTCACTTTATTTCCATTACACTTCATATTACTTATAGAAAATAAGTGTTCTTTGTTAGAATATGTAACGTTAAAAAGATTTTTGATTATTAGAATAAATTATACGGGAGTATTGCGATCTTTTTTTAAAAAAATGAATTAAAAAAAAACTGGACTACAGAAATTGGGGGATGCTATCTACCCTAGGGGAATGTACTTCCACATCTACTTAAACATCTAGGTAGATTCATAGACATATACAAATATTATTCCCAATTTATCACTCACAATTACAAAATATGTTTAATACCTAGCTAGCTAAATAATATGTTGACATAACAATTAGGAATAAACCGTAGGCGTTGATGACCTGGGGGTTTTACGCCTTTGAACAACAACAAACAATTAGGATTCATCGTCCTTTTATAGAAATTAATTATGAAGCAGTAAAGAGCTAATTGGAATTTCATAAATAACTGGAAACACTTACAGCTGCTTAGTAAAATAATTTCCTTTCATAATATTATCAATTTCTTAAATAAACTCTGACACCAGGAAAAGAATGTATTTTTAAGAACAGAATTCCTAATTTAACATTTTTATTTATATATTCTAAATATTCTTGTATGTCTGTATGTATTTTTATTGTATATTTTATTTTTTTCTGTATGTATATTTTGAGATAATTTAATTTTCATTTTAATCTATTATATTCGATTAAAAATGTGTGACATTAAAAATGTTTGCATAAATATGTATGCGGCCTTTTTCAGGATTAAGTAGTCAAACTGCCAAAATGAACTAAGGACCTCAAAAAAAAAAAATATATTATCTGAAGGTATGTCCGCAAACGCTTTGTTTAGAATATATCCCTATTTAACCAATATGAAATAAATAGAACTACTTTATTAATTAAATGTAAACATTAACATTCATATTAAATGATGTTCAAAGTGACTTCCTTGAGCATTAAGACATGCTCGGTATCTTTCTTTAACAGCAGCAGTGGTAGAACGGCACTGGATATGTGCCATTGTTTCAGAAAATTAAATTATCATTCTTTGTAAAGATTAAGGTAATTGACAGGATTTGCTCAATCATATTCATATTCCATATCCCAATTAATGAATTGGCCGTGCAGGACCAGGGCAAGGCCTACACGCTCTCCAGACCTGACACCACTGGATTTTTTTGTTTGGGATGACATTAAACAAAAATCTATGCCAGTCTGTCCAATGACCTTGATTCTTGAATCTTGTGAAACAATAAAACATATCCAGTGCTGTTCTGCCACTGCTGCTGTTGAAAAAAGATACCGAGCCTGTATTAATACTCTAAGAAATCACTTTGAACAGCATTTAATATGAATGTTAATGTTTACATTTAATTAATAAAGTAGTTAGAACAAATAAATAAGTTTTATTTATTGCATATAACGTAAATAATTCATAACAACAAAAATCGTTAGGTGTGAATATCTCTTAACAAAGCGTTTGCGGACATACATTCAGAGAAAATGTTTTTCTTGTTTTGAGGCCCTTAGTTCATTTTTGCAGTTTGGCCATTTAACTTTGAAACACCCTGAATATATATAAAATTACTCGTTTTATCATACAAATTCTTTTTCAGTCATACTATTTATAGTAAGTTAGTAATTTTTTTCTATTATCCAAAGAATTGTCAGACTGCTAAGTATAATTATATTATTCACATTACAAGAATGTGATAAGCATGGAGCAGTGTCACCTCTCTTGAATATAAAAAAAATCTTACTGTAAATAATATGACTGACTATACGTTTTTAAGACAGAAAGTAGTAATTAGTATTGCCCAAAATCAGTTTTAGTCTTGCATTTTACAAGACCAAGACCGTCTAACTGTCGCAAGACCTATACCAAGACTGGTAAAAAAACCCTATTTTTTTGATAAAAATTAAGGCAAAATAATTAGTAATACTTGACAATTTCAGTTACTTTATGTAATGAAAATATCGTTTTCAAATCAAAAGTAGTGATTATGAGATGTTTTTCTTTAATTATCACATCATATAAGAACAGAAAATTTAAGTCATTTAGTAGAAAAAAAAAATGTTAGTATGTAGATGTAATTTATATTTGTTCGATCTATCACTGGATTTTGTTCTCTAGTAATTTTGATTAATCCGTAAATCCTGTGAAAGCGAATTTGAGAACTTATTCCGTCTCTATCTTTGCAAGTTCCTGAATCAATTCGAAACATAATTTTTATTGGCAACTATCATAAATATCGATTATGTAGCTTAATAGTGAAGAACATATCCAGGGGAAACTTGCGGCTTCAGCCCTCTCTGAAATGAATATTATCAAATTTATTGTAGTAAATTATTATTTGTGTATGAAATAGAAATGAATGCCTGATTTTGAATAGAGATTATATCCTTTTAAATCAAGTAGACCCATTTCAAAAATGAGATAAACAGGAAAACTATCAGTATTATGAAATTATTACCCTCTCCGAAGTAAAATTCTGGATATGTGCTTTTTAACGGTGAGAAAATAAATCAGGTATTCCGTTTAAGGCTGATGTAGTAGAAGGAATATGTAAGCTACGTCAAAACCAGAAAAACCTTTTAGGACTGTATTTATATTATACACAAGAAACTAGTGGATGAAGTAACTGTAAAGAAAATTTCCGGGTGTCAGACCTTATCAAACGCCTGGGAGACATTTTAAAATACACCAATCCCTTAGAAATTCAGCTTCATTACAGACTCAATTTAGTCTGCTGTTATGTTTGACGTGTCATGAAAGGTAAACGATAAAATCTGTTTTATTGAATACTAGTGTTTAATCCTGTCAAGAAATATTTTTAAAATTAAATTTGATTAAAATTAAAAACCATTTGGTTAAAATTAAAATGAAAAGTTTTAAATTTAACTTAGCAGCAATAACCATTAACAAGTTTGAGCTTTTTTTCTTTCAACCTTCTGTTTTAAAAATATACACTGAAAGGTATCTGGGTGTCGCCTGTATTAAACATTAATAGAATAATCCCTTAGGGAGAAGTCCATTTGAAGTCAAGAAAGAATGTACGAATTTCAAGATTATTAAACTATATCGTAGATTAAAAAAACAAAAATGTGGATATCGAATAATCTAATATTTAAAAAATAAACGAATTATTATAAACAAATTTAAGCGAGATGGGAAATATTTTATAAACAAATTTATTTACTATCCAAATTAAAAGAATAAATGAGGAAAATACATACGTAATGCTTGGTTTACACTATTATTTTAATAATTATTGAAATTAGTCAACAGTTAATTGCACGTTTCTACGGTCCTGAGAAGTAGAAAAACCGTTGAAAGAAACACACCTAATGTAGATTTGAATTTGTGTCCTTAAATAGTTTCAAAAAATCAAATTATTGAATTGAACCCTTTATTTATCTACTATTTCCTTACCATACTAAAATAACCAAGAAAACTTAAGAAATATTCAATTATTTGCACAATGCTGCTAGAAAGCAGTCATCCTAAGGCTTAATCTAGGGGTTTGAAAGAAAATACAAATACGACAAGCTAAACAAAAGAGGAATCATTAAAAAAAACCTATTATAGAATTTTCACTATACATATCTATGCATGCAATGCAATCTGTCGAACGTCTTTAATTGGGAAAGCTCACGTGGCAGAACAAAATTATAACTGGAAAGTGTTAAACAAAAATAATTATATGTTATTGAACGAATTTTTTTAACACTTTCCAAATATATTTTTTTGGTTTGTAATTTGTTTATCGTGGTTCTGTCCTAAATAATTAAAATTTAATGAGAAAAGAAACTATCAACAAATTAATGGCTTATAATAGAGCCTACAGTGCAAACCTTAAGCTTCTCAAGTCTCAGTTGTTATCAAATATGCTATACAAAACTCGAATTCAGAAGGTCGAGAAGCAGGTGGAAGGATGAAGTCGAGAGGGACGCGAGGAAGCTTGAATTAGAAGAGAGAAGCACAGGGCAGAGAGAAGTGGAGAATAATTAGATTGCTAAGGGTCATGCTTGCCTATAACACCTGGGAGTTAGTTAATAAAAAAATTCAAAGAATCGGAATAAAATTTACCAAGAATGTGGTAGGGACTAAGGTGGCAAAACTACAACAAATGCTTCTAAGGTAAAAAATATAAAGTAAAAAAAAATTGATTTAAAGTCTTGATTATGAGGGTGGAACCAATTTTCCACGGGATGAGTGAAATTAATTTAAATGCTGTCAAGAGGCTCGGGGAAGATTGCGGCGGTTTCCTAATTAAAAATGACAAAATCCGGCAACTTGTCTTCCCTGCCAGCGATCCGGCCCGAGGGACCCAATTGGAGCGTCATCAATGACGTAGAGAGATGAGGAAGGGAGTGCGCATGCTCGCCCCTTCCACCGCTCCCGAGCGAGCATGAATGAGCCGATCAATAAGAAGGCCTCACCCGCTACCCGCCAGTCAGTCCTCCATCTTGATGGACTAGGCTGAACAGGTGGTATCCGAAGTGTAAGTAAAAAATCACAAATACCTTTTTTAAAACACGATAAAAGTTTCTTATGAATGCACCCACTTTTCTAATAATGTAACAACAACAATTTTTACAATTAGAATTACAACTAAAAACAAATTAATATGTGTATTATAATTTAAAATATTGCATACGAATTACTATAAACCTGAAATCTATATTACAAATTATTTTATATATATTATTATTTTTTTTTATTTTTCAACATTAATGTCTTTTTCGTATTGCGTGTAGTTGAAACATATTAAAAATGATGAAGAGATTCATCTATTAAATGTTTACAACTGTTTTGTTAGATCTGTATTGTTAACAGTTGATATGCCGATATATTAATAATCTATTATATACCTCATTTTTAAATATTTCGATCATTAAGCTTTTTCTTTTTTAAAAATTAACATACACAAAAGTGTATCAAGAAATTTATAAATGAGCCATTATAAATTATAAATATTCGTCCTAAAAATTAATATGATATTTTTTAACATTAATTTATTTATTAATTTGAAAGATACAACGCTTCCTTAAATCAACAGCAGTGAGTTTTAATTAAACATTTTTATTCCTTTAATAATTTTAATTTCACTTTAAAAATTCTCAAAGACTTTCTAAATTTTTTTGTTGGATATTTATTTTCAATGATTAAATTTCTTGAGAAATGCTACTTTTGCCTTCTTGGAGATAATCAACTGTATAAGAAAAGGCCGTCTGGTAACATTGTTCAACTTTGTCTTCTTCCTTGTGATAATCTAAAAAGGAATTGGATTACTAAAATTATTGTTCTAGAATAATTTATTTGTAAAAAATTATATTTTTTTCTTGTTTTGAAGTTTGAGATATAGTTACTTAAAAATTATTGGTTTATAAATCTTTAATCCATCATGTTTTTCTAATTTAAATTTTCATTAAGCTATTTATATTTCATTTCATTTATGCAAATAAAAAAAAAATACTAAACAGAATTTCATAACCCGTCAGTGGCGGTGGTTGGCGAAAATTCGCATTACAATTTTTTCAACTGTTAACAATAATATGGAATGCAAAAAAATTTAAAATTGCATCAATTAGCCCCACCTTACTTTTTAACTGTGAAATAATATTTTTTTTCTATATTATTAATTATATTGTATAGAGCGACTTTAGCGGAAGAAACGGGAAAGCCAAAACCCCCTACAACGAGCCACCGTTCCACAGGTTGTATCTGGAGTAGGCATTTGTTTCTTTACCTCATCATCTTTTTAAATTTATTACGATTAGAGATAGGCCTAAAAATTAGCAGTCTTTCGACATCTTAATACAATTTTATCAAGATATCAAAGATATTTCTTTAAGAGAATGAAGGAGTATATAAATATGAACCTATATGAAATATATTAATATTTAAATATTATATATATATATATATATATATATATATATTATATATATATATATATATATATATTATACGTACTATTCACACATATGATACGTTATATATATATATATATATATATATATATAAATATTATAAGTACTATTCACACATATGATACGTTTAATCAATAAAACTAATTTAAACTAAAACTCTTTAGCAGAAAGCTAACGATTGACAACATAAAAAGAATTAAATTCATATAAATATGTATTAAGCGAGTAGATTATTTCCTAAGTGAGTCCTAATCGATTTTTTTTTAATCGAGATAAGTATCGATTCCCATGTAAAAACACCCAATGGTTCCTGTAGTGCTATATCCTGTAGTGCTGTAGAGCTTTTTTTAAAAAAACGAATTTAACCGTTAAAATGAAAATCAAAATAAATTTATTTTATTGTAAATAAAAAGTTAATTTTTTATAGTACATTTTTTAAAACCCTCCTCACCCATATAATAGTATATATAACATTTTTTCGCTCTAAACCGAACCCCAATTAACCTTTTCTTGTTCAATAAAAGTGTCTTGAAATTTAATTATTTCCAAAAGCGGAAGTGCTAAATTTTCAATGTTTTTTTAATTACTTTTTAAATAATCAGCGATTTTCGTTAATATGTGCTACAATTACAATTTTTTTTTTAATATTGATTTCGGTATACTGTTGAAATAGAAATTTTTTTTTTTTTAAATAAATACTAAAACAATTACTTAAATAAAACAATTACTAAATTAAAAAGTATATATAAATACGTATAAATGTTTAAAATATATTTTGATTAAATAGAAATAAATTGAATGCAAGAAGTATTGGAAAAAAAATTAATTAAAAATAATTTGTATTCTGTTCATTATACCTAGATTTGGTGTCTTGATGTATTCTTTTATATAAATTAAGGCCGTTATTCCACCAACATCTTATTTATTTTTCATTTTATCAAGACAACGTTTCTGCCAAAGCCAGGACCATTTTAAAGTCTTCTTTGAGTCTCCCACTAAATCTCCATATTGAATATCATTTTCATTTTTCTGTCAGTCAGTTCCACCAGAGATAATTTAGGGGAAACCCTTGAATATTAAGACATTTAGTGGAGGACTCAAGTAAAACTTGAAAATGGCCTAGTATTGGCCGAAACGTTTTCTGGATATAATGAAAAATAAATAAAATTTTGGTGAAATAACGGTCTTAATTTATACAAATTAAAAAATAAAAATCATTCTTTGTTTCGTCCAAAATATAACGTTCTATCAATCTCCCAACTGCTTCCGGCAGTGCCAGATGTAACGCCCTGGAAAAGATCGAAATGCTGGAAAATACAATACAAAAAGACTATTATATGATATAGTATTATATATTGGATATATATATATATATATATATATATATATATATATATATATATATATATATATATATAATACTATATCATATAACAGTATTTTTTTATTGTATTTTCCAGCATTTCTACCTTCTCCAGGGCGTTACAGCTATATATATATATATATATATATATATATATATATACCCAACAACATCTTCTGAAATAACCTTCTATCATTATGAGGATCTTATTAATAAATTATTCTCATCTGACGAACATCATAATATCTATTAATACATTTTTAAAAATTTACAATCAAACTAATTTCTATTTTGAGTTATTTAAAAATGTAGGCCTCTCTTTATATTTAACTTAAAATAATGTTGCATTTGTAAGTATTAAGCTAGTAAAATAATAATGATAATCACTCCTGAATTAGTCTAATAAAAATAATCTATTTATTATTATAAGAATGAAGTTTATGGTTCCTCCTTTTGCAAATTTCCATATTGTAAAATTATTGACCCTCATGACACACCCCACCGGGGTAAACCCAGCCCCTATCGAGATAGTATTGGATCCTGTAGTGATCGGAGAGAATGGAAGGAATAGAGAATGGAAGTAAAAAGGAATCGTAGTGGTTGAGGATGGAGTGAATGAATTTTATAGCTTACTTATTGTGGAATCACCTTTTAAATATCTCACTTAACGTTTACACTCTCTGTATAAGTCTAATAAAATACCAGTTGATTAAATTATAACTTATGTTAGAGTAACAGAATTTACTTTCATAATACAACATAAATTTCCCTTGAATTGACAGGTTGTCAAAATCATTTGTTTCTTAAAAGAAACTAATTGCCGTACGTACTTGACAGATCTTCAGAAAACAATTGAGTTGCCTCATATTAAAGACGGACCTCTGTCATATTTAAAAACCGGAGAAAAAGTTAATTTTCGTTTTATACATTTTACTCGAACTGTTTCTGATGAAAAATGAAACAAATACATTAAGATTGGTTATAATTGAAGGTATGTTAGAAAATCTGGCTTTTTCTTGTCTTTAAAAATGTTATATGGTGATATTTTATATGAAGCCACTTTATTGTTTTTTGAAGTGAAATCTTTTTTAGGCACGTTTTGCACTTTTTTGTGGAGAGTGAATTAGATTGAGCCGTCAGATTTCGTTAGGTATTAACGCTCGGGTAAAGTCGGCTGGAGTCGACTAATTGAAATGTTTTTACATATGGATTAAAATATCTCAGAAACTAAAAATCATGCCTGCATACTCTAAGCGAGGAGATTATTCAGCATCCTCTCTTTAATTTGCTATAATTCAAAATTGCGTCTTAACGCGAAAGTATTTTTATAATTTTGAATTGTTTACTTGACAAATTAATCAAAACGAAACCATTGATTAGGGATTTTGGCAAAGAAAAATTGAGATTTCTCACATAATGCTTTTTTGTGGGTGATCAGATGAATAAGGTTTAGGCCAGGTGTGTCCTAGGAGTGTTTTCTATCATCAGTGTCGATCCTCAGAGAAAATAAATTGCATTTGTGAAAGTATATTTTATTTTATTTTATTGTGTTATTACTGGAGATAAATAGTCAGAAAGCAGTCATTTTTAAGGTTTTTATTGGTACCGACGTTTCAACCCAGGCATGTGGGTATACCCCACTATAAATATATACTATAAATAGAGCGTGCATGCTGCAAGCGAGGAAATTGTTCAGCATTTCATCCTATCTGTATTACGCTTTAATTCAAAATTGCATTGACACCGTGTTAGGGAGGCGAATAGGAAAAAATAGTGTCGAAAACCAAATGATAACGAAGTTAGTTGAACATATAGGTTAAAATATTTCAGTGACTAAAAATCGGAATTGTATACTATAAGCAAGGAAATTCTTCAGTATTTTATCTTCTTTGTAATGAGCTATTAATTATAATTTATAATAGGTGGCTCGTGCAAAAAATTCGCAGAAAATTTTGTTTAATGAAGAAAAAGCAAAACAATATGGAAATAAGTAGTTCCTATGTATTATGTAAGGAAGGAATTAATATATTTTCCTCAGTCGATTACAATATTCCATTAAACATGATGGACTAAAATATTTGTACAGATTGCTTTGCTAGGACCTATTTTTAAACGCTGAGTGGAAAGAAAAGAAAAATAATAAAGACAAAATAATGCCCCGATCATAGGATATTCTAAATTATTAAAAAAATATAAGAACAACCAAATGTCTTTAAGAAATAATAAAGTTAATATAAAAGCCACGAAAAAAATGTAGTAGACTATTCTACACCTAAATGCAATATCCTTAAACAGGAAGATATTAAGCATACCAAAACGGATGAACTATATCTTTGTTAATAATTGTCCGGTTTTACGATTATTTTTTTGTTTTGTAGGTAATTTAGTAATCTTTCTAATTATCATGGGTACAATACAGAAAAAATGCATACTTTTTGAGTTATTCGTAAATAAAGTTTCTTTTCCTCCATAACTTTTTTCCAGAAATTTCGGGGGATGGGACTATTTTTCGCATGTGAAGGAGAAGAATATCTTCAAAATGAGTGGTCAATCATTGGATTTAATGAAGAATTGACGAAGTTATGGCGTACCGACAAAAAAACACCTTTTAGAAATAATTTATAGGATTTCACATTATGAATCTCACCTTTTTGATATTTTCACTTCGCAGCACATGCCTTAGTTTTTTAGTTTTAATTTCATTTTTGTTCCGTGTTTAATTTAAAATGTACTCATTATATTATTTATAATATTCACAATTATAGCTGATAAAATAAAAAAATATATTGAAGTAAGTTAGTCGATTATCCTATATATCATAGGTTATCAATTGTCAAAGTACTTGAACACCTTCAGTGTTCGAAACACGTCCTGATGATGACCCACATGCCTGGGTTGAAACGTCGGCACTAATAAAAACCTTAAAAATTACTGCGTCCTGACTATTGTTTATCTCCAATAATAACAAATATACTTTCACAAATAAAATTAATTTTCCCTAAGGATCGACGCTGAAAATACAAAACACTCCTAGGCCACACCTGACCTAAACCTTATTCATCTGATCACCCACAAAAAAGCATTATGTGAGAAATTCCAATTTTTCTTTACCAAAATCCCGAATGAATGATTTCGTTTTGATTAATTTGTCAAGTAAACCATTAAAAATTTTATAATACTTAATTTTATTTTCCATTATGTTAAAAATATTTTAATTTTTGTGGGAGATCAACCAGGCAGAATTGTGTTTCTCTCACGATTTTCTACTCTTAATAGCAAACATAAAAATGAGAAAAAAATAAAATAAAGTCTGTGCTTTATACCATACGGTAGAAATGAAAACATAAACTAGACGAGATTAGTAATATGAATATAATAATAGTAATATAAACTACAAATAATAGTTCATTATAAAGAGGATGAATGCTAAATATTAACATTTCTCTCCTCGCTTACAGTATGCAGGTCAAATTTTTAGTTTCTGAGATATTTTAATCCATATCTTCCATAAAACTCGTTATCATTTGGTTTATGACGCTATTTCCTACACTCCGACAATATATCCTTTTCACGGCGCCTTATTAAGATACGATTTTCAACAATAGCCCAATAGAGAGAGAGGATCAAATGCTGATCAATTCCCTCACCGATAATATGTAGGTCCGATTATTAGTTTTTGAGATATTTTAATCCATATGCAAAAGCACTTCAATTAGTCGACTCCAGACCACTTCACCAGAGCGTTACACATCAGAAATCTGACGGCTAAATCTAATTCACTCTCTACAAAAAAAGTGCAAAGCGTGTCTAAAAACGTTTTCACTCCAAAAAGTTTTAAAATAAATAAATGTACCGTATTTATCAAAATTATATTTTTAAATACTAAAACATATCATGAAGTTCTCAAAACCAGTAAACACGATTGATATATTTCTTACTTAAATCAATTATAAATAGTCTAGATTTTTTTTGGCATTTTAAACAAATAAAATGTATCAATTCAATATTAATTAATTCGCGATTTCAGAAAGGTTTTTTTAAACTCTCCTTTAGCAGATTCGTTCATGAACCAATTGAAAGAGCTATTGAGTGATTGGAAAAGCAAACAAGCTGATGCTGCTTTCTGAACTGAATCGTATTGAATAGTTCATTGATTTACGAAAATATCCTTTACGTGGTGGTAATTTTTTTTTTTTCTGATTGGTAAGTCTCAGGAAATAAAATAGAATACACTTCTATGTTATTACAATAAAATTTATCAATGCAATGTTTATATTTTTATAAATGAACATTGAATGGAAATCGTGGTATGAGCCACGATTATTTGATAACTGCCTCCTCCACAAAATGTGTTATCAACGCTAATCACATTTCAGATTAAGTTCATTTAACCAGACACATTGTGCCACCTGCATTATCTCTGTCCAACACGATCAGATCATGAGAGCGAATAAGCCCACGGGTTGATGAAAGGTTAACAATGAAGCCTCTAGATTTTCGTCATTGCCACTTCCATTTAAATCTATCGGAATGGTATTATGTGTCGACATGATCAAGTAAGCATTTAATAAAAAGGAAGTCAGATTTTTTGTTTCTGTTGTCATTCCAGACCATTTGATCTCTTGCTGCCTTAACAAGCCTGCTCCATCTCTGCCTGTCATGGACCTATTTCTTTCCATTTATCTGCACGGAGCTCTATTGCATCTTTGTTGATTCTGTCTATTCATCTGAGTTTTGGCCTTCCACGTGGTCTTTTGCCTTCTGTTGAAGCATTCATTGTTACGTAGAGGCTTCCAGATGGATTGCTACGAGCTACATGCCCCGCCCAACTTAACAAATGTAATAAAAAGACAGGTATTGGTTATGATTTAAATTCCATCAAAGCAACTCCATGTGGTATACAATACACTAGGAAGGATAAAAACTTTCTCATGTTGTTTCATTTTTCCTTAATTTCATAAAATAATGAATCCATGACAGAAAAATTGTCATGGTCCGATAAATAATGGAAAAAGAATCACACCTCAGCACCGGTGATTCTGCGGGCTGACGAAGCCTCCCCCAAAATCAAAAATAATTCATTGCTCCATGTTTATTTATGTAAATAATTTAAGCCAAATACCTAAACAATCACAATATATCCTCTTTTTAAATTATAATGCAAATATACTGCTATTAAATTTAAGCACGTTTTAGAAAAAATATATGAAATTTACATGTAAAAGCATTCTTGTTACTGCATTAACGGTGTTTTTTAGAAAAAAACATCATAACCATTCAAAGAATTATATCACTCAAAGAAAAATCAGTAGCTTTTATTTTATTTTTCTTCCTCAGTATTTATGCAGTCGCGGTTCTAAAAATTCCATCACCTATTTCTTTCGATTCTTATGCCGATAAGGTTGATTCCTTTGAACGTTTTTGTTTTTCTTTACTTATTAAGGTTACAAGAAAATTTTAACAATGTTTCTCTGTTAAGTTTTAACTAATACCAGGATAAAATCTATAATTATGACCTGTATCTAAAACTGTCATCATCAAAAAACATTAAAATTGTGACGTTACATGCAGTAAAGGAATTCTCACGGAAAATATTACCGAGGATTAGGTACCACCAATCAACGGTAGTAATAGTTTTGAAAGAAAAAACAAAAGGCAATAATTTTCAATGTTGTAATAATATTAGCATTTGTAATAAATATTGGCATAAGCTCGTTATCATTTGGTTTTGGATACTGTCTTTTTCCCTTTCCTACTCTCTAACACGGTGTTGGGTTAAGATGCAATTTTGAATAATAGCTCATTACAAAGAAGATGAACATTTCCCTCGCTTACAGTATACAGGTCCGATTTTTATTATCTGAAATATTTTAATCCAGATGTCCAACTAAACTCGTTATCATTTGGTTTTCGACATTATTTTTTTCCTTTTCGCCTCCCTAAAACGGTATCGCGTTAAGATACAATTTTGAATTAAAGCCTATTACAGAGAGGATGAAATGCTGAACAATTTCCTCGCTTACAGCATGCACGCTCTATTTATAGTATATATTTATAGTGGAGTATACCCACATGCCTGGGTTGAAACGTCGGTACCAATAAAAACCTTTATAATGACTGCTTTCTGACTATTTATCTCCAGTAATAACACAATAAAATAAAATAAAATATACTTTCACAAATGCAATTTATTTTCTCTGAGGATCGACACTGAAGATAGAAAACACTCCTAGGACACACCTGGCCTAAACCTTATTCACCTGATCACCCAAAAAAAAAAAGCATTATGTGAGAAATCTCAATTTTTCTATGCCAAAATCCCTAATCAATGGTTTCGTTTTGATTAATTTGTCAAGTAAACAATTCAAAATTATAAAAATACTTTATTTCATTTTCCATTATGT
Source organism: Nezara viridula (assembly GCA_928085145.1). Classification (NCBI taxonomy): domain Eukaryota; kingdom Metazoa; phylum Arthropoda; class Insecta; order Hemiptera; family Pentatomidae; genus Nezara; species Nezara viridula. Next base: position 92,919,670 of record OV725081.1, read on the forward strand.
TAAAAATATTTTAATTTTTGTGGGAGATCAACCCGGCAGAATTATGTTCCTCTTACAATTTTCTACTCTTAATAACAAACCAATAAAAAAATAAAATAAATAAATAATAAAGAAAAACTAAATAAATAAGATGTGTGCTTTAGACCACACGGTAGAAGTGAAAACTTAAACTAGGCCAGATAAGTAATATGAATATAATAATAGTAATATAACCTACAAATAATAGTTCATTATAAAGAGGATGAATGCTAAATATTAACATTTCTCTCCTCGCTTTGAGTATGCAGGTCAGATTTTTAGTTTCTGAGATATTTTAATCCATATCTTCCATAAAACTCGTTATCATTTGGTTTTCGACACCATTTCCTACACTCCGACACTATATCGTTTTCACGGTGCTGGATTAAAATACGATTTTCAATAATAGCCTATTAAAGAGAGGATGAAATGTTGAACAATTTCCTCGCTTACAGCATGCATGCTCTTTTTATAGTCTCTGAGATACTTTAATCCATATTTAAAAACATTTCAATTAGTCGAGTCTAGCCGACTTTACCCGAGCGTTAACACTTCGGAAGTCTGATGGATCAAAATAATTCACTCTCCACAAAAAAGTGCAAAACACGCCTAAAGAATTTTTACTTCAGAAAATATTTTAAACTAAAAAAAATGTGACATTTTCATGAACTTACAGTGTTTTCTTATCAATAAATGGAGTAGAAATGGTCAAAAACATATTTGAAAGTTAACCTACATCAAAACCGCACTTAATGACTTTTTGCAACCGACGATATATCTTCAATATAGACGATATATCATAATCTCCTCAGAATACGTTTCCAAAATAAAGCCTCTTCCTAACCACGCCTATATCATAGTTACTATAGTTATCTAAATCATAGATTAAAGTGGCTACACTATGGTACACGGATGAGTAACATGCGGCGTCGAGGCCGCATGTGGCCTCCGTAGGATAGCTGCTATCCTGGTTAGTTTTTGTGTGATCTTTATTAAAATAGCACCAGAATCAATTAATTTTTAATTGTTTAGGTTGTGAAAATTTGAAAATTAATTAAATTGAATATATATGTATTTAATTTGTATTTACTAATAAATAAAATTAGCAACAGTTAAAATTGAAAAAAAAACTATTGCGGCCCACTTCACCAATGCCTAAGTTTACGATGGGCTCTAATTTAAAAAGTTCCTCAGCTATACTTTAGTACTTATGCACGGATTAAGATGAATATGGAATATTTTATTTATATTTTGAACAGTTTCTGAAGTCTGTGTAAAGATTTTATAGAAACTTATTATATCAAAAAGTAGATTGTGAAACCCTGAAAAAAATTAATGACACAATAAGTACTTGTAACAATGAAAAGTCAAGCTTTGCGACAATAATAAATAAAAAGTCCGATAATCGAGTTACATCGCAATGTGCTATCCATTAAAAAAACAACAAAAGAAAATAAACAAAGTTCGCTCATTTATTCAAGTGCTATAGCCTCCATCTAATTAACCATTAAAAACAACAAAATATACTTTGCTTAATGTAAAAACACACAAATGGAGTTCTCTGATTTCTCAGTAAAATACTTAATTTGTAGTTCAGTGGTTGTTTAACTGCTATCATGGCGAATACCGTTTCTTGGTCAACGGTTCTGCAAGGTGGTTATTTCGTCGTCAGGTTTTCCCCTTAATCTATTATTTAACTGAGAGTAGCCATTTTATAGAGGCTGGGTGTGCACCAGGAGAGTCTTTTGACTTCTGGTTCAATCCACGGCTGGTTTAGCAGAATAAATAATGTACCTGCTACAACCAAATTCGAAACCAGAGGATAAGAACACATTACTTACTGGCGTACCTCACTCCTACATACCAAAATAACAGATGGAGTTGTTTTATAAAATTTATTAATAAATTATTAACAACTATAAAAAATTCTTAAAAGTTGTTTACGTATATTCCTAAAAACAACATTTAGTGTCAATTAAAATATATATTCTGTATCTTTAGAATAGTTCTTTTTATCCATAGTAAAAATTTAAAAAATAATCATCTCCCATCATCAAATTTACTGAATAAATAAATGAACTGTTTTTAATCATTAAAGTCCCATTTTAGTTGTCTCACGCTATTTTAATAGTGAAAACGCTACGAAATTTCCTTATATTAATATTTATAAACACAGTATGCAAAGAGCATGTATGCTCTCTAACCCTTGTTTGTTTGTCGAGTTTGCCGTGGCTTCAGTGGGCGGAAGCCCATAAGAAAAACACTTAAAAGCATATCCTGGTACTTTTCACACCAACAATATTAAAAGACCGGTTACTTGATATTTCATGCACAGTATGTATGCATATATATATACGTGTGTGCATTTATACTTAGAGTATAAATATATTGTAGCGAAGACATCGTTGACTGTAGATTCTATGTAACAGTAGTTTGTAGTGATAAATTATTTTTTTTTTCTTTATGCCGACGTTTTAGCCTAAGTTTCGGACATTGATCAGAGCTAAGGCTAAATAAATACTGAGGAAAAAAATGATTGACTCTCGTAAAAATAATTAGACTAGTATTAGGTAATTAAACTCAACATTAATTTAACATTTAACATTTGTTAAATTTCAGTATTTATTTGTTATCTGGTCTTTGCTTAGGTCTGTCTTTGCTAATGAAGGTCTGTAACTTGTCCAAATGCGAGACCAAGACGAGTCTTGACTTTTATTAGACTACAATAGTCTAACATATACTCACTCATTCTCGATCTTGGTCTTGGTCTTGCGTAAGAGTCTCGCAACAGTCTTTCAGTTAACTATTGGTCTATTACTTTAATGATATTACTGTAATTTTTCAGATAGGAGAAACCGAACTAAGCCCGAATGAAAAGTTGGATGAGTTAAATGCAAAAGTAAATTGGTTATACCAATTCTTTACATATAGTAACTAAAACTGTCAAGTATTAGTAACTATTTTGCCTTAATTTCTATTCACAAAAACGAATTATTCTTTATTTTATTTCGACCAGTCTTGCAAAGACCAAGACCAAGACCGATTTCCAAAAATTCCAAAAAAAAAAACACTAGTTGGCACAAAACAATAAATATAATTTATTTTATTATTGTTTTGTGCCTTGCCTAATATTAGCGTGGAATATTCCCATGCATATAGCCAATATATATATAAATATTATGCAAATATATTATATGTTATATGAAATATATATATAAAAATATTATATATAATATAAAATAAATATAGTATACAAAATATTTATATTTCAAATGATATTATACATTATTATACATATTAATACATATATATATATATATATATATATATATATATATATATATATATATATATATATATATTAATTTATGTTTTTTAATATCGATAATATTAATATGGAATTATACTCTGAAATAATAAAATATTGTTACAACCAATTATAACATGTCAGGCCTAGTGATCGGATGACACGAATGAAATTTGGAAGAAGAATGAAATATATTTAAAATGTATTAAATATATTTCTAATAAAAAATGTTCTGTAATTACATAACAGTTACAAAACATACTTCACCGTAAAAAAAAAACTTATCTCAATATAAAATAAGGCTGTGTTTTTTTACTTCGCCACATTTATTCCACTTTTACCTCTACATCGGCTACGTTTCGGCTAGTAAGCCATTTTCAAGCCATCTAACTCATACTACACCTAAAACAAATAAGCACACATGGAATACTTCTATCTTTTTATTGGCATTAATTAGTTATGTTTTCGTCGGTTCGAGATATTATTAAAAATATCGATAAATAATTTTTGTTTTTGTACTTTATTTGCAGCTACAAAAAATTATCGTTCTTGGACATATCCGCATAAACATTTTTTAAACTGTTTCCTCTTGTTCGAACAAATATTTAAATAATGATACAATCGGTTGATGAAAATAGTCGCAATATTTTATTTCTTAAGGGAAAACAAAAACAGATTGATATCCCATCCGTTTTATTTCCTTCTGTTCTTCTATTTATTTTCTCTTACAAAAGCCTCAATCGCTGTTAAAAAAGTTAATTGAAATTTTCAAAGCGATTGAATGAAAAAAAAACGAGAGAGATGTTAATCAATCTTAAATGAAGAAGTTTCCACCACCGTATTTCCTCAGTGTTAGATATAAATTATTTTAACTGATTTTTTTCAATTCTTTTTTCACATTTCATTTAATTGAAATAGTTTATAATGCATGAAGTTGTAAACTAAAATTAACCCTTGTGCTATAATTTTAATTCGTTTGGATCGGAAAGTTTAAAGTCACAAGTGTTACTTTGCAGTACCGGAATTCTGAACGGCGTTAGTCCAAACGTGATTAAACGAATAAGTGTTATTAGAAAGTTTCTAATCTGATTAAGCAAGTATTTCAAAGGAGGGGACTTCACCGAGGCCGAATATAAGCCGAGAGCGCAGGGCTATGCAATACAACGCGTTTCATTATCGAAAAAATTCTTTGTTCCCGATGATCAAAGCGACTATTCAATTTTTGAAGCAAGTTATGATCCTTGGTGCTGTTGGATATATAAAGCTGACCTGCCATCAGCAACATGATCAAAGCTCTAAATCCCTTGATATACCACCAAACGTAAATTATTTTGAAATAAACATGGAAGCGTTTGAACCAAAGCGTTGCCCTGTAACGATGTAACGCCTTTCAACTCCTACTGCAGTTTTTTTTTTTTTGTATGCCTTTTTCAGGACCTTGTCGATCTTTCCATAAAGCGTTCTGAATAATTGCTTAGTAATAATGTAATATTAAATAGCAGCTAATTTTATATAATTAATTATACATGTGAAACATTAGTCTTTTTTATTATTATTTCTTGGTTCAATAATTATTGTTTTTCACTCTTTCTCTCTGTATGTGAGCAGACAATTTTCAATTAGATCCATTCGGGTGATTGAAGAAAGGTTTCAGAGCTTTACTAAAAATTAGGGGTAGACAATTTTATTAAATGTTAATCTTTTTTTTTTTTTTTTATGTAGGATATCAACATACTTCAATAAAACCAATCTATAATTCTGTCTATGAAAGTAAGGTTACTTTTCCTCTCGAACGAAATAAAATCCCCATACAATCACTAACTTCCTTTTCCTTTTAGGACCAATTGTACAACTGGCCCTTAAACGTATTTTTATCTTTAAATTTTCGTGTACTTTCTCATCACTCTACCTTACTGATAGACACTTCAAAGTAAATCAAAATAATGCTTATTCATCCGTCCTTTCTCAATTTGCTAGTGTTCCTCAAGGTAGTATCCTTGGTCCTATCCTTTACACAGTTTATACAGCTGATATCCCAACCCATCCTAACACTGTCATCACAACGTATGCCGATGACACATGTATCCTGTCAGTTAGTAACGATCCATCAATATCATCCCAAACTCTTCAATCACACAACACAACCCTTGAAGAATGGTGTCAAAACTGGAGGATTAACATAAATTCCGATAAATACCATCAAATCACCTTTACCCTTCGTCGTAAACCTATGACTTCCTGTCCTACAGTTTTCTTTAACAATATCCCACTTATCGCTGTTGAACAAATTCCATACCTAGGACTCCACATGGACAGACGTCTAACTTGAAATATGGACATCTAACTCATACCAGACTGAAACGACAAGAAATAGCTCGACCATTCCGCTTACTCCAGCACTTACTAGACAAACGATCTAAGCTTCCAATTTACTTCAAAACACTCATATACATGAATATAATAAGACCTATTTGGGCTTATGGAGTTGAGCTATGGGGCTCCACTAAACCATCGAATTCCACTCGTATCCACTCCCTACAATCCAAAATCCTTAATGCTCCTTACGTTGTCACAAATAAAATAATCCATAAAGACCTTAATCTTCCATATGTTTCCGATTTGGCCCAATCCAGATACCTATCCTTCCATAATAAACTTCATAATCATCAATCATCCTCTGGTTTCTAACCTTGCTTCCTCTTCAATCCTGATAATCCTATGAGGCGTCTGAAAAGAAGATGGTCGCTTTATCTCCTTTTGTAGACATATTATTAGAGTGCTACCAATGGGTAGTTTCTCAGCAAACGTTTTCACGTGATCATGTTTCTGTGTATATATTTGCTTGATGTATTTTTATTAATACAGTTGTAAATATCATAAAGAAAAATTTTAAAAAAAAATCGTAATTCTTTGCTCACATTCATATACTTTAATATAAATGAGATTCATCTGCAAATACTTCCCGCCGTAATTCAGCTCACATCTTTAAAATTACTAAAATTAAAGTAAACCGTAACATTTTTTATTTATTTATTTATCTGATGATTGGATTTTTCTGATCTACTCTACTATGAATATAAGAACAGTATTTGTTTAGTACAGGAAGATAAGTTAAAACACTAATTTTGCATTCATAAGTACTGTAAAATGACGCATAAAGCATGGACGACCAAGTTCAACATTTTTTCCTGACTTGAGTGGTAACGAATCTATCTTACACACTCACACAGTTTTTTTTTTTTTCATTCAAAAATAACATTTTTTCTTGCCACTGGGTACAGTGTTGTCACTTTACATACGTTTAGTCGCAAAAATTGTATCCAGCATCAGTATCCTTTCAAGGTATAAGTACTGAACAAAATTCAATAAAAAAAATAAAATAAAAAACTGTTCATGTAGAAAATATTGCATGATCCAAAATAATATTGTTCCAATTTTTGTTAATAGCACTTATAGAAAATTTTAATTAGAATCCCCTAGTGTTTTTGAATGTTAGCATACTGATTGAATAAAAGGAATAAAATAATATTTTCAAAAAAATCATATTAACCCATTGACATAAACTCATTACTTCCTATTCTGTAGTATCCTTTAGTAGTAGCTATCTTATCCCTTTTGAACACTTTCTCAAACAAGTACTCAACTTTAGCTGACACCTCACTTAGAATTCTCATCCAAGATTGAAACGCCAAGCAACAGCTCGACGTTTATGGGTGCTTCAATTCCTCAACAAAGGCCCAAAAGTTTTGACTTGAGATTTGGGGCTCCACTAAACCCTTGGATTGCTCTCGTATCCAATCCTTACAATCCAAAATGCTTTGTGAAATAATCAAGGCTCCCTACTTTGTTAAAAATAAAACCATCCATATTGACCATAATGTTTTATATGTTGCCGACTGGGCCTGAACCTGATACCTTTCCCTTATAAACTCCAGGCTCACCTACATACACAAGTTTTTAAAATCGCTTCCTCTACAAATGTTGATAATCGTATTAGGCCTCTGAGTGGAAGATGGTATCGAGACCTTCTTATATAGAACTTCCATTGGAATGCACCCAATGGGTAGTTTCTCGAACTGTCTATTCATAGCACTACACCACAGGTTACATTTACATGTATTTTTTATGTTTTAATACAGTTGTTCATTTTAATAAAATAATAATAATAATAAATGTATATAATAATTCAATCTTGTTGGTTAGGAATTGACTTTATTGATAACAATGAGGGTACCAGTTGTCTGCCTAACGGCAGACCAGCCCCCATTTTACAAATTATACAACTGTTCATTTAATTGTATTACTCGCTGCTCAGATTGTATAAGTGTAATTTACATCTATTCTGTAGTTCAGATTGTATTATTTTTTAACAATATAAAATAATAAAAAAAAAAATCAGAGTTTGGACAAATTTTTAATTTCTTAAAAAATCTATATTATACATCGCTCCTTATTGCGAATTTATATGATTATATAACTATAATTATTTGTATTGCCAATTTTTAAACTTAATAAGAGAGAAAAAAATCTTGGAATAAGAAGTTACGGTCCGTGACGCTTCGTATATGTAAAATAAAATATGACACGGTAACTATTTTTTTTTTATATTATAGAGAGGTATTAAAAACACTCATACATTATAGAAATTCCTATTGGAGATTTTAGTATTAGACTAAGAAGTTATTGTGACAAGGGTAATTCAGCCTGTACGAATTTACTTTTTTTTTTAATAACTTTTTCCCTTAAAAATGGCCTAAAGGCTGGAACGTTGATGTAGAAATAATAAAGTAGGACCATTGTGGTGAGTGTTTTTATTATTACTAACAATAATAAAATTAACAATAATGGTTTAGAGTCGAATGTTTTTATTTTTTTCGTAAATGAACTTAGTATCCTTATACAACTCAGTTAAAAAAAAAAAAATTTAGTATTTTAATTTTAAATATAAACGTAAGTAAGTAATATAGTTGAAAAGAACTTCTCTATTTACATGGTTTTAAATTTTATCAATCCCTTAGTTCGGTGTAAATTAATAAAAAATTGTGAATTCTGTTATAACCGTTTTGAAGTTTTATAAAGCCTATCTGGCCTGAAAGCAAAGCCGTAAAGTGACTTGGTTCTAATTAAGGTGCTTCGGCTTAGTAAAGATAAACTCAAACGTCTGAGGTGTGGAATATACAATCAAGCTTATCTCAATTAAATTTCCTCCTTAGAAATTACCGCTTTTAAAAAGGATTATAAGATTATTGTTCTTCTTCTCGTTTCAGCAGATTATTTCCTTGCTAAAGGAAAAAAAAAAGAAAGATATTCAATCAATTTACTCTGATAAATTGGATTTTAATTCATCCCAAAATATTATGAAGATTCAATACAGTTTCGAACAATGCATATTTTAATCTAGGTTTGTTAAAAGGAACTTTTCGTTTCTTGAATCATAAAACCTTCAATTTTGTTTATAATTTTAAATAAGTTTATGAGATTTTTTCCTCCTTTTTTCATCAAATTAAAAGTCTTGTATAATGTAAGTAAAACTAAGTAAAAGAATTCCTTTTTTTTTTTTTTCTTTGAGGGATAAAACTCCTTGAAACTTTTTAGAACATAAGGAAAAAAAGTTTTGTCTTTAGTCTCCCAAGTCGAATCATAACTTCAAAAGAGGAAATTAGCATTAATTAGTGGTTATTTATTGAATACTGCCAACCATTCTTTTCAATTTTTAAATAGTATAGTATTTTTTATAAATTAAAAAAAAATAGTCTTTGAAATAATTGAAGAGAAACTTTCGAAAAATGTGGCCGTGATATTTATTTCTAGCGAAATTCTACCCAACTATTGATTTGTTTTTTTATTTACTATTATAAAAAAATTTATTTTATATGTATTATGAACATGTTTTTATTGAGTAATATTACATGATTTATCAATTAAGGACAAGTGCAATAGCGTTAAAAGAATTCAATCATCCCATATTAATATGTATATATATATATATATATATATATATATATATATATATATATATATATATATATAAACAAGTAAATATTAGAAAAATAATAAACAATATAAAAAACAAAAAAGATAAAACTAATTAAACTTATAGTTAATGATATAATATTGATTAATTTTGTTTTCTTCTTACGTATAAAGCTTATGTACATTATTGGGAATATTGTTCTTGAGATACATGTGGGAAATAAAAATATCAATAAAATATGTATCGATACTGATTCCTACGTCAAAAATTTTAAAAAATTGTACATATATATATATTGTAAATGAATAATAAGGCTTAAAATCAAAGTATTTAAGATTTAAAAAGAAAGGAGATGTCCGGAGTGGCGGTCATAAATAGGCTAAATAGTGGCAAAACTATTTTATTATAAGCCAACGTTTCGACCCGGCTTTTCAGGTCTTCTTCAGGGAGGTGTGTTCAGCAAGGAGTTTCACATAGAACTGCTTTAACTAGACAACCGTGTTCGGTAAAGTCAATGTGACACCTCGTATTTGGAATACCAGGAGATGAGGGTGATGAAGACGGAGTAGGCGAATGATGTGAAGCCATCTATGGAGAATATGAGATGCGGTGATCATCACCTACTCCTTCTTCATCACCCTAATCTCCTGGTATTCCAAATACGAGGCATTACATTGACTTCACCGAATCCAGTTGTCTAGTTAAAGCAGTTCTAAGTGAAACTCCTAGTTGAACAAACCTCCCTGAAGAAGACCTACAACGAAACGTTGGCTTTTAATAAAATAGTTTTGATAAAATTTAGCCTATTTATGACCACCAGCCCAGACCATCTCCTTCCTTTATAATGCAACGGTCAACTATTAAATATTCAATATTTAAGATTTATTTTAAATCTATTTCATATTATTTTTGCGTTTCCCTTTTTTGTTCAGATTATTTTTTCGTTTGCTATACCGTGCTACACATGTAAAAAAATTTCCTAATCTATCAGCCAGACTATAAGTCCTACACAGGTTATTTAACAATTCAGTATATTTTTTCGATATGTGTTTATGTAAACGAACTGTACCATAATCCTTATTGACCGAATAGTGTGGACACCACTTTTAGCAACTGATGGTTATAAGCACGAACGTACTGATATAGGTCATTACATTCTCAAAAGAATATTTAGATTATGTTTGTATTTTCTGTCTCTTTTCTTCGTTTCTCTGCAATCTTTCCTGCTTTTCCCTTCTCGCCTCTTGGAATATTTCATTTCCGTCATTGCGATGTGACTCTGCTTTTTCTCATTTAGATACCAACTGCCCTCTCTGTAGAAGAGAGATAGGATTATTGATTAAAGAACGAGCGACTTCAGAAATACTCATGCTCATTTTATTTCGATTACCGAGGTACCAGCTAGAGTTCGTTTCATCTAATCTATTTAAAACATCTTTTCTGTTAGCTCAAAGAATTTTTGATGAGTATTAATATTATTTCGTTCACTGTGTAACATTTTGTTTTATATGTGAAGGGTTTTATTTAGATTTTTCTTATAATATAATTACTAAGTGGAATAAATTAGGACGAAATTCCCTAAAGATAAACAAGCAACAATCTTTTATGGGGTGTGGAAACGCAATAATGGCTCCATTTAAATTGAATTGTGAGTAGATTACGCAAAAGCTAAAAGTTTTATAAATAGAAAGTTTGACAAGGACGTAAGAAAAATCAGAGCATATAAAATGGATCAACATCAGCAGTACCATAAATGGCATACTTCATGACGATTAAGGTGTCCAATCAGCGTAGACCAGGAGATTCTTAATCAGACAATGAAAGAACCGTTTAGGAAACTTTCTAATTTAATTTAAAAAAAGGGAAATAACGCTAATGAGTTCAACCTAGGCAAGATTCGACATTATTTTACAGTGGAATATATCTTTATTGAATTGGTAGGTTATATGATTCATGAAAAGCAACTCAACCTTTTATAGGTAATAGGTAAATCTTACTTGCCCTTTGAAGGGCGCCCTCTCCCAGTCCAGTATTCTTAGGTCTTATATTCAACTGCTTGACCAGAAGTGCGGAGTGAGAAATTCTAAGATTAAGCCTCTTGATTATTACCAGTTCTCTGTTTTTACTACTCACCAAAAGGCGGCGTTTGGGTACAAAATTACAAGTATACGAAACAGACACTATTGGATATAGAAAACAATCCCAGGGTAGTAGGGAGGAAGTAGAGAGGCCAGACTTAGTATATTTAACTCTATGTTTCTCGTAGCACTCCTTCAAGAAATGGAAAAATATACAACCCTTAACAAGCATGTCAGGAAGATCACTGCTGCTGAAATGAGATTTCTCCAACGAATATTATAAGCTACAGATTAAAAATGATTTTTAATATTAGTTAAACTGGGATAGTATCATAAATAAATCAGAATGAGGCCTTCAGGAAGAGCAGGATCAAATGATGGGGTATCAAATACGTAATATAGGCACGTCTATAGGATGAACCATAACAGATAGTTCAGGTAGTACTTGGTAGCTAAACAGGAAGGCAAACCTCATTGGGTCAGATCAAGTTGATTATTGAAAACCTAGGGGCAGTATGAGATGGGGAGACATGTCAGGGAAAGAGACCAGTGTGATAAGTGAATGTATCGATGACTTCACGCTTAATGAAATGTAGGAATTTTAGACTATATTCCAAACACATATATGTACTCATCCATGCTGGTCAGGCACTTCCTATCCATCAGTTCGGGTACAATCATTTCATCATTAGTGCTGCGAGTCTAAACGATTCAGGTAACCCGATATTGAAATCAGTTCAATAGTGAGACTTGTTTCAAGTCCTCTTCATAAATAACAGTTATTTATGGCTAACAATTCGCACCAAGCACAATTTTACATAGAAAAAAATCTTGATCTGTATGGTCACGAAAATTTTCAATTTTAATAATAATCAGAAATGGTGTATAACATGTTCTTCTTATTCTTAATCAATTCCTCTTCTATCGCTAGATCAGTGTAGAGGATCCTGTTCATAGAGCTTGATCCATTTATCTCGTTCCCGCACCAGCTGACTGCGTCTATTTCAGTTCATTCCTCTCCTACCGAAATCCTCCCTGACTGAACCTTCCCAGTCCTTTCTGGGCCTTCCTCTCGGCATTTTTCCTTCCACTTTTACTTCATATATAGTTTTGGCCATTCTTCCCTCCTGCATTCTTTTGACATAGTCAAAGCGTGTTTTCCTCAATTGTGTTTTCTGCTGGTTTTATTCACAAATTGCTTCTTATCGTTATATTCCTGATTTTGTTCCTCCTTGTTTTCTCCTCTATTCTCCTCAGGAATCGCATTTCCATTGCTTGGATATTCCTTTTATGTTTTGAGGTAATAGTCCAGGATTCACTGCCGTAGGTCAGTATGGGGACAAATGTATTGTTATACACCGTCTTCTTGATATTTGTTGACGCTTCTCTCTTTGCTAAGAAGCCTGTTTTAGTGAATGGAAGCATTTGCTGATCAGTCCTATTCTTTTCCTGTTTTGTAGCTATTTATTTCCATGTTAAACAGTTTTAATTCTTCCTGCAGAATTCGGAGGTTATATTGGAGGTTCCTTCCGTTGTTCCCGAACACCACGATATCGTCGGCATATGTCAGAAGGGTGAGGTGGACTGGTCATTGCTCTCTGTGGCCCAATCTAAAAGGTCTCATTCTTTCCTTAGCTCTTTTCACTGCCATGTTGATCACTATTATAAACAATAAACGGCTTAGACTACAGCACTGCCTAATTAGATTATCAATTATTCTTTAACTATGAAGAGCATTGCTAGTCCTAAAGTCCTGGATAGTCTTGGTGACCGCATCCGTCTAAGATTTCACGACCTCAACACCAAGAGCCATAATGCTCAGAATTAATAATATATGTTTATTATTCAAAAGATTTAAGGACTCTATAAATAAACCCAGCCGCTCCGGATCCCGTGGCAAACGGTATAGCTCGCCTTATCTTAGACCGAGGTACAAACTGACAAGTGCAGCGGGCTAAATGTGTCCAGACCCAACCCTCCTCCCCACCCCCCGCTGCCAATACCTGTGACAGTACCTTAGCTCGGCTAACCTCCCTGCAATTGGCAACTGGCTGGGAGGGTAGCCGTCCACTTCGGGATGGCGCTCAATATCTCGGGTTATTTATAGAGCTTGCCGGCTCTCGGCCCTCCACCCCCGCCACTTTTTTAAGAAATCCTTACCACAATGACAAAATACAGTATTTTTCTTTCCTACGGTAAAATTTTAAAATATTAATTTCCTCATCATTTATTTATCATTATCATTTATATTAATGTTTTATCACTTATATTTGTAAAGGTTAAATCTACAAAACATCTCTTCTTTTTTTTTAAACTAACTAGCCTTACCCGGCCACGCGCTGCTGTGGCTTAGCCTGGCAAAATGGAAAAGAAAGAAATTAGAAAGCAGATATGGGTGAATTAATACCAAAGGACATCTGTCATTTTTAAAAAGTTGGGAAACAAATTTGTCTGTAAAATGGCTTCAATTTAATCTTATTCTAATGATTTTTTTTTTTCATGATTCAACATGAACATTTGTAATCATCTGAGTGAATACGCCGTCATTCTTAATCACCACAAACAGTCTGAGTTGAACTTATAAAACTAAAATAAAAAATGATTATAAAGAGGGTATAATAAATAAATATAAACAAATATAAATATAAATAATATAAAGAAATATAAAGAATATAAAGAAATATAAAGAATATAAAGAAGAATATAAGTAAATATAAAGAGGGTACTGACCTAGATAAGGAGAATTGTATCACTTCTTCAAATGATAATTTCAATTACTGTAGAAATTATAAAATTTTCGCTTGATCAATAACAAAAAAAAAAAAAAACAATGCTTCCCTACCTTCGGTAATGAGGAAGCAAAAGGAAATGGCCTTTTCTGAAGAGAAAGCAGTAAATGTTTAAAACTCTATAACTCCGCAACAACTTGTCTGATTTCGATGGTTTTTTTTTTATTTTGTAGGGAATTCAGGAATCTTTCAAATAAATATTGGTATTATAAAAAAATGTTTACTTTTTCAGTTATTGGCAAATAAAATATTGAATTCATCGTAACATGTTTTCAATCATACACATAAATTAAAAGGGTTTCAAGGGGAAGGCTTTGGCCAAGTTTCATTTAAATCGTTAAAGCCGTTTGGCGCTACAGTTTATAGCGAAACATTTTTTTTTGCAGCTTTGAACAAAAAAACATTTACAACAACTTCCCAAAGTTTCATGGTGATCGGATGAATGGTTTAGTAATGCATAAAGGACAAACAGACAGATAGACAGACATACATTCATTTTTATATATATAGATAGAAAATAATTGTTAGGAAATTATTATAGAAAGGACCTAAACGAAAACTCCAATCTCGCAGATCAGGGGTTGAAACAGTTGTTTTTTTTTTACAAATGAGTTCAACTTTAACTGTTTGAAGAAAAAAAAACGTCTATCAATAAAAGGTTACAGGTAAAAGTTTTTACAAAACTGTCAAATAAAAGTTCTAGCTTAAAAAAGTTTTTACTTTTTAATTTATATATAAATGTCATTAAAGGCGAGAAGTCGGGAAAGCCGTTCTGAAAAAGTTTGTTTCTGTTTCGGAAAAGAATAGCAGCGGAAATGTCATTACAAAAATGTTGTTAATGCAGGAGTAACCCATGTGTCAAGTTTTTTTACCTTTCTACTTGCTTTGAGATGTTCAGCGATAGTCGATTTGCTAAGTGAATATTTATATGAAAATCGAAGCACACAGAACATCGTCATCGAGGGTAGAAGTTCTTCCATCTTTACCTTCAAGGCTTAAATCTCCTTCCAGAAATGTGTTTTAATCCATCGTTGAATCGTGCAATCATTCACAACCCGCCCTAGACTTAATTAATATTTCTGGCCGTTTGTGACAGAGTTTAAATCCCTAAAACGAAATTATACCAAAATTAAGCTTTGGCATCTCTGTAAAGACTGAATTATTTCCAATTAGTGAAATGCTACAGAAGAAGAAACATATATTTATTTTAGAAAGAATTATTAGGTATTGACACTCACACAAAAGAATAATCCCTCAAACGGGAACCGTTTGTTATATAGAGGATTAATATAAAGAGAACAGAAAATCCCGCACTATATTCTGGACAATCCAATACATCCTGGCAGCTATACAGACTAACCAAATAGAGATATGCCTAGTCCACCCCTCGTTAATAGTTTAGTGTATAGTTGTGTAGTGCATTTAACTAAAATAAAACATTCCATGTCTTTGTAAAGATTTACTTTTCAATAGTAGATAATTAAAATAATTAGGGTGAACGCACCAGTTATGGACAGGTTGGACATTAAATGTAAATAATGAGCTCCTTTATTGATTTAAAGGTTCCAGTTTTTTTTTCTAAATTTAAGAACAATGCCCTCTATTGACGTCTGTTGGAACGAAGTTCCCAATAGAAAATTTTCAAATTCCTATCATTGTTATTTCTATTGTGATCTTGAGATCAGTGTGTTTCATACCTTCCTACTGACAGTTTTGCTAAGAGTGAGTTCAACATTTATCTTATCTTATCTTTATCGTTATCTTTATAGTTAAATAAAAATTTTAGAATTTGTCTGAGGTATGGCCATTCCTGTCCGTTACTAGAACAACTGAATTTCGTGGTGTCTGTCACTAGTGCAAAAAAGTGTATTTTTTTTTTTTTATGGAGATTATATCTGCATAACTGTATATTTTTTTTTTCAATTTTAAAGTTTTGAATAGAGAAAAGAGATTCTAGATATTCTTAATGTCCAACGGCGGCATAAGCCAAAGAAGACAAAAATTCCCTTAGCTATATCCATCAACGGTGCACTTACCCTATATATTTTTGATACTATAATTATATTTTCTTTTCAATAAGTCACTCCAAGCTTATGAAAAAAAGGAAAAATTAAAAATACGCATTTTCTTAGTTCTCAGTCCTACTAAGGAAGAGAGTTTCGAAACTAGTTTTCACTTAATATTTAACTCTGTGAATCAATCGCAGATAACCAATATGTTAGTCGCATAGTGAAGGCCCTGTTGTGCCGCAATTTCAAGATCTAAAAAGTAAACAGTTTTTTATAGATATTTGATAACACATTTGTTGTTATTGACATATTTTTTAAATTATATTATTTAAATTTAAATTTATTTGATCAAAAACGCTATGATTTCATCAAACGATCCATCAATTATTATTATTATCGTTATACTTATTATGTTTGAAATACTTATTTATAATTTTGTTTTTATGAATCAATGAAAAAATAATTTTTAATCAATGACGGAGAATAATAAACAGTTTGAAACATTATGCACGTTAGTATGTTGTGCTATGTATTGTAAAGACCGCCGGTGAAATTCATTTAATTATTTTAAATGTATAAATAAATAAATATCATAAGTGCTCACATCTGGCGGTACCTGAGCGTGGGTAACGACCCACAAGGACAATCTTTTGTAAATGGTAATAAAAACCCTTAAGAACCACCAACCAAGATCGACAACAGTCTCACGCCTGAGTGTTTAAACAGGATCCAAAGAAAATTAACACCTTCCAGAAATACGTAAAATATACCTGGTTAGTGGAATACCTTGGCCTGGGGGAGAGAGCGTGGTCATCCCTTAGGCTAGGAATATTCAGCCAATCAGGAAAAAGTACAAAAAGAGAGGGGGGTGACTGGAAGCTAGGACGGGGAGTTTTTAGGAAGACACTTGATCAGGAGAAGCGGAGAGAGCAAGATAGGGACTGATAGCTGGGACTCAGGCTAGGACACTTCAAGTTGGGTCTTCAAGCAGGGGAGTCGAAGGAGGAGGTCAAGCGAAGACGGTTGAACACTGGGAGGGAGACGGAGGCTGAGGAGAGCTACATGGAAGGAGACTCGAAGATGATGATGAACCAGCTAGGTAATAATCCTCATTTAGTAATAATGATGTAAACTCGTGTTGGCAACGAAGAATCAGAAATAATTTGTAAATAGCATTCTCCTCTTGTATGATTCTCTAATATCATTGTATATATGTTTTGGTTATTTAAATTTGTAAATATATTAGTTAGTAAACCATCTTAGTACTTTTACCATCTACCCTGCCACTAATTAGTAATAGAAACAAATGGTAAATTTAAAAACACGATACCTCTAGAAAAGAAATCCAATAAGAATTATATGGTCCAATCTAGGATACTGCAGTATATAGTAGGGGGTCTATGGTATCTAACATTTAAATACACAATTAATATATTTTTCTGTTGATCGGTTCCCTTCTGGAACAGATATAAATAGAAATATAACTATTAAATACAAATAAATGCGGTTCCTGGAACCCCCTACTCGCCGTAGAAACGCGAGGCCAGGAACATGGCAGTTGAGACATTTACTGAATGCAACGTGAGAACGCGAAAGTATCCCGAAGATGAATCTTATTTTAAAAGGAAATCTTATGATGTGCTATAATAAAGTAATTTCTGTCCGCTAAGGTATTTAGGTTTTAGAATAAGAATGACGGATTAAACTTTAAGTATAAGATTTTGTAATCAATTGGCCGAATCTCTTCCCCAGGTAAACTCTTTTTTAATTTATATGTATTTTTTAATTTTATATATATTGTCTATATGTATGACTGTGTTTTTATATTTTTAGATTACTTATCTTTAGGTTATTTTATTTTTTATTGTACATAGTATTTGATTATTATTTTAGTTTTTTTAATTATATATTTTCTGTATATATGATGTGAATGTGTTCATATATCACTATAATTATTATCCACGTGACAGATTATTATATTTATAAATGAATAAAAAAAATTTATTAAAAAAATAAATCGAAATAAACAAGCAGTCCTTTAGGAAAAATGTAAATGAATAAGAGGTGTAAGCGTGTTATCTAACCAAATCAAAGAATCTCGGTTATTTTTTCCACTCAAATTCCATTACAGAAAATACAATAAAACAACAGAATTAAAAAATAACAAAAACACTTCATTTAATTAGCCTCCTTTTGAAGTGGGTGATGAAAAGTAAAAGAAATGATGAAAAATAAACCTTGGGGTTTGATTATTACGATTGAAATAAAAACTCTAATTGAATAATACTGCAGGTCACCGCTCAATAATAAAAATACTCCCATTAACATTAATGTTTTTGTTTACATTAACAACGTATTTAATTCAGGATAAAAGTAATGGATAAAAGTTTTTTCAACCTGTTTGCTTTTCGTTGCATAATTTAATTAGTAGAAATAGCACAGTGACTGGTCTCATACTGTACTCTGTTTTCCTCCTCTAAGCCTTGATTCGATTGAATTCTTTTCCGATATCCAACCAGTTTACCGTATTTGTTTATCTTTTTCAACTTATTTCCTCCACCCACACTCATCAGAAGTACTGACAATCAGCGAACCTGCAGACCGGAAGAATACAAATAGTAGCATTGATCGGCGTGGGAGAGAGGAGTGCCCAGAGCCATTCCTTCCTATCTTGATTTGAGTATAATCTGCAAGCTAGGAGATCTGGCATCCAGCTTCTTTTGATTCTCCCAAGTTTGTTTTTGGCATTTTAATTCTAGCCATATTTTGAATGAAATACTTAGTTTGTCCATTGAAGTCCATTTAAATCTTTTGAAGGGTGTCCGACCGTGTTCGTTAACTGTCAGCATGTGAAGGTCTTGTCTCATGTATAGCAATGTTTGTCACTTACCATGAAGCTTCAGTTATAGTCCTGAAAAAAATTGACTAAAAAGTTTGTAGTTGATGTATGTCGGTCGTTTTGGCTGTTCCTTATATCAGTGAAGTGCAGGTCCATATTGGCTTGAGTAGATAAATGTAAGTGTTTAATTATTGTTTTAGGATTAATTTTGAGTCTTGAAACTTTCAAGACCTCAAAATTAAAATTCTTTCAAGTTGAAAGAAGTGGATATAATATTCGTGGTTTTCAGTTCAACGTTTTTCTTCTTTTTTTTTTTCGTTGATATGTGGGCCTTTATGATTAATCTTAAAATAATTTTATAACTATACGCGTTGAATTTTTTCTTACAATCAGAGCCCCTGAGTGAAATTGAATTACGAATTAAAATTTTATAAAAATAGGCGTAGATTCGCACACAAAACACTTAAGAATTTATTAACTTAAATTTCACTGATATTATTATATCCCGATATGGATGTCAGAGGTTTTTTTTTTATAATTACAAAAATTAAATTGCTTTAATTGAAAATGTAAATCTTATAGACTATAATCAAGAACCTGAGCTTAGTTTGTCAGTTTCTAGACCGCATTTAACCATCAAAATCTCATGGCCATCATTACTGTCATCAATACTGTTATCATTACTGCCATCATTACTAACATCCTTACTTCTTCCATCGGACCTTAACTCTTACTTATTTTGTTTAAATATAACCACACTACTATACCCCACTGAAAACACTCGCATCAGATACCAATCCTCACCCTAATGAATTCGACTTACAAGCGACATCATTGGAATATATTTATTCCTGTATTCAATATAATATTATTAAAGATAGTTTATTCAACTCGCAATATTTAAAGTGATAATTTATTTAATAAATGATTAGCCTCATTGAAAAAATCCATCCAGTTTAATAATCGAGCAATTAAGCACAGCTTTCCCTGAAATAGCACTAGTTTACTCACTCAAGACCTATTCGTTTGATGTATTAGAGTCTTGGTTTTTAGTTCTTTCACTAAGAGAAATATATTATTGAGAGTATAGAAGTCGTACCAGGACATTTTGTTTATTTATTAAATCTGTCAAAAAGTTCCTTCTTATATTATTTGAAGTGATCAAGGTGTCATGAAGCTATTCTCCTACATATACCTTTTCAAGATATTTTTAGTTTGCTGAAGAAAAACATAAAAGCAATATTTTAAGTGTTAAAACCTAAATACGTGATACTATGCTTATCATAGCATCGTAGAGGCATTTGACTAGAATTACGATTTATCTCAAAAACTTTACATGTTTTAACTTTAGAACGCAGGGCATGATAGTTTGGAACTACGTCGGATCTTTATGACCGTGTCGAAAACTTTAAAACACAATTTATTCCATCTCGATTTTAATCTGCGTTTTGAAAATTCCCAATTTTTACAGTGGCTTTTATCAAAGTTTATGAATAAATTTAAGGATAGAAATTGCGGTCCGTCCATTCTCCTCCATGAAATTCCCTTCCGCTTGATACATCATTCATCAAAATCCATCGCACCTGAGATTTGGAAAATTTATCTATACAACAATATATTATGTATAGTGTAGATATTTGCTGTATTATTTTTTTTTCAAGCACATTAAATAATAAATCTCAAAATTTTCTTTTTAAACAAAATACAAAATAATTTTATTCTGGGATGAAGTCTTGGCATAATTTAGAATAACAAAAAAGTACAAAATTAAAATATTATATCTGGTATAATATTTGGTATATATTTGGTATATTATATAATATATTATACCAAATAAAAACAAACATAAAAAGTAAAAATAAAGAGAAATAAGTAAAGAAAATATTAGTTATATATACAAAATTAAAAAAAAAACTCTATATACAAAACTCTTGAAACCATGCCAAGACACTTAAAATTATGTACAATGATAAATTATATACTTTTATAAAAAATACGTTACATTATTCTTAGCAGTAAACTCTGTGTTTCTGTTAAAAAACAAAACAAAAAAGGAAGTCGAATCTGATAGTAAGTATATAAGTGAAGAACTATATGTAAATACATCATTATGAATAATATGTAATTTTTTACATTTTTTTTTAATCATAGGCATAGTCGGAGGTCCCTGGTGGCGCAGGGGCGTAAATTCCAGCGATATATATATATATATATATATATATATATATATATATATATATATATATATATATTCAGACTTCACTATTTTATTGGGAATAAGGTCATTTAATTATTATTTAATAAACTAATTAATGTTCATTTCTTCTGTTTATTGACGTTTCGATCCCGGTATTTTCTTTTTATTATCAACCATGGGATCCTCTTCAAAGCTAGAACTACAAATAGCTCAATCGATACACAATATTACTTCCATATGACTTTAATAACAATTATTTCAAAATGTTTAACCTACTTTAAAAAAATAGAGCTTCGATCAGGCCAGGGACACACCGACAGCCTCAGCACCCTCCACTAGCACATATATTAAGCTACTGGATCGCTAAGCGTCTGACCTCCCCGGTCCTGAGCCCGAAGACAAATTATTACACAATAAACAATGAAAAATCGCATCTATTTTATATAAAACAATTGAAAGATGCTTCTATGACCAATATACCAGCATCAATAAAACATATCTATGAATAATAAAAACAGCTTGTATAACATCTCCTAGTCGTACAACAATTTAACTTATGCAAATTAATTAACATTAAATATATACTTATACATACATACAACACTCATATATAAATACATATGCACACACACACACGTACACACACACACACACACACACACACACACACACACACACACACACACACACACACACATATATACACACACATACACACACACACACACTCACTTACACATACATACACACATGTACATCTTGGAACTGACTTTAAAATCATTAACAATACAAATAAATATCTAATTATTTAAAATTGCTAAAAACATAAATAAATATCTATCAACTAATTAAAATATATGTACATTAGTCATCTCATAAAATCAAATGTCAACATTATAAACTCATCCAACAATATTGAAACCATTTAAATTACTACTATAGTTCCCATTCTATAATTGTATTTTCCCTTTTTTCCAAACAAAATAAAACGAAATCTCTCATCTGGATTATGCAAATTTTAAAATGTTACTATACGCACAATTCAATTTGGCCAAATCATTCCGAGTATTTATTGTGTTTTTGGTCCTTCCAATGTGCATCATCTCTAGAATCAACCGTTTTTGCTGATTATTTTCTGTATCTAGTATTTTGACTTTATCTAACTCTATTTTATGATTATTTTTAATAGCATGTATAGCTAATGCCGTATCTTCTTTTTTGGTTTCTATGCTATATTTATGTGCATAAACCCGCCTAGATAAGTACTGTGAGGTTTGTCCGACATACTTTCCATCACAATCTGAGCATTTTAACTCATAAACAACATTGGCTAATTTTTCTCGGCTGGTCCTATCTTTCAGTTGAGAGAAAAGGGATTTTTTCAGGCTATTTTTGTAGATATACGATATACTTACATTGTGGTCCCGAAAAATTCTTTTTATTTTAAATGATAGTGGTTTTATGAATTCCATGGAAAAATATTTTTTTGGATTGCTATGTTTGTTTTGACGGCGCGACAAACAGTCATACGCTCCTCGCAGACACTTTTCAATTACGCTGTTTGGGTAACTATTGCCTTTCAATATTTCTTTTATTCTTTGTATATTTTCTTCTTGAAAAGAAACTGAACTTAGAACAATAGCTCTATGAAATAAGTTTTTTGCCGTATTAATTTTAATACTTTATTAATATGCCGTCTGAATTTAATACTCAAAGGTCGATGAAAGAAAAGTTGTAAATATATATATCGCAGGCATTAATATATTTATAATTTTTAATTTTTTTTGTTTTAAAACAAAATATTTCAATGGATATCTCGAAAGCGAGCCAATTACAAAATATGGGGAGATTGTAAAAATATAACCAGGAAATGTAAAAGGAAGGATTATATCCGGAAGGACTCAGCTGTTCCATTCAGTCCATTTTATAATTTATTCTCTTTTTACCATTTTTATACTAGCATTTTGTTTTCATATTATTACCTTTTTTTGCATTTAAATTTCTTTTGCTTCATCTAATTTTATGAAATAACGTATATATATTATTTCCTAAGCTTTAATCTGTTTCGCCAAATCTTTATTATTAGTTTGACATTCACGACCTAATTAAAAGAAAAAAAGTACGAATCATTACACTGTTTTATTATTTATCTGAAAAAAAAAAGAATGAACATTTATATTTTTCCAGGCTTTAATATAATGCTGCCTAAACTCTATGTATATACTTTTTTTCTACTATTTATGAATGGAAAATAATGTTAAATTTTACGGAACAAAAATGGCCACCCATAATCTCAAAAGGAAAGCCGTTTAACGGTGGGTGAATGAACAAATTTATTTTGTTCGATCATTTGATTTTATGAAACATGAAAGTTAAAATTTATTTTTTATGTCGATTACTAAGGTTCGTTATCCCCAAAACGGTTTTAATTATAATACTAATTATGTTTTTTACTTATAATACTCACATAATAAATATACATATTGCATTTATACGTTGTAAACATATATAGGCATTATAAAAATTACATTTTATTTTCGAAATACCTGAAAAGCATTAGTAAGAGATGACAAAGTTAGAAAAGATAAAATAAACGAAATATGAGTCTTTTTTTTTATATCACATAGTTTAAGTCTTGGTAATATCTCAACAATAATTTTATTTGTAAGTCAATTCAATCGTGAAATATAAAAAATTTAACGCAGTAATCTATTTCTTAATTTTATCTATAGATAACTTGATTTATGATAAAATATTTAAATAAATTACTGTTGAATTTATAACGAAGATTATTTCCATAATGAAACTCAATGATAATCAAAGCAGCATTTTCGTTTAAATAATATATTAGGATTTTCAAGTTAATTTATTATTAGCCATATTTACACCAATTTAAAAAAAAATTTTGTCACTTAATGACTACTCATCAAAATGAGATGGATGACATGTGGGTGACTCAGAAACAAGGTGAACATGACAATAATAAGGAATTTTATTATGAGTAGACGCTTGCAATTCGCATAAGTGAAAATGACAGGTACATGATGGGTATTTTAGACTTGAAAATGGCTCGACGAGCCGAAACGTCGTCATTTTGATGAGTAGTCATTAAGTGACAAAATTTTTTTTTAAATTGGTGTAAATATGGCTAATAATAAATTAACTTGAAAATAAATAGTATGCACCGAAGAAGAATTGAGTAATATTGTGTATATTAGGATTTGTGCTTGTTTGGTGTACATAATGAGTTTTTGCATCCGTAAATATGAATAAAATTCACAAATATGTAATTAAATAGTTTGTGGCATAAAAAAAAGTATTTGGTGAGTTTTTTGCAATAAACCGACGATGTAACACCACTAAATTATGAAAAACGAAGTAATCAACTGTTCCATTATCCTCCATCAAATACTTGAAAGTAACTTATGATAGTGATATGATTAGTGATCCCATAGCTCACTCACTAACTTTATTAGTGTCATCGTTCAAACTTCACCCTTATCATTTTGAGTCGAAAGCACTTCCTATTAATTCATGTAACCGTTCAATTATATACGAGTACACGCCAAACGAAAATAATGAAGAATCGGCAACTGTTACTTATAAAATTGTTCAGTTTCCAAAGCTCGCTGTAATTGAGCCTTTCAGTTGACAAGATGACGAACTACAATTTCAACATTTTTGATTATTGATTATAGTGATATTTTTAGAGGAAAAATTTATACCTTTGTCCAAAGTTCTATATTTCAACACTGTAATCACCTACTGTGGAATCAAATTTCTCAGTCTGTATAGATATAAATTTTCCTAGAAACTAGAAATATCACTAAAATGACTTAACTCCGAAATTTTGAAATTGGAGTTTGTCATCCTTTCAACTGATAGGCCCATTTATTGTCTTTTGTGTTCTTGTCAAACAATCGACTACCTCATTTTATCGAATTGCTGCCTCATTTTATTTAATTAGATATTATAATTTTATATAATTTTTATTTATTGAGTATTACAACAATCTGTCACTTGGACATTAGTTATAGTGAGGTAGGATAACATTTACACTATATGTACAAGAAATACAAAATAAATAGGAGAAAAATAACAATAAATAATAATCAAAAAGTATATGTAATAAATTAAATAAAATAACCTAAAAATAAGGAAATTAAAACAAAGCAAAAACACATGCATACCTATATACAATCAGGCGAGGGAACTCCAGGAGAATCCTGCGCTACTCTCTCATCACTGGTATTAAAGACAGTGGAGATTGGTCTAGACTCTAGAGCACGTTAGCCACAATTAGATATTAATTTTACATTATTTATCCTTAAGTTTTTTTTATCTTTATTTATCGTATATATATTTTTTATATTATTTTGCTGTTATTTTATTTATTTAAATTACCTTTGAATGAACTCTTTTTTCACGATGAACATTGTTCCCATATTGTGACAGATTATAAAATAGACTAAAAAAAGTTAAAACTTACAATATCAGACGTTAATTGGAAATATTTCAACGGTTAGATAATAACTCGAAACTTTAAAAATTCTAATACATCAATTATATTATTTTAGAAGTTTATGTTATTTTCCCAATTATAATTTTATTAAAACAAACTTCAAATATTATTTCTCAATTGTATTCTTTGTCGCTACGCCATATCACCATTAATTCTTTATTGAATTCAGTTATTGAGTCATAATTTTAAACATTAGCTTCTCCCTTCATCTAGGAAAAATACATACCACAGAAATTTCAGAAAAAAATTTATAAAGAAAAGGAAAATTTTTTTTAGTACAGCCCAAGAAGTATATTCAGAATTATAAGAAATGTTCCTACATTTCCTACAAAACGGAAAAAAAAATCATCGAAATTTGACCATTATTAGTAAATATATTGTAATTTAATTTATTAAAATGAATAAACCATCGTAATCGATCTTGTAAAGGAAATTGATTCCTCCATTCAATTAACTAATGTTCATATCGTTTTATCATTTGTTCTCACTGACCAATATATTATGCGAATTATTCCCATGTGCTATCTAACTAATTAATATTAGACAAAGCGTTAATAAATCATTATTAATGTAAAGAGTAGGTAGCCATTTACATTCTTTCTATTCATAAATCTTGTTCCTATAGTCGTTTCCTGTCATATTTATGAATGAATAAAGATCGTTGATAGTGTTATATTTCATAATGATTGATTACCCGTCATAAACCATGTTACACGCTACATTAATACATTAATTAATATGTAGTTTTATTATGATAGATGTAATACTTATTATACTAATAAGTATTACATAATATTTTTTTTTTTTCCATCGGTCCATGTTTATTTCTGTGTGTGATCTGAGCAAAATCAATCACGCATATGTACTCTTTTTAAATTATATCGTCTATACAACTCCTGAATGAAAGAAGGTATCACCAAAAAAATTATCCCTAAAAGTATTATTGTAATTACTGCTTTTATTTCCTTTACTTTTTTTGAGTGGGGAAGGGCAAGGAAAGACCATTATAATCGACTATTACAACATAATTTTGTATAGTCTCTTTCATTTCCTTCCTGAATAATTATCGTGCAAAAAAAAAATGTATTAAAAGATATATAAAACGAAATAATTATGCTACTGGACTTATGATTCATATAATGTCACATTTAAGTAGTTTATCGTTGTTATTTTATTTTTTTTATGATAACTTAATTTTTCTTGCTAGGAAATTTTTAAATATTTTTTTTTTTTAATTATTGTAATATGGAAATTTTCTAAAGTATATTTAGTTTGATTTGTTGAAATTTCGTATCATAGACAATTGTTATAAAGGTTTAAAAATAATATTTGAATAAAAATATATGCTATTTTATAAATGTATGTTGACCCATATAAATTTAAGGAGTTAAATAAAGTGGATAGCTCAGTGAGCAAGAAACTGAGCCCGAACTCCTGAATCGGGGACTTTTCTATGACCCTCCATAAAAGAGGGTACTTCAGTTGGTGATAGCCTTCATAAGGTTGAGGGAAAACTTGGCGCCTCAGTATTATCGATATTGATTTTAAAGTTTACTTTAGAGTTCTATCACTCTTGGTCAGATAACCGGTCGTTTTTACCAAGAGCTGAATCCAAAAACTCTTCTAGAATTTTGTTAAGAGTTTGGGGGGTGCTTCATGTATTTTTTTAAATGTTCATTTGGGGATAACTCAAAAACTTTATGTTTTTTTGGTTCACTATATATTATACATATAAACATACTACTTACTTTTTTACAAATTCAGAGTAAAAATTACTTTAAATTTACTGAAAATTACACTAAATCTAAGTGAGGCAGTAAGTGTCATGCCAGTAATGTTTGGAATCGACCAAACAATACAGTATCAATTATTTTTTTTTAATAAAACCTAAAATTGTATAAGCCCACAACAATATTGTAATAACCTAACTCCCACGCAATATGATCAGTGCCTTCAACATTTCATATCCATTATATTGTTACCAATTATTTATTTTTATTTTTATTATTAAATGGAATCCAATGAAATTGATACTAATTATTTTCTATACTGTTCTCCGAATTTCCTCCAAGTTTGGGTCAAATTTAATGCCCCGTTTTCAAACCAATGGCATATCAAATAACACATTTCCTGATCTAAAAGCGGAAGTTTTTTTTTTTTTTTGGAGTAGTAGATAGAATTTGATAAAATTGATGCCTATTTAATTTTACGTTTACCAATCCCTAAATTTCCCCAAAATTTGAGCCAAATCGAACTTGCGGTTTTAGAGATACAGACGTATCAAGAAAAACACGTTTGCGCATACATAAGAGAAAGTAATAGACAGAATTCAATAAAGTTGACCCTACATTATTTTTTCACAAATACCTACCTTTCATCCAACTTTGAGCCAAATCGAACTAGCAGTTTCTGAAATATTGGCATATCTACAAAAATCCGTTAGCGGAAGTGCTGGTTAGAATTTAATAAAATTTATACAGGACCATCTAGACACCAACGAGCACAATTCCTGAAAATTTCATGAAAATCGGATAAACGGTAATAGGTGATATGAACGTCACATCGATTTGACTACAGACAGACACCGAACCAAATTTGATCCTTGATGTCTGAAACGTAAAACGCGAGTGGAAATTTCCGATTCTGAGCACAAAATTTTTTTTAACCTCTCGCACGAATACAATACTTACTTACCTTCGGTAGTGAGGAAGCCATATTTGAACGAAATTTAGTAGAAATTAGACGTAATACAACTTAACTCCACAGACTTCGTGATGTTTTATGAAGAAACGACCTAGATAAGGGACGATAAATTCTAATATTTCTGACATTTTGAACTAGAACTTAGAACTTTTGGTTCTAGATACTTACATAGTTTATTATTCCAGCGTACTCTCGAAATATTCTAATCATAATACATTTTTAGTGTTCTGACAATCAAAGGAATGAAATTCATGTATGAAACATTTGAATACAACTAACATCAGAGAATAAAGGCGCCTTGCCGGATGGTGGGTATGCAAAGCCCGCATGACTTAACAGCTGTGCTGGTTTAATTTCCTCTCAGTCCCGGGCGTCAAAGTCCAATGTCGGAAATAAGAAAGCCATATTGAATTTTAAGTAATAACTTCCTTCTATGGCAAATATATTTTATTATATTAAACTTTATACATTTTATAGATAATTATTATTTATATTATTATAACGTTTTTATGTGTTTATCAATTTAAAATATAATAATTTATACAAACCCAGAAGTATTCAAGGTTCATTTTTATTTATTTTAATTTTTAATGTTTTATAGACATACTCAAGTTTTAAAAAAAAAAAGGTACCACAGAATTTTGTTAAAACCGACTTTTTCGGCTTCAGGATCGAATATAAATTTTATTAAAAATTAAAATAAAAAACCCTGTTTTATTATTTTTAATTTCAGTTACATTCATTGCTGAAGCTGAAAAAGTCGGTTAAAATAGAATTTTGTGTGACTTTTTTTTCATGTAAATATCTTGATTATATTTATAAAACAATGTATTTTAGTAACAAGTAAGTACCAGAAGAAATATAAAGCAATTTATTACCAGCATCCGCGTAATAAATTTGTTGTATCTTTAGCAGAACTATAAAATTGGAACCATGTGGCCTATCATATTACTATTATAACTTTAATGTAATAGCCGTCAGATCTCCGATGTGTAACGCTCGGTTATGTCGGCTGGATTCGACTAATTGAAGTGTTATAAAAATATGTATTAAAATATCTCAAAAACTAAAAATCGGATCTGCATATTGTTAGCGAGGGAAATGTTCATCATTTCATCTTCTTTGTAATGAGCTATTATTCAAAATTGTATCTTAACGCGACGCCGTGTTAGAGAGATTAAAAGGGAAAAACAGTTATTGTGATGAAATCACTGTGTTTTTGTATCGTTAATTAAGATCGAAATTCATAAAAACACACATCAAAGTTAACCTCTATCAAAAAAGTACTAGATGACTTTATGTAATAAACCGATTATATATTACTTTATTATTCTTTAGGGTCTTTTTTGTTTAATAATTGCCAATAATTTTTAGTAACAGTTACTTTTATTAAAATATTTAGGAATTATATGCCATAAAAGAATGGATGTTTTATGTAAAATTGATGATAAATAATATATAGACACAAAATAGGTTTACTTTAAGAATAACAAAAATATTTAATAATATTTATCTTCAGTAAGCCAAAAGTTTCTCATTGCCAATAATATTTCATGAAATCTTCTAGCGAACATTTTTTCTTTTTCTATGTAAAATTCCTTCCTTCACCATTTTGATGGCCTTCATTTGAGATGAAAGAATGCTATTTAATTTTAAGAGTTCATTTTGTATAAGTTCTACTCTCAGTAAAATAATACGTTTATGATGCAGGTTATCATTAGCAAAAGCATAATCATTTATTAAATTATGTGCATTAAACACAAATCTGTAACAGATCAAAATAAGCATAATTTTTTTATCAACATAAAACAAAAGTTTTATCAACATAAAGTAATTTTTTTTAAGATAAAACAATTTTTTTATCAACATAAAAAAAAACATTTCTCGTACACATTTTTAGTCTAAAATTTTTATTTTGTATTAGTAGAGCAGGAGGTAACAGGAGTTTAACACATATGTAATTAAATAAACAGCTGTGTAAGTCGTAAAATAATCGCCTAATCAGCTGAGCTCATGTTATCTCCGAATATCCTAATACTAAAATAAAATAAAATATGAAAGTAACTGAAAACTTTTTTATATAATAGAGACATAATAATATAATAAAAATGGAACTAAGAACCAAAAGTAAAAAAGACCCAATTTTTATATACTAAAATGAAAATTATACTTTATGAATGCAACGATCAAGTTTAATAATGTAGAGTAATATACAATAAGCATTAAATGTTAAAAATAATTATGGATATATAGGAAACTTTTATTTTTCCTACTCTACAAAATAGCATTACTTTGGAGTCAAGTCTCATGCTCTTAGAGTCACAATAGGCTGAGAAAGATACTGACGTTAATATCAGTTGAATACATGGCATAGGCATTCTCCCTTGATACATTATTTCCCGAGATAAAAACATTCCATTGTTAAGAGCTATCTCAACCTTTTATGATCTTTCATATAATTCCAGCTTTATGAACTTTTTTTCCTCCCCATTGTGTACGATAACGTTTTTGTTTATTATTTCGGAAGTTTTATATCAATTGTATGAAATATAAAACAAAGTTTGCTTTTAAAACATAAAAGATATAATTAATTATTTTCCTTTATTTTAACTAACTTGATTACATTTGTAAAAAGTCCCTATTGTAAAAGGAGATTATTACGAAAATCACATGTTAAGCCCTTTATACCCACTCGTCTGATAGCACCAGTTGAAGACTATAGAGGAACACCACGAGGAAACTCCGTATCTAACAGTTTTTTTATTTTTTATTTTAATGAAATTTCCAACTGTATTACATTAAAAATACAACAAGTAAATGTGACATTGGTAACATGACAACATGAAGGTATACTACCCATTGGTAGAACTCAAATTAAAGTTCTATATTAGAAGGTCCCGATGCCATCTTCGTTTCAGAAGCCTCGGAGGGTTATCAGGGATCGAGGAGGAAGCAAGGTTTGAAACGAGTGGGTTCGGATGGTTCTGGAGTTTATTATGGAAGGATAGGTATCTGGATTGGGCCAAATCGGAAACATATGGAACATTAGGGTCTTTATGGATGATTTTATTTGCGACAAAGTAAGGAGCGTTGAGGATTTTACGAAGGATTTTAGATTGTAAGGGTTAGATACGAGAGGAATTCGATGGTTTAGTGGAGCCCCAGAGCTCAATTGCATAGGTCTAAATAGGTCTCATTATTGTCATATATGTGAGTCGTTTGTTATTGATTGAAAGCTTTGAGCATTTGTCTAGTAAGTGTTGGAGTAGTCGGAAACGTCGAGCAGTTTCTTGTCGTTTCAGTCATGTATGAGGATTCCATGTGAGTCGTTTGTCCAGGTGAAGTCCTAGGTAATTGATTTTCTAAACTGGGATTAGTGGGGAATTATTAAAGGATACTGTTGGACAGGAGTTCATGGGTTTGCGACGCAGGGTACAGATAATTTGATGGGATTTATTAGAATTTATTTTAATTCTCCAGTTTTTACTCCATTCTTCAAGGTTTGTGATATGTGATTGGAGAGTTTGGAATGCAGTTGATCATTATTAACAGATAGGATACATGTGTCATCAGCAAATGGGGTGATGACAGTGTCAGGGTGGGTTGGGATGTCAGCGGTATAAACTGTGTAGAGAATAGGACCAAGGATACTACCTTGAGGAACACCAGGAGACTGGGAAAAAAGGGATGAATAAGAGTTTTTGTGATTTACTTTAAAACATCTATCAGTAAGGTAGGAGCGGATGATGATGAAGTATGTAGGTGGTAGGAATTTACGGATTTTGTAGATCAGTCCAGGGTGCCAGACCCGTGTCTAACATTAAAACTTTTAAAATAATAACAGGAAGAGATACAGCTGCGTACTTCACCATCTCATACATCTAATACCGTATTATCCTGTTTTCTGCCTGACAATTCACTGTCTGTCAAGACTTCTTTATGCGCGTTTTGCACTTGAATTTTGCACTTGAACCGTCAGAATTCCGATGTGCAGCGCTCGGGTAAAGTCGGCTGGAATCGACTAATTGAAGAGTTTTCGCATATGGATTAAAATATCTCGAAAACTAAAAATCCGACATCCATACTACAAGAGAATTGTTCAACATTTCATCCTCACTGTAATGCGCTATTATTCAAAATTGTACCTTAACGTGACACCGTATAAGAGAGGCGAAAAGGAAAAAATAGTGCCGAAAACCAAATGATAATGAGTTTTATGGAAGATATGGATTAAAATATCCTAAAAACTAAAAATCGGACCTGCATACTGTAGCTGAGGGAAATGTTTAGTATTTCATACTCTCTGTAATAGGCTATTATTCGAAATTATATCTTAAGGCGACGTCCTGTGAGCGAAGCGAAAAGGAATAGTGTCGAAAACCAAATAATAATGTGTTTTATGGATTAAAATATCTCAGAAACTAAAAATCGGGCCTCCATACTTTAAGCGAGGGAAATGCTCAGCACTTCATCCTCTTTATAATGAGATATTATTTACAATTTATTTTTTATATCATAATATGAAAACATCAACAAGGCGTGATTATTATTAGTAATTAATTAATAATTGGTAATCATGTTCTTGTTGATGTTTTCAATTCTGTCATTTGGTTTAAAGCACACTTTTTTTTTATGTAT
This sequence comes from Nezara viridula, assembly GCA_928085145.1. NCBI lineage: Eukaryota > Metazoa > Arthropoda > Insecta > Hemiptera > Pentatomidae > Nezara > Nezara viridula. The sequence continues at coordinate 92,952,744 of OV725081.1, forward strand.
TATTAAATCACATGAGGTTTAATATCTCAATAGAGTTTGATCTCGTATTAATCTAGTACCTAGATCTAGATCTTAATGCTTGTTGAAAATATTTATTAATAAATATATTTATTAAAAATATGAAATCGAAGTTTGAGTACAATTTTTAAAAAATAACAGTTATAAGTCCGAATCTATTTTAATAAAATTATTGCTATTATTAATAATACTGATGATTTTTTCCTTAATCACCAGTAATTTTTCCACTTCATGCACTACTCGCTTTGTAAAATGATATTTTATAAATTCATCTGATATTATATTTCAGAAATAAGGATTGAAGTTTACTGATCATATGTCTATTAAAACACGACTTTTGACTTTCAGTAAACTGCCAACATAGTTTTTTCCTTCCAAAACTTGTTCTGCGCATACGTCTGGAGCGGAAAACCTTATTGCGCATCCGACTGGCAGTTCGCTTATAGTTAATACTATTATTGGAATACCCTTGATGTATTATTATTATTATTATTTATTTATTTAGAAACTAAGAGCTGTAGTATATTATATTTTATTCACGAGACATGTTAATAAGTTGTTAAAGAAAGCTATCATCCGACGGTCCTATTGTATAATTCAAGACTCCCTTTTTGTTGGAAGTTCAAACAAGGCTTGCGAAGCAACCTGCAAAAAGCTACTTGATGGCTAAGTCCTAAGTCGGGATAAAGGGAAGGACTTCTTTTGGAAGGGTGACCCTGCTAAGATCTTAACAGTTCTCAGCTGTTTCCGTAATATCTTCTGGTGAAGGAAGCTTAGCGAAAGAAGATTTTCATTTAAATAAGAAACCCATTGAGCTCTTTATAGTGCTTGTACATTATTTATGAATTAAAGTAAATTAATACATAAAATTACTCATACTGTTAACTTTATCTTCCATTCACAATTAATAATTTGTACATGATTTAAGATCCGAGGTCTAACTTTATTCTCACGATCCATTAACAACATTTTTTTTAATAATAAACTTTGTTAATAATAAATATAATAACATAATAATAAATTTTAATTTATTGAAAAAAAGAAGTCATACTTAAAATATTCAATTCTTATATCATCCAGTTGATCTTAAAGACATAAAACTAGGAGTTGGTTCGCGTTTAGTTAAAAAAAGAAAAGTTATATTGAAGCTTTTAAATAGATAATCATTAAATTTCTCAGGTCTATAAAAATAAATACTTTTATTAACCATAAATGTTCTGAGATAGATATTAAAGTTTATTGACATGTAAAAGTATATAAAATTTATTAATGTGATGACTTTTTACGCATGAGCAATATTATTCCTTTCTTTTTTTCTTTTTTTTATAATAAACCTATTAATAACTCCTTGCAATTATATTTAAATTTTATTTTAATATCGCAAAAACAGCAATACTTTTTTTTGTTTATTATATTCCGCATACTCACTCAATATCTTTACCATTAATATATTCTGATTAATGATTAATCTGATGTATCTGTTCATTTTATTTCATTTGTTAATACCAAAAAAGATTAACAAAAAACTTTCAATCTTTCTTTATTCAAATTGTTTTAATCTATGTTTATAGTTTAAGGTTAGGGTTATTTTGTTATTTAATTGAATTCATCTTCAAATAATTGTTTAAGTATACTCATTTTTAAACAATTTAGAATGCACTTTTAGACTTGCGAAACCGGTAGATTAAAAATTTATATATGATTTTTTTTTAATTTAAATTACCTATAAAAGTATTTTAATTACCGTTAATAAAACCAACCATTATTTTTATTTGTTAGCTATACGACTACTCTTTTATCTCAAGCAGAGTTATATTCCAGATTTTTTTCCCTCGCGAATGAGAATTTTTTTCACATTTTTCTATTCGATGGGTTGAAACCCACCCAATACCTAAAAAAAAATCTGTTGGTTAAAAATGTAATTATAGCTTTCCCCCCCTTTCCCACGGCCAATCAACGTTTAATTTTGATTCCTCCGATTCTCGGTGAATATTACAAAAGAAAATAAATCCTCTCTCGCGATTCTGTAAAAACCTATCCATTTACAGAAAAAAATATAAGGTATTTATTAATAATAATAAAACTTTTTAGGCCGATTTTTTCCTTTAATTTATCTACAAATTAATTTAAATGAGCGCCTAACTCATTCAGAAGATTTTTTTTTAAGTCTTACATTTGATAAGAATCGTAATAAAAGAAAGTTAAATTTATAAAGGGTCGAGCCATAAAACTACTTACAATAATATAAAAAAATCTTGAGAAAAATGATTTTGAATGTTGTCCAACATATGTTTCCCACGCATTCTTCGAAACGTTACCATCATGTTGAATGGTATTTAAGTGTTTTTTCTCAGAGATAAATGAACATGATATTCAATCTTTAAAACTACAAGATGACACTGCTAATTTAGATAAAAAATACTACAAAAAAAATGTATATAAACTTATTGTAATTAAGTGTATGATATATGTTAACGCGGTAGAATTTACACAAGCACTCTGTGTATTATGAATACCCTTACCATATCTCGAAAACCACTATCTCACGAGAGGAAATGATAGAGCTCTTTAACAGTTTTTTATAAATATATAATACAAGCTTTAAAGTATAGCAAATACTTAGTCGAACATTTTAATTTTAATTAAACCCCGGATTTTGATTTATACGTATTGAATTTAACACTTTATTAATTACTTATTTTTTTATTTATTGCTTCAGCCGTTATTTTATATAGTATACCAGTTATGAATGTTATACATTCAAAAACATTGTAATTACTTTTTTATTTTTAAGTAGTAATTAGTATTTGTATGTGATGAGTTCCTTCAATATTGTTTATATAATGATCATTATAACGTAATATATTTATAACTTTAAAAAAAATGAATTAGTATTATTAAACATAAAAGGTGACAACCCAATGGACGTACAATAGCCAAAAAAATAAAATAATAAAGATTTTACACATAAATGCAGTATTTCAGAAATAAATACAAATTTTCTTTGTTAACCTCTCTCTTCTATTTTTTTTTTAACATGTACGATATCATGTTAAAAAACATTAGAAGAGAGTTTAACAAAGAAAATTTGTATTTATTTCTGAAATACTGCATTTATTTGTAAGATTTTTATTATTTTTTTTTTAACGATAAACATACTTTCTATCTAACTTCTATCTAATATACGTTATACGCATATATCATACATTTATAATTGTGGGTTTATAAATAATTTTATTTATTTTTACATTCGGCCTATTATTATTCCTACATTGTCTTACCTATTATTATTGTTGCATTGTTCTAAAAAGTTATTTATTTTTTTTGCCATTTCAATTTGACTGAACACCCCAACCGTCCTTCTCTTTAATTATCATACATTTAGTTTGCAGCCATATAGATAGATAGATAGATAGAAGCGTTTATTTGTTTATAAAGTACATAATATCATATTTTTTTACATATAATTAAACGATTTATCGACAATGAACTAACATTCGTCTGTCGGGGTGTTCGCCTATTTGAAGTCATATATAAAGGAACTGGCTGTACAATACTATGATGAGTTGGGTGGGGCATTTAACTCAGAGCAATCCCTCTGGATGCCTTTACACAACAATGAATGCCTCAATGGTAGGCAAGATACCGCCGTGTAGAAGGCCAAAAAGCAGATGGATAGATAGAATCAACTAAGATGCAATGGAGCTGCATGCAGATAACTGGAAAGAAATGGCCCAAGGTAGAGAGCGGCGCAGAATGTTGCTTAAGGGGACAAAAGACCCATAAGGTCTGTAACGCCTTTTTATTCTGTAGTTCCAACAGACGAAAAAAAGAAAAGAAAAAGGCTGTCAAATATGATATTACAGACCAAGATGATGGAAGGTCCTAAAATTCTACCCAAGGACATAAGACAATAGCTAATGAACAATAATGGTCCCTGTTGAACAAATTTCATTGCTACCTACTAGAACGTAATAACGAATTGTTACTTGACAAAGCAACTACCAACATGGCAGCTGAGCAGGAGCTGGATGAGGGATCTACTTGACAGTTAATGTTAATTAAAAGTCAGGAATGCTGACGCTTGGTAAAATGTTCCCTCAAGCTTGCTCTTGTGACATTTGATTTATTATAATTCTTCACTCCAGTGAATTCACTTGCCATTATTTTATTTAACTTGGCTAAATTAGAGAAGAAAAGAGATTATATAAGTTGAAAGTTACTATTTTCTACAATGCAATATGAAATTGCATGAAATGAGAGTATCCCCATCTTCAAAGCTTAGTAGCTGGTAAGTAACCAGACGCAGCTCCTATTGCTATGCTAATTATGATAAAATACTGTTCCAAAAAAAATTGAGTTGGTTCCTTATAGGTTATTTGGGTTTAATTGTAGTAACTAATTACAACACCAATTACTGTGGGTCATAAAAATAAACATCTTTTTCAAAACTTCTAAGGAATTTTTTCTACTTCTAAATAAAAAAAACAAAATTATAATCTTCCTGATCCACACTTGATCTCACTCCCTCCCCCACCCACTCCCTCTTTTCTCCCCTTTTAGACTCTACGGTTTCTTTCCAAGCCGAGGGAATTATGCGAATTAAAAGTCCCTCCGATGCTGGATTTGAACTCTTGTAATTTTCGTGTTAACATCTAGTTGCCGATCAACACGTATTTTACACACGCGGTATCCCTCTCGGCAACCCCACCCTCTTCATTTGTACTCACCTTTTCAAATAATCCATCTTCCTCTAAGTTGTGTACTTTAGACCACACGATATAAGTGAAAACACCAACAAGGCGAGATTAATAATACGAAATATAAATTATAAATAATATCTCATTATAAAGATCTGGTAAACAATTTTCTCACTTGCAGTATGGAGGTCCGATTTTTAGTTTCTGATATATTTTAATCCATATCTTCAATAAAACTCGTTATCACTTGGTTTTCGACACTATTTTTTCCCCCTCTCTAACACGGCGTCGGGTAAAGATACAGTTTTTTAATTATAGCCCACTACAGAGAGGATGAAATGCTGAACAATTCCCTCTCTTACAGTATGGAGGTACGATTTCTAGTTTTTAAGATCCACGTGCAAAAACACTTCAATTAATCGACTCCAGCCGAGTTTACCGAAGATTTCCGTTACACATTGGAAATCTGAAGGTTCAAATGTAATTCACTCTCAACAAAAGTTCAAAACGAGCCTAAATAGGTTTTCACTTAAAAAAAAAACAGTTCATCTAGTTAATGGTTAATGATAAGATCGACATCAAAAGCGTAGGAAAGTACGAAAACAGGCCGGATTTTATAAAAGAGTGGTCAAACATTGACAACCCTGTCTTACATCTTGTCTATTATTGTAGGAGTTATAATCGCAATCTCGAATGTTCTACTAGGAATACAAATACCGAAAATACTCACGATTTTCATGAACGAATATCCTGATCCTTTCATGATTAGTTCAGGAACATCACATCGTTGGAAAAACCGTGGTGATTTTCTATGACTTAATAATAATGGTTGTTGGTCAAAGAAAAGATGAAAATCATGGGAAGAAAAGAGTAACCAGTGTTTACAAGAGTAACCAGAACGACAGCCGATTTCAGTGAATCATAGTGTATACGCTTCTCTCTTATCTTTCGGCATTGCACCAATGAATGATATACACATATAAATTTAATACTTTAAAAATACATTTACTAGTCACCTTTACAAAAACGTATTTCCGCATTGCATACCATTATTTTTTCTTCTATTGAGTGTAAACTCAAATGTTAAACTGGGAATATAAATTAACTGCGCCTTTAATAGGTGACTAAGTACATTATAGATGGAGCCAGTATACGATGAACCCCTTGTGCTGTCGATAAACTGGCCACAGGTGCTTCGTTAACTTCTCCTGCAGCAGCTTTATTGCACATCACAATTTACGGCCTGTGCCGGCTGGGTTGCAAAAGCTGCCGCTCATAGATTTTGTTATTACTGCGTTAACAAAATCTACCAGTTGTTTCAACCTTAGCTCCTCTCTCCTTGTAACCTTCTACCTCATTGCGTTGAAGAAACTGTCAACCAACCTCCTCCTTAAACCACATCATTCCACTTCCTTCATCCAACGGCGTTTATGGTGTCATATCCATTTTTTCATCCTAATCTCGTATTTTTATTTGATTTTAAAAAACTCGCCTATTTTGTACATTTAACAAATAATTCTTTGACCAGAAGTGTCTAAACTTCTTGAAACGCGTTCGAAAACATGATATTGCCCATGTACACGTGCCACAATTTGTACCCTCCACCATAGTTTTTAATAATATTTTTTCTTTATTTTGGAATATATCTGCTGGACTAAAACAGTTAATTATTATTATTTTTGTTGTAAAATGTAGGTACTTGGATGATAATTTTGTTACCTATATCAAATTGACCTAGTCTAAAATACCGGCCCGGGAAGAGAACTTTTTTAATAATAAATTTAAAAAAAATAACACCTACTTTCCAGTTCCGTGCCAATTCCGAACCTCTATTGTTGGCACGCCACAGGCCATTGTGGCCTGTCTTTTGTAGGGCACTCCTGTTTTAAACCATACGTTCTCAAACTCTTGGTTCTGCCAAACAATTTCATTATCAGCTTTAGATCCTTGATCAACATTTTTTTTTTATCAACATAGAAAATACAATAAGTAAATGTGAAATTGGTAACATGACATGTACAACATGAAGAGAAACTACCCATTGGTAGAACTCAAATTAAAGTTCTATATTAGAAGATCCCGAGGCCATCTTCTTTTCAGACGCCTCGGAGGGTTATCAGGGATCGAGGGGGAAGCAAGGTTTGAAACGAGAGGATTCGGATGGTTCTGCAGTTTGTTATGGAAGGACAGGTATCTGGATTGGGTCAAATCGGAAACATATGGAACATTAAGGTCTTTATGGATAATTTTATTTGTGACAAAGTAAGGACCGTTGAGGATTTTACGAAGGATCTTGGATTGTAAGGATTGGATACGAGAGGAATTCGATGGTTTAGTGGAGCCCCAAAGATCAATTCCGTAAGTCCAAATAGGTCTTATTAATGTCATATATACGAGTCGTTTATAATTGATTGAAAGCTTAGATCGTTTGTCTAGTAAGTGCTGCAGTAGCCGAAAACGTCGGACGGTTTCTAGTCGTTTCAGTCTAGTATGAGGATTCCAAGTAAGACGTTTATCCAAGTGAAGTCCTAAGTATCGGATTTGTTCGACAGGGATAAGAGGGCTATTATTGAAGGATACTGTAGGACAGGAAGTCATAGGTGTACGACGAAGAGTAAAGGTTATTTGATGGGATTTATTGTAATTTATTTTAATCCTCCAGTTTTGACACCATTTTTCAAGGCTTGTGATGTGTGATTGAAGAGTTTGGGATGCAATAGATGGATCGTTATTAACTGATAGGATACACGTGTCATCGGCAACCTTGACCAACATAAAAATTGTTTATGGTTTAATTATTAATAAAACTAGTCAAGGCTTAAAACTAGTCATTCCTCAATCATGTTTAAATTAATAAATATAAAGTATAAAAATGAAATTTGGTGCGCACATCTCATAAGTTTCACTTACCGCCCTCTTCTTACCAGAAATCAGAATTTTCAGAGAATGCGGAAGTGAAAGTAAAAATTATGGACACTATATTTATTTACATTTCATTGCGGGAAATATAATTTTTATATCGCTGTAATCTATTCAATTAAATATTAAATAATACCAATGACAGCATTTATGAAAACCACATTTGTATATTTACATAATATTGTCGGAATCCGTATTATATTGAGCTCATGTTACGTATGGAATCGTGTTCTAATCTTTTAGATGAGCTCGGGCGCGATCGTATTCCTTTGGTTCCTCAATTACAACTATTATCCTTTACGATCTCTTATTTCTCCTTTAGTTAATTATCTAATTATATAATATTTAACTATTTTTTTATATCAAAGATTAATGTGAAATGGTTAATTATTTCAAATAAAAAATATAAAGGTACTTTAGATGAAGCTAATATAAAAATTAGCCATTTCAGCCCTGTTAGAGAACATCAATGAGATTAAAAACTGCTTAATAATACACTGATATACTGAGTTTAATCAAAATCGTTACAGCCGTTTTTTGAGAAAATCGTTAAAATGTGTTAAATCGATTATATAAGGTACCACTTCCGGTTTGCCGATTTTGACGAAAATGTTGCTGTAACATTCCAGGGTTACAAAAACTGAATTACGCAATTTCAGTTTCGTAAGACTTTTCATTTTTCAGCTAGGGTGTCCACATACATACACACACAGAGACCATTTTGTGGGACTAGATTATTTGGACTCGGAAGATCTCAAAACGTGTATTTCCCTTTTAAACTCAGATTCGAAAATTTTCACGATCGCAGTACATACCCTATTATATATTGCACATATGGGTAAGTCAAAGTAAAAGTCATAGAAGTTAAATTTGTTTAGAACGTATTAAAATTAATAAAAAATATTGAGGTAGGAGATGGTCCGGGGTTGCGGTCATAAAAAAAAATCTTCTAAAAATACCACAGTACTTAACATACCGTAATGACCACAGTTTTAAGTGAAACTCCTTGCTGAACACATCTCCCTGAAGAAGACCTGCAAAGTCGGGTCCAAACGTTGGATTTTAATAAAATAGTTTTGCCACTATTTTAGTCAATTAACCTCCGTTCGCTATAATACAACGGTCAACTATTAAGTATTCTATGAAAAAAATATTATTTGAATTTTATTTAATTAGGTCATTGTTTGTAGTCTTATAGTTGAATTCAAGATTTTATTATATTTTCATTCTGTAGTAATATTTATATGTTTATATTTTCTTACAGGGGTAATATTTTAAAATTACACCATGGAAATATTTTGTTTTTGTATGTAACGTTCATATTTTACGACAGTATTTACTATTCCGAAAACACATCCGTTTATTGAGTATAGTATTTATTAACTTATAGGTTTTAATATTGGGCCCCAAGAATATAACGGAGGGGAGGGAGGGTGGATATATGAAATATGCCCGTAGGCGCCTGGAGCAAACCGAGCTTCCGAATAAATTCCAACTGCCATCACCACTTCTATGGAAGGGGTTGGAATTAATTCCATTATTCATGGCAACTCCCATGAATTTCGATTACTTCTATTTTAACATTTAGGAATCGCTTCCAATTTTCTTTAAATATTTGATAATGTTATTCGATAAAATAACGAAATTATATCCCTTGGAATCTAAACTTCTTAAAACCACTTAAAATAATTTGTAGCACTCTCTCCATAACGACGTAACTCGCAAACGCAAGCAAATTTTCCAATATTTTAATTTTAATGAGATTTGTAAATATTTAATTTAATGTATGGCCACACAAGCATTTTTCCTGTATCTATAATTTTTCTCAAAGGGACAACAGTCTTAGGATAAAAAAAAAATATTTTCATTTCATTTCATTCATTAACGAATAGATAAAAGTTTCAAGAGGCATTCACACAAGCACCTTAAAATTCTACTCTGTCGGTATCCAGAAAACATATGGTCAACTAACTATAGTTCTCACTTAAAATTTAAAAAATACCTAAATAAAATAAAACTAAATTAAAGAAAAAAAGTGTTAAAGGGTAACTCTAATATAAATTCCAAATCGAGTCTCAATGTTTTAAAATCAAGTGATAACTTAATATAACTTACCGCATTTTTTTCCCAGAATGCTGAATGAAGAAATGATTGGAATTCAACCTTTGAAACAACTGGTTTTATGTACGATAAAAAAACAAATCTTTCCAAAGACTTTATACTAGCACAAACCCGGATCAATATGCGGTGCAGCATTGAATCGAAAACTTTGAAGCATCTAGGCTTTATCCTAATCGAGATACCAACTTGTTTAGAATATGGGTTATATATAAAATCGAAACAAAAATTAAGCATGTATTTTTTATTACATAATAGTATTGTAATAGTTTATCATAATATTATATAATTATAATAATATTATAGTAATGATGGGTGATAAATATTTAGGGCGCAGTGCTTTAAAAAAAAATTAATTTTTTTATTATATGTATATATATATATATATATTTTTTTTAAAAAGACTGCGTCCTGAATATTTATCACCCATGATATGTAGAGCAGTCGATTAGCTTTCTTCAATATTATAGTAATGATATGATAGCATTAATAATATTGCTCATCCGGTGGAAATATGGCGTGACTGAAAATCATACCACTTATAGCAGAGACAAATTAACTAGAATTATTATTATACAAATAACATAACTTTTAAAATTGATTGTATCAGTGTAAAATTATTTTCTCCAGTCGAATTTTTCATATATTATATTATGACATCGATTTTATTAAACAGGTTTTTCTGACAATTTAACGTGATAAAACATTTATCAAAAAATTTAACAGTTACGCCATTGTTCTCCGGGTGAGAGTTATATATATTTAGGTGTTGGTCAAAACCAAAGGAAAATACTGGATCTAATTGTAATTAATTGTGGTTTAATCCCTTTGTGTACTCTAATTAAGGTTGAGTATGCGGTTTATATCACTGCCCTTTTTATACTCAACCGTTGTGTTCATAAAGATAAATTTCATATAACTGAGACATGTTTCAAAAATGGTTTAAATCTTCCAATACTTTGCCGATTGTGAAAAATTACAGTAGTTGAGGCTGCCTTGGAAGAGCGTGTTAAGCTTTGTCTGCTTTATCATTCTCGAGTCAAGCGGCGGCCAATGAATGAATCTCGACCTATCCACTCTGATACAATAGGTTTAGCTATAACTCTAGACAAACTCATTCCCCTTCCAGGATGTCTACTATAGGGGAAGCTCCCATAAGGGAGAAGGAGAGAGAAGAAAAGCTACGTATCCTATATATTATTTCTAAAAGGTGTTTTTTTGTCGGTCCATAACTTCGTCAATTCTTCGTCAAATCCAATGATTGACCACTCATTTTGAAGATATTGTTCCCCTTTACATGCGAAAAATAGTCCTATCCCCTCGAAATTTCCGGAAGTTATGAGGGAAAAGAAACTTTATTTGCGAATAAATCAAAATCAATAATAATTAGACAGATTACTAAATTACTTACAAAACAAAAAAAATCATAAAAATCGATTAGAAATATGTATAATTTAAACAATTTTTATTGATGGAACGAGTAAAGTGGGTTGATATATTTTTTTTAAGGGGAAACAGATGAGATTTGTATTTCGCAACCCGAAAGACTCCCGAATACGAATTTTCATTGCGATCAAAAATATTTTTTTTTCTACTAATTTGACCCAAAGCACCACCCTTTAATTATTTTGCGAAAGTCACAAAAAGTGTTATAACTTCAATATTCTTCCACCTATTCATACGAAATTTTGCGGGGATACAGGGCCTTATAAATTACACGAAATTACACAAACTGTACTTCTCTAAATGATTTAGAACTCAAGTTAGGAGTTTTTATTTATTTACTCTTTATAGACTTGGTTAAATTGGTTATATGTCTATAAGTATTTATACGGTCTTGAAGAGCGATAATTCATCTTGCCAACGGTTGTAGAAACATTGAAGTAGGATAAAATCCTGAACAGTTATGAATGTTTTAGTTAACGGCAGAACAACATCATAATGAAAAGTGAAGTCTTTGCCATGATGACTATCTCAGCACTTCACTAAACAAAATTTTCTGCGAATTATTCGCACGGGCCAACCAGTTTACTATAAATGGAACAATGTTTACTATAAATAGAACAAGAATTATAAATCTATTTCAGTAGAAAACTAAATCAACCAGATGGTGCGTCCAACATATAAAATAACTATCTTCATTTCATTAACGGAACAATTAATCTATCCTAACTAATTGAACAGCTTGTGAAAGGGCAAACAACCTATTTAATCAAACTGAGAAATTTATTTCCTGGGTTGGTCTGAAAATACAATTTCAATCACTGCAGGCCGGAATAGAACACGCCCAATCTAACACGAATGTTCATGCGAAGTATACGAGTATTATTGTTTAGATTTTACATAGAACCGATATTCAAAATAAGTTGGGATTTCGATTAGAATAAAGCCTAGATTGCTTCAAAGCTTTCGATTCTATACTGCACGGCATATTGATCCGAAACTGTGTTAGCCAGAAGAGTTCTGAAAGATTTGTTTTTTTATTGTACATAGTGAATTACGAATGGAGTGATCTCATGAATTTTCATTGCTGTGAAATAACTCACTCTTTAATTACAGAATATTTCGAACTTATTTTTATTAAATTTAAATATTGATATATTATTCCTTTCTAAAATATTCCATTGTAAAGTATTCTTTGATATTCAATTCAGTACAATGGTATCCAAATATCCACAACAAGTGTACCCAACATCCCTTCGTCTACACCCCATGGCTTTCAAGAAGTAACTTCCTTCTTCCATGCCCAAGACGAAGGGAGCAATCTCATTCCATTGCCTGATGTCTCAGAGTGCCTCTGGAGTTTATCAGATGCCTGCTGTTGTCGAGATGTGTTCACCCCAGGGCCTCCTAGGCTTCCTATTGTTCAGTCGCTATCTCCTGTCAGCAAACACCAGTCCCAAAACCGTTTCAATTGGCCTAATTAAATACTTGTACTATTTAGAGAGCTGAGATTGAACAGGGGCTATCTGTTTGTTAACATTGATGGATGAAGGGATGATTCGCAGGAATTAGATCCGTTGAAATACAGACATGTCTGGATATTAGAGGGGTGGGGATGAAATCAAATAATAAGATTTGTTCACTACTTTCCAGAAAAAAAGAAATACATTACAGTAGATGTAGCGTGCTACCAACTTGTGGGAGGGAGGGAAGGAAATGGCATGCATAGCATTGAATTCATGATAATGATCATATCATAGATGTTTTCTAAAACTTTCCTATCGAAGTTCTATTAACATATTATGTTAAGTTATTCAAAGTTGGCTGAGTCACTTTCCATTTAAAAAAAAAATGAACTTGTAGCTTCCGGGAGTTTTTGAGTGGCATTCACAAATGCCATCTATAATATTGATTAATAATTAAGTATATACATTAAGACACTTTGTATATTTGTATCTATACGCTTAAGCCAATAAAAATGGAATAAAAACTGGGTTTCTGACAAGAAAAAAAAACAAATCTTTCAAAACATTTGAGCTAACACAGATTTGGATCAGTATGCCGTACAGCATAGAATCGAAAGCTTTGAAGCAATCTAGGTTTTATTCAAATCGCTATTTCAACTTATTTAGAAGTTGAGTCCTTTGTCAAATAAAAAAAAATGAAGTATGTACAATAGCTTCTATTATATATATAATTAGATACTTTTAATTGATATAATTAATAGTATTTTTTATTAATCAATTACGGCATTGACCCCGCGACTTTTTGCAAATATGAATATATTGGAGTTCCGGTAACGCCCAGATTCTAAAGTCATATTAATATATATGAGAGAGAGAGTATAATATATATCAATAGACTGTGGTTACAGTGCCCTTACTCAACTTCCACCGGCTTTAATTGCGGTAACACGATTGAGAAAAGAAAGATCTCTTGAAGTATACACAAGTGGGGGGAGACAAAACTAATTAGGAGTTCCTCTCGCTAATTATATAGAAAATGTTTATATATATATATATATATATATATATATATATATATATATATATATATAAATTACAAATTTCATTCATTTGACTCTTCGTCTGCCGTATAAAAATATGTAATAGATAGAGAGAGCTCAGATATGATACAGCTTAGACTTATAACCTTTATAAACTGAATTTGAATCCCATTTTACTGCACTATAATAAGGCTCTTATTGAACAAATAATCGATTTACCCTAAATAATTCAAAACTGATCATGAATAAAATCAGGGAATAAAATCAGGTTTATTCTTTATATAGCTGAGAACTATCCAGAGCCATGCTATGGAATATATAATGTGACAAGTGATTCTTGTTTGTAGAGATTCATAACCCACCCACAGAATACTAAAGCATCCATTTTCTCTGAATCTATCCAGAAGTGGAATTTTTTTATATTGAGATGAGTTGTTCGCATAATGTTGGAAGGGAAAATACGTCAGATACTCAAAGATCGATTCGACAACAATCATCTTAAAATAGAAATCCAAACATTTAACTGAACCAACTATGACGCATACATAAATGGTTCTTCAACTGACGATGGAAGCACACCAAAAAGCTGTTTAAAAAAAACCGTGAGATGTCAGCACATAAACTAGCAAAATTCTCACAAAACATCGAAATCCTACAGAGGCCTCACTAACTTTAAATATTATAATAATAAAAGGCTTAGCGAACCCGGAGGTTCGATGCCGACACCACCAATCGCTTATTACACACCTCCCTCCACCGTTTGCCGTCCAATCCTAGTCCTTTCAGATAGGCATTAATGCAATCTTCCCACCTTCGCTTCGGTCTATCCATCTGACGTTTTCCATTCGGTACAGCAAATATTAACCATTTATGAATTCTCTCGTTACTAAGCCCAGCAATTTTACTAGCCCATTTAATTCGCCGGGATTAAATCACATCAATTATATTACCCGAATATAGTTCACGCAATGCGGCGTAGTATAACCGTCTGAACTCTCCGATTAATTCATCCTTCTTCGGTTCAAGTATTCTACGCAATACTTTTTTTTCAAAAACCTTAAGACTTTGCTCATCCCTTAATGTAAGCGGCCACGTTTCGCAACCATAAAGAACTGTAGGTAAGACAATGGTTTTATAGATTCTAATTTTTAAGTTCCGGGACAAGAGGCGCGAGCTAAGTAGTTTTGTCACAGAAAAATAACAAGCATTCCCGCCTTCAGTCTAACCTTAATCTCTTCTTCAATTTTGTATTTTCTAGTTATTGTAGACCCTAGATACAAAAACTTATCTACCTGTTCAAACATATTACCAGAATATCGATATCACCAGTAATATCGCCATTTTTACAACTAACCATATATTTTGTCTTATCCGTGTTTATTTCGAGCCCTAGTTCTTTACTGGCATTCATTAACTTTGTCGTATTTAGTTTTATAGTTTCCACGTCTTCGCTTAACAGTACCAGATCATCCGTAGAGCCCAAGAAGGTTGTTGTCCCATCCAGATGCAACCCTTTTTCGGTACGCATTACTTCCACCTGAATCCCGGGAATCCCCCTGTTTTAAACCGGAACGAACCTCAAACTTATCGGACATATTTTTACCGATTCTAACTTTGTTGAGTGTTTCCGTCAAGCACATCCTGACTAGATTTACTAGTTTTTTTGGAATTCCCTGCTCGATTAGAATATTATACAGTTTCTGGCGGTCATAAATTTAAACATTACTCAGTTAAATAATAAGACTGATATGAACCATGGAAAATTCAACTGAATCGTGACAAATCCAAAAAAATAACATTTACTCTTCAAAAAAATGCCTGCCCTCCAATTGATATTGACAACAACGAAATACCTCAAACGGCCAAAGTACTTTATCTTGTACTTACCTTCGACAGAAGGAAGACATGGCGACCACATGTGAAAATAAAACGGAAGACACTTAAAAAACTACTTTACAAACAATTTTTTTTTCAAATCTTCAAAACTGAAACTGAGACAGAAACTGAATACATATACCTACACACTTACTTAAACCCATATGGACATACTCATTATAGATATACGGTATCGCCGAAAAGACCCACCTTTAAAAAGTTCAAACTTTCCAATCAACATTATTACGACTCATGACAAAAGCAGCTTGATACGTGACTAGCAGAAATCAACAAACTGACCTCCACCTTTCAACATTTGAGCAACATATAACTATCCTTTACCAAGGATTAAACTGACATAACAGTTTAAAATGAGATAAGGGCAGAGCTGACATGTACCTCATGTAGGAGATGAAAAAGATGCTGGATGAGAGATCTTCTTGCATAAAAAACCTGTACCACTACAACCCATGAAGGGTCTTGGGTTCCGTACTATTTAGGGAAAGCACTGTTTCTTGGTCTACGCTTGTGCAAGGAGGTAATTTGACCGAGATCACGCTCAACCGCCATATTTTTTCCCTTAATTAATTATGTTAATTAAAGGTACCTATGGCTGGGTGTGACCCAGGGGTGTACACCTACCCAAGGTCGTCCCACGCTTACTGAAACAGAATAAATGATTATTCAGCTATGAGCCAGGATTCGAACCTGGGACAGCATTGGAAGCTCAGTACCCCTCAGCTACCCCTCTCCCCCTTCTTGCCTAAACTACCTATTAATGAAGCAAGCTTGAGAAGTACTGTATTTTCCCATGCCTGATATGTAATTATTTCATGTATTTTTAAGCTCATTTGCTGATTTTCAACATACATTTGACAGATGCAAATAAATATTTTAAGACAAAAATATTTAAAAAAAAAAGAAGAAAGTTTTATGGTGATTAAGAACCCTTATTATTTTTAAGTTAAATAATGAGTTTTGATCCATTCTCAGTATATTTACACTAAAGATACTATTGAACTAAAATTAAAATAACGTCTCATTTTGGCCTGACGGGAAAATTGCGAAATGTAAATAAGGCCGAACCTTAATTGTCGTTGAATATTAAATTAAATACATTTATCAAGTGCTCTAGAGCTCTTGGCCCAAGATCGGCTTTAATATTTCTCTCTCCTCTCAGGTTCAAGTGAGTCAGTTGTGAAATAATACTGCAGCATAATTCTTTTTTTTTTTAATTAATGTAAAGAATATAAATTGTTTCATACCATGGTTGGAACTTTAAATTTATTATGTTTTATAACGATTTTATAAAATATTTTCAAATAAAACAGTAATAATAGTTTTCATTCTCTCGGTCAAAAATAAAAAGGAATAGTTTCGGAACTGACAATATTTAAATATTTTTTTATTGTCGTTATTTTAAATTTATATTTATTTCTCCTAAATTTGAAGATTATTGACGAAAAATAAGCAATCAATTGAAAATTGATATTTTTTTCATAAATTTCAATAGCTTTCCATAGCTTATTGTTTATAGCAACTATTTTGAAGTATTAGGACCTGATTGCTCATATTATGTCTTTACTATATCTATATAGTTATGTAAATACTTCTTTTGTTACTTATATTTTTTGTATTTTGTAATATGCATTATGGTCAGATGTTATGTTAATTTTTATGTACAATATTGTTGTTCTCAAGAGACTTTGTCCCAGAATAAAGTTGATTCTTCTATTCTATTCTATATAGAATATATATTACTACATTATATTATTACAAAATAAAATAACTTACATTAATAAATACACGCTTTTCATAATAAATTAGTTATTTATTCTATAATTTTCTTCAGAGGTGTCCATTCCTACCAAGGTCGATGGCGCATGAATCAATCCTCTCTCCTCTCAAGAAATTTTATTAGTCATTTCTTCTTAAAAACATGCAAGCAAAAGTATTGTATAATTGGAAAAATCATAGATAATATACAGTTAAACTTGCTGTAGTCTGGCCGATGTTTTTCTCTTGTATCCTGGATTGAAACGATTCATTTCAGAAATTCACAACCCCGTAGAAATTTGCTCCTCCACCCCTCTAACATTCAAAACCGCTTTAAAAAAATGGCTCCCTCAAAAAATTTGATGGCGCAACTTGTGCAAAACCCCTTCTGGCCATCCCTGTTTGTATTACTATAGATAGTAAATCATTATAATTCATCATTATATTTTTATCATTATAGTTCTATCAAATTGAAAAACTCGTAGAAAATTAAAATTAAAATTAAGATATTTGCTAGTATTATTTCATTGGTGAATATTAGTTATACAGCTTGTACTCGTAATATAAGATTATACATTTTTTACTTTTATATTCACTATAGGCTATAGTATCCCATTATTATTTCATTCACAATTTACGTATTTATCCTATTATTTCATTAAGATTTGTTACTGTGAGAAAAAAAAATGAAGTTCCCGTCTTCCACACTGTTTGGTAGTCGTTTTTCTAAATTGAAGTATTTATTTGTGAATTATATGTACCTACCCACTTAAAATAACAATATATTAATTTTTTTTTTAAAGTTTATAGTTTTTTCTAAGATAACAAGATAGTTACCCTCATCCACAGTCGATCATAATAATCAAAAATGATGGATTTAAGTTTTTTTATTTTGGTTTATGAATACACATACTTTTTTTTACTTATAATATTTATATTAAGAATAAATGAGAAGGCATAATTTTTCATTATAATTTGATAAAGAGGAATTGAATTAGATAATTTGGAGAATTTTCGAGAAAATAATTCTCTTTGTTTTTTTTTAGTTAAAAATAAATTGTTTTAACATCATTTCATCAGGCCTAATTATTATAGTAGCATTTCTTAAAACTTTTTTATGAAATCTATACTGTATTTTGCCGTCCGTATTCATAAAATAACTTTTATTTAAAATATAGTCGGCACCATCTTAAAGTAACGAATATGAAACTCCCCACATGGTGCCGACGATATTTCACACAACGAATTACATCTAATATATTTTGTCCAAAGGTAATACGAAATATGACTATAAGGTGTTTTCCCTGAACATAGTTTAAAAAACCCGTTGACAAAATTATGATGTAACAATAAATAAAAAAATATATATATAACTTAAAAAATATTTAATTCACAAAATGAGAAGATGCAAGTAATAATGATTGAGTTTCGAAAATTCTTAAAATATTTCAGAGTAATAGGGAAATGAAATCACTTCTAAATGAAACAGATAATTTTTTTTTTAATTTAGTGTGAAATTGGCTACATGAGAATTTCTTTAACAGCGTTGACTTCCTCCTTGTTAATTTGATACAACTGCATCAAATGAAATTCTGCCATTTAAAACGAGTGGAATTTGCTTTCAGAGTAAAAGAGAAATATATCTCTCTAGAACGAAAATGTGTCAGTTGTCAGAAACACGAATTCCTAATATGGCTGGCACTACTTGTCATGCATGCATGGCGGCTCTTGATATCAGAAAAAGTAATACTTTTATTTTTTGTTTCACAAGTGATTTATTTAGAATATAATATAAAAATAACTTTATTCTGAAACGAAGTCACTTAAGATTAACAAATAAAAGATTACTTCTGGCCCAAATGATCGGTACATTAAGTAAAATAAAATAAAAAATTTAGTAAACTGGCTATATATAAAACAAATAAGAATTTGTAAAGAACACTTAAAACAACAAACAAAATATTTAAAACTATATACAAAACCCATCGGAAACGGAATAACAGAATACATATTCACTCCTAAGAAATCAAAATAAAAAAATAATAAATTTAGTTTTTTCAAGCACTAAGATACTTGGAAAAAATAAAGTTATGCCTGTCATTCAAAAAATGTCTAAGTATTTATAATAATACCTTAAAAGTGAGGGGGAAAAAAAGTAAAATTAATGAAAAAATGTGGATAAGGAAGGGACTTAACCAATTTAATAGGGACGGAATTCTAGAAAGTGGCAGAGCGGACAACAATGGATCTTTGGAATGAGGCAGATCAAGAAAAGGGGTGTAAAGATCAGAAGGTCTAGATCTTGTAGTAAGGGAGTGGGCTGAGGATTTGAATTGAAGGTTGTTGATGTTCGAATATTTGATAAAGGAATGTGCCTAAGAAATATTGTGTTCGGAAGAAGCCACCTTAACTCAAAAGTGGGAGCCGCAATGAGTCTCGGGGTTCCAATTACAAATCTTATGAAATTTTAATAAGCCATTTTTTTATTAATAAACTTTCATCTAATTAATTATTTATTCATGACAGTGAAAAGATGTTTAAAAAATATACGCTATATCCATATAATTCTAAAAGCCAGCTCGATTATATTTTAAATTATTCGTGGTTTTCCTAAGTAATTGGTGAATTAAATCTATAATCGAAAATTTATCACACATGAATACACGTGAATACTTGAAGGGGCTGAAATTGCATAATTAAGGCAACGTTGTTTATCAGGAACCGAAATGTCATCAATTGGGTGAAAGGGCTCTCCCTCTATTGTCCTTTATGGTTTAAATCATTAATTATGTTGAGTTCAGTTAATGATCATTAATATTCTGTGACCTCACCGATTGCTTTTCTTTGACCGATACCGATAAACAACTTAGGACAGAAATTGAATAATAACGTTAAATAATAATGTTAAAAATAAGGTATTATATGTATATATATATATATATATATATATATATATATATATATAAATGGTGGCTGGAGTAACCTCGGGAGCTTGGAGTAGTGCGGGGTTATTAAAGTTAAGCAACGCCGAGCGTTGCGTGTGAACGCTGTGAGCCCATCACACTTGGATGGGTGACCGCCCGATTTGGGTGGCCGTCCACCAGAGAAAGCCACGCTGCCCGAGAACTCCGGGTATGTGAGGCCCGTCAGCCTACTGGAGGCAACTCACACCGACCGGGCGTAGGACTGATGACCCTACCCCTGTTTACATAAATAGAGAATCGGGAGGTGGTCTAGGAGACCACATCTCGCGAACAAAGATCTTAATGGTCTGTAGCGCCGACGGAAAAAAAAAATTTATATAATAATTTCTACAATGTAAAAACTTTACAAATTGCACAAAGTTGTGCAAGTGCCATACAACAGGTATTGTTCTCTGTTCATTACAAATCAGCAGTCAGATTTACTCTCTCTCTCTCTCTCTCTCTCTCTCTCTCTCTCCTCTCTCTCTCTCTCTCTCTCTCTCTCTCTCTCCTCTCTCTCTCTCTCTCTCTCTCTCTCTCTCTCTCTCCTCTCTCTCTCTCTCTCTCTCTCTCTCTCTCTCTCTCTCTCTCTCTCTCTCCTCTCTCTCTCTCTCTCTCTCTCTCTCTCTCTCTTCTCTCTCTCTCTCTCTCTCTCTCTCTCTCTCTCTCTCTCTCTCTCTCTCTCTCTCTCTCTCTCTCTCTCTCTCTCCTCTCTCTCTCTCTCTCTCTCTCTCTCTCTCTCTCTCTCCTCTCTCTCTCTCTCTCTCTCTCTCTCTCTCTCTCTCTCTCTCTCTCTCTCTCTCTCTCCTCTCTCTCTCTCTCTCTCTCTCTCTCTCTCTCTCTCTCTCTCTCTCTCTCTCTCTCTCTCTCTCTCTCTCTCTCTCTCCTCTCTCTCTCTCTCTCTCTCTCTCTCTCTCTCTCTCTCTCTCTCTCTCTCTCTCTCTCTCTCTCTCTCTCTCTCTCTCTCTCTCTCTCTCTCTCTCTCTCTCTCTCTCTCCTCTCTCTCTCTCTCTCTCTCTCTCTCTCTCTCTCTCTCTCTCTCTCTCTCTCTCTCTCTCTCTCTCTCTCTCTCTCTCTCTCTCTCTCTCTCTCTCTCTCTCTCTCTCTCTCTCTCTCTCTCTCTCCTCTCTCTCTCTCTCTCTCTCTCTCTCTCTCTCTCTCTCTCTCTCTCTCTCTCTCTCTCTCTCTCTCTCTCTCTCTCTCTCTCTCTCTCTCTCTCTCTCCTCTCTCTCTCTCTCTCTCTCTCTCTCTCTCTCTCTCTCTCTCTCTCTCTCTCCTCTCTCTCTCTCTCTCTCTCTCTCTCTCTCTCTCTCTCTCTCTCTCTCTCTCTCTCTCTCTCTCTCCTCTCTCTCTCTCTCTCTCTCTCTCTCTCTCTCTCTCTCACACTCTATTTATATATCATACATTAGTTTTGTCTATTAATATGAATGTTTATAATAATTTTATTAATTATATTGTATAAATTAATGTGTGTATTTTTAACACAATTTACTTTCACGCCATATAATGACGTGACAGCTTGACAGCTTCAGTTCCACTCGACTAATATTTTATCCGTCGTCATAGCTGAGATGCGCCTTTCATACTCACTAAAATATAATAAAAAAATTGAAGAACAACAGATGTATGAACTGAAAATTTAGAGATGCATTTGACACTTCCACCACTGTTCGGCCAAGTGGTACCTGTGTCATGGCAACCAGCCAAGACATCGAACCATGGATGTTTTCCGCAGCTAAAATACCAAGAGGCAGGCCAGGAATTTCGTGGATGGAACGTGTGGGTCGATTAGGAGAGAACAAAGGAAAGAGCCTGAATTCCACGAACGCGTTGCCAAGAGCACTCGGTCTTGGCATGTTTTGGTCGAGGCTCCTCCATGCTAGGGAGCACAAAGATGGAAGGCGAAATAACAACAATAAATGTTTTCATAATCTTCATCCTTTAAAATAATGTTTTCATCCTTTAAAATAAAAGGAAAGGAGAATATAATATTGCCAACATTTTTTTAACTTACTCTTTACACATAGTTACCATACTAAATAATGAGTGCAAGAGATATTTTCTTGTTTATTCATGGCCTTTGAAATATTTACTCTCTTCTCTAGTTACTTAATAAGTTTTCCAAATGAGTTCTTGCCTCACTGAAGGCATTTAGTCAGGCACAAGACATTGTTTAAAACAAGCCGAAGCAAATTTATTTATTTGAGCCGGCTGATATATTGACAGGGGAAGAAACCGATGAACGAAGAAGGGAAGTTAACGGCCGGTTTGACGGACGAGCCCTGTTAACTTGGACAGCCCTTGTTCTTTATTAAGTAGCTGTATCACTTTCCCAAGTTGAGAGCCCTTAGGTCAAAACTTCACGTCAATTTATTTCTTAGGAGTGTTTACCCTCGAAGCTGTTCCAGCCATCGATAGTCTTTTACGTCAGCCTCAATGATCGATTTGTTTTCCTCCTGGGGTATTTATCAACTTCCTCATTCACATCTGGCGGATAGGAGTTAAATAGATTGTTGGAGAATATTCGGAAATGGGAGAGGTAAATTAAACCGCCAACCTGAGGCACCGTCCAATTTCCGTTTAATCGGGAACCTTATCGGTCTCGAAGAAAAGTATATATTCCGGATTGAATGGTTACCTCACGATATCATCTTATCGTATATCATCTTACTATCTAAATGGTACGATATGAAATAGATATCTCTCACTTTAACTATTCCATAATAGGTCAATAATTATCTTTTCTATTTTTTTTTTTCCTTTCTATTAATTTTGGAACCTTTTCGTCGATACACAAAAGAAATTTTTGAAATATTTGTGGTAATATGCATGTTTTCATTAAAACATAGTGTATCCCTACCAGTACACAGAATTGTTTATGAGTGCATGGAAAAGGCTTGGTTTACAGATCTTGTGTTGTCTTTACCAACCTACTCCATCTATGTCTATCTTGGACCATTTTCCCAGTTATTTTCATGCAGCTCTATTGTATCTTGGTTGATTCGATCTATCCATCTGCTTCTACCCCTTCCACATGTGTTTTTGCGTACAATTGAAGCATTGTCGTTGGCTACCAAGTCAAGCATTGTAGAGGCTACCAAATGGATAGCACCGAGCTAAGGCTCGGCCCATCATAGGCTCCTTGCTTTCATATCACAAGATATTGATTGACCGTTTTTTTTTGGAAGCTATGTCTGTCAGACACAACTATGTCGTAATTATCTTATCTATGTCTTATGCATAGATAAGAGAAATTTTGTCGGATGAATGGTAAGTTCTTAGTTATGCCCTAGTGTTAGTACTGATAGGTATATTTTAAAAAGCGTATTTTTTTTTTCAATAATCATTTTGAGAAGGTGAATTTCTCTTTTTTTTTTTTCCTACTTAGATCTACCACAGGTCTCTCGGATAAATATTATACAAGGTGTTGTGGTCAATATCTATATTCAACTACCAATACCAGAAATGTTCTGCCTGCAGCTGGACACGAACTTGTGAGTCCAAAGCCTTACCCATCGAGCTAACAAATCTCTGAATAACATATGAAATTTTAAAAATTAAAAAAAATAATCTTCCTTCGGAGGCCATTGCCACCTAACCGAGTTCATAGTGAATATTGCGGTGGTCTGGCTGCCTCGAATAGTGATTCACGGTTGGAAGAGAATTCAAGAAATTGAAATAATTTGCCAGTAAAGATTGTTTTTGTTCTTTGCCGACACTTATGAACCATCCAGATGGACAGAACTGATAACGTTTAGAACCAGAAAAGAAATTAGAAAATCTTTAGAATCTAATCTCGGAAAAGGTACGTTTTTCGCATTAATACTTAAGGGTTAATAACACAAGTGTTTACGGGTATGTATGTGTTTTATTTTTTATTTACATATCGTTAAGTTATTTTATTTTATTTATATATTTTATATACTTTTTGATAATAACATAGTTGTTATTTGGCTTCTGTTCATATCATATGTTTTTGTAAATATAGTGGTATGTTGTCTTATCTCTCTTGTCTTAAGCATTGTCCAAGTTACAGAATGTTATATTATTCAATAAATAAATTAAAAATTAATAACACTGAACTCTTCCTTAAAATATAAATAGGATCTCTTTTACTTCGTTACCGCAAATCCTTTTTCAATAATCACATATGATTCGTTGTCACTGTTTTCATACTTGTTAATAACTATCGTTATATAGCTATAACCTCATTTTTAAACAAAAAAATAAATAGTTACATCTTTTTTCACCAATAACAAATAAAACTGACAACATTGAACGTATTTTTTAAAATTAATATAAACAATAAGATGTAAAGAAAAAAAATTCTAATTTAATCATCGTTATCATTAGATTTTCGACTCTATTTTTCCCTGTTCTCCTCTCTAACACGGCGTCGCGTTAAGGTAAAATTTTGAATAATACCTCATTACAATGAGAATGAAATGATGAACATTTCCCACACTAACAATATGTATGTCCAGTTTTTAGTATTTCAGATATTTTAATCTATATGCAACAACACTTCAATTAATCTTACTTTACCAGAGCGTTATATCGGATTTCTGATGGCTCAATCTAATTCACTCTCCACAAAAAAAAAAAAAAAAAAAATGCAAAAGGCAAGAACTAAACTAACAAAAGTAAACTAAAGAAGTTTTCATTTCAACAATAAGTTTCAACCCTCAATAATGCAATGGTAATAATTTATTAAACCTTGTTTATTACAAATCTGTAACAGTTCTTAATAAGTGACAAAAAAGTAACTGGCGATACTTAAGTAAAGAAGACCCGCTTGGAATATAACTCGGCCTTCTTAATCCGCCTAGAATAGGTTGGTGACCTGTTATTTATTGGTTGGGTTACTAAATAACGCTAAACCCTAAACAAACAAATCCATCAACTTCCTTCAGATATTAAAATTTGGAATAAAAACAGTTCTATGCACAAGAACTTATAAAGTAACGAACTTGTGAATTTGGCAGCCGGAATCCTATCCAACTCCCAACTTGAGTTCCCCCTTATGAACTTAGAGAACCGCTCTCTCATAATGGCTGATTCCTATGAATATATCAGTTACACAAGCATTTTCTTAATCGTTCCTGGACAAATAATTATATTATTTTTTATTTTTATTTTAATGAACTTTACAACTGAACTTTACATGAAAAATACAATAAGTAAATGTGACATTAGTGACATGACATGTAGAACATGAAGAGAAACTACACATTGGTAGAAACCAAACTTTTTTTTTTGTTTTTTTATTTATTGAGTATTACAATCTGTCTCTTGGACATTGGTTATAGTGAGGTATGATAACATTCACACTGTACAAAAAATGTAAAATAAATAGAAGCAAAACAATAATCAAAAGTATATACAATTAATAATATAATAAAATAACCTAAAAATAAGAAAATTAAAACTAAGCAAAAAAAACCACATGTATATCTATATACAATCAGGTGAGGGAACTCCAGGAGAACCCTGCGCTACTCTCTCAACCGCATCACTGGTACTAAAGCCAGCGGAGATTGATCGAGAGCACTTAAGCCACAACTCAAATTAAAATTATATATTAGAAGCTCCCGAGGCCAACTTCTTTTCAGATGCCTCGGAGAGTTATCAGGAATAGCAGAGGAAGCAAGATTGGAAACAAGAGGGTTCGGATGGTTCAGAAGTTTATGATAGAAGGATAGGTATCTGGATTAGGCTAAATCTGAAACATATGGTACGTTAAGGGCGTTATGGATGATTTTATTCGTGACAAAGTAAGGTGCATTGAGGATCTTACGGACGATTTTGGATTGTAAGGATTGAATAAGAGAGGATTTCGATCGTTTATTAGGGCCTCAAAGCTCGATTCCGTAAGTCCAAATAGGCCTTATTATAGTCATATATAATTATTATAATTCTTTTGTAAGTAATTGGAAGTTTAGAGCGTTTGTCTACTAAGTGCTGGAGTAGTCGGAAACGTCGAGCGGTTTCTTGTAATTTCAGTCTGATATGAGGATTTCAAGTGAGTTGTTATTCTGGACAAATAAATTTTGTGGATAAAAATTTGTTATAACGCAAATTGTTATCTCTTTTGTATATTAAATAAATCAACGTGAAGTATCAACATCTTGATTAAAACGAAGCTCTTTGAAAGTTTATCATTCCTGTTTTGGAATATGCAAGGGACAAGAAGTTTGAATAATAATACCAATTTATGCCGAGGGATGGCCAAACAGTTATGGGAATATTGATATTTGATGGATGGGTTCCACGATGGCTCAAAATCTAATATAACATCCCAAATAGTCTACTTGGATCTGAATCAACAGTGAGATGCACATCAGCTGCTCTGGGAACAGTTGGCCAATCTCATTGTGTATACGGAACACACTGCCCCGCATCTGATTAGCATACCTTCCCTTGCTGTCTGTTCTCTCCCTTCAACACACTCCCTACATATACACGATCTCAAAACTTTATGCATTTTCATTTATTAAAATAAAATTTAATCCCTGAGACAATATAGATATAAATATAAAAATAACTTTATTTTGGAACAAAGTCTCCTTAGAATAACAAAATGTGGTTATTGTTTAGTTTAGTCCAGCCAGTGAGATTTTGATGATATTTATTAACAGTTGTAATCAAACATGATACCACTGATATAGAAATAAAATCACATGTTTAAATATTATTTAATTTAATTTTTTTGTTTTTGTAATTTATTTTATAAATTTATAACACGATGAATATTTTTGAAGTTTACTATTTATGCAAAGAAGAGGAACGAGTCAGGATTTTTTTTTAAGAAAGAGGAATTCTCAAGAGGTACCTGCAGAAACTCATTAAAAGCATGTTAATGTTTTTGAGTATGTATAAAAAGTTTCAATTAAATAAATCATATGTTTCTTCAGCCCATATTTTATGTGAAATATGTGAAACAGCCGAAAAACCTTTCTTTTTTTTAATTTAGTTCCAAAGTTGTTCTAGCGATGTTGATAAAACGCCTTATAAACTTTTCGAAGGGTAATACAGATTTTCGACCAAACAAAAAAAAAATCATTATATGCAAAGATACGGAATATCGAGCGGTACATCAACATTTTTTTTTCAAAAATGTTTGCTATGTATTCTACACAAGTTTTCATTTGTACCCTTTCACTTTCCCCTAATTTCTCGAATAGTTTTTGTTTTATTTCATATATCTCTCGACTTCTGCCATGAGTCTTCTAAGCAACTTTGGAGCTGTTGAAGGCTGCAGTTGTGATCGTTTGGTTCTCCTGAAGATATCTATAGTTTCTCGAATACTAAATTTCTTCCTGAAAAATCCAGATATTATTTGAAAGATGGTTAATTTGTCAATGATACTTATTAGATTATATTCTGCGAACTACAAACAAACTGAATTATTATTCTCGGCAAAAACTAAATAGTAGAAAGTCCTAACGACGTTGCTCTGCAGAGTTAATTAAAAAAGAAAGCATCTGTTGTTTCTTAAAAAAAAAAAAATAAGAAGAAGAAAATAGGAACAAAGAAGTATAAATAAGCTAAAAAAAGAAGGGCTAAGAGATAATAAATCACTGTCCCAGGGCCTTTTTGACCGCTCGTTTAATTTAGTTTTCTGCATCTGATGCCTTTTCAACTGAGAATTCAATTTCCGCTGTATTTTCCATTTATAAAAATAAATATTATTAATGTTTTCTAGAAAGGTTTTTGGTTACCAATATTTAGGAAATGTATTTTAGATAAATTAAAATTAAATTAAATGTATCTTATAACAAAAAAAAATGTATATATATATATATATAAATAGAACAATGATATTATTCTGAGACAAACTCCCTCAAGAATAACTGGGATGTATGTCGATTTAATAGCATACGTATATAATGTAATAATAATTAAAATAAATTAACTCGGGGGTTCAAAGCCAATAATACACAAAAATCCTTGCCCACAAACTTCTTCCTATAGAATCCCATCATAACATAAATGCTCAATGTATATATATATATATATATATATATATATATATACGTATACACATATAATTTTGTGGATTTTTATGGGTATTACCAGTAAGCTAATTTTTATCTCCTTCTGTCTAATGGACTAAGACAGGGGTTCCCAACCCGGAGCCCGCGGGCACAACTGTGCCCGCGTTACGTCACTCATCCCCGTGAATAAATTTGTGGCAGCCTATATCTAATATAACCTTTATCTGCGATCACTTTGGCAACAGATGAACGAGTTTCCAATTTAAATGTTTTATAATTTGTAATTTCTTAAATATATGTATATTAAGAAATATAAAATTTAGAAGTATAATGAATTATTTTACAATAAATAATAATGGACACAATATTATCACTATTGTTTTGAATCATCTCTTTCTTTCGTAGTAAAAAAAAAAATAAATGAATAGCACAGTTGGTAAGACTGCATTAAACTTATTTCATAACTAGTTATAATTCATATCGCTTCTAATTAATTTTCAATTCTATATTAAAAAAATAATATAGAATTGAAATAATCTATCATGAGAAAACTATATAAAATTAATAACATTTGTTTCACTTGGTGTTTACTCCTTTTCTGTAGAAATATGTATCAGTAGTAGTGTTGCCCAAAATCGGTCTTGGTCTAGCAAAGTGCAAGACCAAGACCAAGGCCGCCTAACTGTTGCAAGACCAAGACCAGGATTGGTAAAAAAAATTGATTTTTTTTAAATAATAATTAACGCAAAATAGTTACTAATACTTGACAATCATAGTTACTATATGTTAAGAATTGGTATAACCAATATACTTTTGCATTTAACTCCTCTAATTTTTCATTCGGGCTTAGTTAGGTTTTTCCTATCTAAAGAATTACAGTAATATCTCTCTAGTAATAATCTAATAAGTAACTGCAAGACTATTGCGAGAGCCTTGCACAAGATTAAGACCATGACCATCACTGAGTTTGCAAGTCTAAGACTCGTCTCGGTCTCGCATTTGGGCAACACTAATCAGTAGTGTTAGAAATAATAACAAAAAAAGTCTGTTATCTAAAGGTATAAATTTCTTTTTATTGAGACCCTTTACATTTTATTTTTAAATATTACAAACAGTAATTCACATTGAATAAAAACACGGTGCCCGCCTCCTAACACATAAGCTATAAGTTTCCACAGGTGAAAAAATGTTGTGCACTCCTGGGCTAAGTTATGGGGCCATTAAACAGATGAACATTCCGTCTAGAATCATGGGATGAAACTCGAAAATTGAACTTGTAACAGTGAAAATTCCAAACTTTAATGCCGTTTTTCTATAAATATGGTTTTTGCTTCTAACGCTATTAACAGGAGCCACCAATATATATTTATATATATATATATATATATATATATATATATATATATATATATATATATATATATATGTGTGTGTGTTTGTGTAATTCTGATAAATGAAAAATGTGAATGATTGCTAAAACATTAGTTTATTATTGATAAACAGTAGTAGAGAAGATTACAAAAATTATCTAAAACATTAGAATAGAATGCAAGTCTCTTTCCACAGTTCTGATGGTTAATTTAACTTATTAAACACCATATGATTTATTAACAGGTGTTTTTCAATTTAACAATGTAACCTTATATTATATTACCAAACTAAATTAGGAATATAATTTATAATTTATATATATATATATATATATATATATATATATAATTTATATATATATATATATATATATATATATATATATATATATATATAATTGCAATAGGTAACCAAGTTAAGCAACGCCGAGTATGGTTAGCACTTGGATGGGTGACCGCCCACCAGGGAAAGCCACGATGCCCGAGATCTCCACCCCCGGCTATGTGAGACCCGTCATCTTTCTGGAGGCAACTCACACCGATCGGGCATAGGACTGATGACCTGACCTCCGTGCACTTAAATCGGGAATCGGGATGTGGCCGAGGAGACCTTGAATGCATAGTTAAGAAACGCCGAATAAGGTTAGCACTTGGAAGGGTGACCGCCCACCAGGGAAAGCCGCGCTGTCCGATATATATGTATATGTATATATATATATAGCCTAAGCAAAAGTATTAAATAGAATTAGATAAAATTAATACCACCCATAATTTCCTAAAATTGTATATCTTCTCGAACGAGTCTTTATGCGAAATTTACATATATATATATATATATATCGGACTATGTAAATTTCGCATAAAGACTCGTTCGAGAAGACATACAATTTTAGGAAATTATGGGTGGTATTAATTTTATCTAATTCTATTTAATACTTTTGCTTAGGCATCCGAACAGGTATTTTACCGTATATCGACTCAACTCTTGGATTAAAGTGTACAACTGATACAGCAGCACTATATATATATATATGCATGAAATTGATACTGTACCAATTATACACTTTTTGCTATCTTTGAGCCGAAGGGTTGAGTTGATTATTAGTAAAATACATGATCGGATGCTTAAGCAAAATTAGGAAGTAGAATAACATAAAATTACTACTAAACATTTTCTACACTAATCCCATAATTTCCTAAAATTTTATATCTTCTCGAACGTGTCTTATTCGAATATAGTCAAGTACAGGAAACCACGTTTTTTTGTATTCGTGAACAAAAGTAGTTCTCCCACACACTGACAGATAATCCAAACCAAAGGTGTCCCTTCATGTATAAAACGTCAAACACGAGTAGATTTTTTTTATTCTGATGACAAAAATGCGTTTTATTTCCAAAATGAAAAGAAACCTTTTCTACCTCCTGAAGGGAGTAAGGAAAAAATATACGAGGTAGCTGGTAAAAGAAGAGTACAGCCAAGTCAATAAAGCAGGAAAGCAAGTCTAGGTTTTTCGAAGGTTGGCGTAGTAACATTTGAAGCACTTACCCTGCCTGATCGGGGGATTGCCGCGTACAATAAAAGAGAAATAGGGCGCGCTATCGAGAAGAAAATAAAACAAGGATGGCAGTCAGAGTGGAAACGAACTTCTCCGAGCAAATGGAACAGAATAAAAGAAACAGTTCAGCAGGAAACAGTCCTCGCCGCTTTCCTACAACGTTTATTAGAAAAAAATGTTTTACTGTATTTTGGTAAAAAATGTTTTACTTTGCTATTATTGGTAAGATTAAGATTTAGTTATTTTTTTGTCAATTAATAAATAATTTTGACGATAATAAACTTTAAGGTTAACTAAAATGTAATTTATGATGAAAGTAATTAATTTGGATTTGGAGCAATGGAAAGAGGAGACAATATAATTAATTTATCATCTTCCCATTTTTCCAATAGGTACACACTATTCGGACATAATATCCGATATTAAAATTCAAAAAAACAAAAACAACAATAGGCAAAAAAACACAACAAACAACCATAATAAGAAATAAGAGGATGGGTACAAAGTACAGAAATTTTTTTTTTTTTTTTATTATTTCAATGGAATTTACAACTGTATTACATAGAGAATACAATAAGTAAATGAGAAATTTGTAACATGGCATGTACAACATGAAGAGAAACTACCCATTGGTAGAACTCAAATTAAAGTTCTATATTAGAAGATCCCGAGGCCATCTTCTTTTCAGACGCCTCGGAGGGTTATCAGGGATCGAGGAGGAAGCAAGGTTTGAAACGAGAGGATTCGGATGATTCTGCAGTTTGTTATGGAAGGAAAGGTATCTGGATTGGGCCAGATCGGAAACATATGGAACATTAAGGTCTATATGGATGATTTTATTTGTGACAAAGTAAGGAGCGTTGAGGATTTTACGAAGGATTTTGGATTGTAAGGATTTGATACGAGAGGAATTCGATGGTTTAGTGGAGCCCCAAAGCTCAATTCCGTAAGTCCAAATAGGTCTTATTATTGTCATATATACGAGTCGTTTATAATTGATTGAAAGCTTAGATCGTTTGTCTAGTAAGTGCTACAGTAGTCGAAAACGTCTGGTATGGGGGTTCCAAGTGAGTCGTTTGTCAAGGTGGAGTCCTAAGTAGCGGATTTGCTCAACAGGAATAAGTGGAGTATTATTGAAGGATACTGTAGGACAAGAGGTCATAGGTTTACGACGGAGGGTAAAAGTGATTTGATGGGATTTTTTGGAATTTATTTTTATTCTCCAATTTTTACACCATTCTTCAAGGCTTGTGATATGTGATTGAAGAGTTTGGGATGCAATTAAAGGATCGTTATTAACTGATAGGATACACGTGTCATCGGCATAAAGTACAGAAATAAAACTAAAAATAGCCAGATGTTGATTAGTGTACCAAATAATTTAAAAAAAAGTGACAAATAATTAATTTTTGACAAATGGTGCCACATCAAAAAAATGGATGATAAATAATTGTAAAATAGATAAATTGGAATGATATTGTTAAATTAAAATTAATATAGAAAATGTGCATAATTTCAATAAAAATAAAAATATTGCTCTGATGATGGGAAAATTTTCCCGAAACGTAAGATACAACAAGCATAAATAAAAAAATATGAAGAAAATTGGAAGTTTTATTGCCTAAAATATGAAAAAAAAAAAAATTATTTTGACACATTTATTTGCCTCTAGGTCAATTTAATAAATAATGACAGCTGTCTTTCATCACTCTATTATTATATTTTTGTGTGTGACTATCAATTTTTTTAGTTGTATTTGCCATTGACAAAACTTATTTTTAATAATAATTTCATACCCGGTTTTTGGGTCATGTAATTTGCTGAAGTGGGGTACGAAGATTCCCCAAAAAGTTCATGAATAAATAGTTATCAAAGACTAGTTGTGATTACTTATTAAATTGCCCTGAAGGCAAATAAGTATGAAAGGATATGGGGCGGGGTGGTCGAGCAGGTTAATGCGTGTGCACAGCACCGCACGTTGTCCGACAACCCGGATCAAAGATAATTCCATAAAAATGATATTACGAGTTCATGTCCCGGTGCCCGGGGGAGCTTTTAACTCTGGCATTAATCCCCCGCCTCCACCATTTGACCCTTGAAAGCACCGTATAGTCTAAAATACTAGAAAGATGAGGAACAGAAAAAAGAAAGGTCAGCTAATACCCCTTTAAATATTTCTCTCTAATTATGGGACATCCTGTATAGCATACGGTTGCTTAATATCTGTGAAATATCACTAACCTGTGCTGAACTTGAGTCTTTAATTCATATTTTTACACGATATCCATAGCTAATCTAATCTGTGTATGATGTATGGTAGTTTACGGTGGCTTTGTCTATTAAGACATTAGTGTAGAGTATTGTAATGTATAAGTATTGACGAATTCAGGGACACTATTCGCCATTAAAGTTATGTCATGTTACGCCATAAGTGATATCGTATTTCACCTCCTGAGGAAGTTGTTCAGTTCAAAAACAGAATCGATCTTGTTTTCGTCAAATAATGATATAAAAAATGCAATAACAGCGATGATGAAACATGGGCAACAGCCCTAGCCCCTATTCCAAATAGGAGCGCTCTGATGAAGCTGATGTAAGGGACACAGCTGACGAAGACATGGAGGTAGGCAGGTGAAGAGACAAGCACATATTTCTAGGTCAGTATCGACCCGACCTCGCTGGCATAACCTGTTGCTTCCCTCCTCTCTTTATTATTAACCTCATCTCTACGAAACAACCCGTAGTAGTTCCGTCTCCCTTCCCGAGTCAAACAACCGTATCTAAATTTAATCCAGTGGAGGGGATGATAAATTTATCTGTTAACGAATTTTGGTCCCTTAGCATGTTTGTGAATTGCCAATTCGTTGCTAAGCACAATTCCAACCAGAGTTTGAAATCGATAATTATTTTTTTTCACAAAATCATGTAATAATTATTGCATTTGATTTTTAATTTAAAAATCGTGGCTCATTTATAAATAAAAATTTAAATCTTTTATTTTTATTTATTCGATTAAAAATAGTAATCACTCACTGAGTGATGGGGTTTTACATAAATAAAGTAATTAAATTGTGATAAAAAAAAATTTGATCAGAAGATTAAAATCACCTTTTACACACAAATCAAATTAAATACTAATATGTATGTATACGTTATTAATGTAAACATTGTAATATTATATATATATATATAGAAAGATAGAAAAAAAAAAAACTTTATTCTGGGACTAAGTCCCTTCAGAATAACAATAATGTACAAAATAATAGAATATTACTGGCCTGAATGTTGAAACAATAAATAAAATTGATAAAATAAAATAAAAAGCTTAGGTGCACAAGCTATATACAATACAGATAAAACTATCTACAGAGCATTTAAAATTATGAACAAAACAATTAACACTATGAACGAATCACTTGAACTATGAACAAAATTATATTTAAGGGTTGAACAACATAAACATACACTTTGAGATATGATATATATGTATATTATACTACTTTACACGGGCGGATCTACGGGGGGGGCTTTCGGGCTGAAGCCTCCCCCCAAAATGGTAAAATATAACCATGGTTTATCGAAAAAAATATTACAAAAGTATCTCTTAAATTATTGTTATTCGTGTAACTACATTTAAAAGGGCTTGAGGAATAACATAAACACCATTTCATACCGGTAGTTAGTTTCTTTCTTTTTTTCCTTAGTAATTATCGTTATTTTTATTAAAAAAAAAAAACTTTCGGGCTGAAGCCCCCTCCCCAAAAATAAATCCTGAATCCGCTAGTGCTACTTTACATATATACTTTTTTTTAAGCCGAAATTCCTAATAAAATTCGGAAATAAAGATGTTCTGTAGCTAATAGTTGACAAAAATATTCTCCACGTACTACTCTAGACTCAAAATATATCATAGAAGTTAGAAAAAAATTATATTTCTGATTTAAAAAAGTATTATTCGAGAATTATTATTATTGTTGATTGTAAAAATTTTGTTTAAAACTAATGATCAGGATATCGTTTTTATCACTTATGATCAAAAATAAAAATCGCTCTTAATAAAAATCATCAATAATTTTTAAAAATTCTAGATAACAATTTTGACCAGATTTAATTTTTTTAATTATCGATTTAAAATCCTGGATCTAACTTTTTTTGTGCTCGAAAAGTGGACTTACATCATTATTACTTTTATATTTGCTTAAAATGTTCTGACGTAACATTGATTACTGTTTTTCTTGATTATATATCAACTACTTTTCGATCTGAAGTACCAGAAGTTTCAGACGATACCCAATAATATATATGGTATGAAAATCAAAGAATTCGACTCATTTAATTAGTTTTCTCACTGTCGAGGGATCCTTCAAATGAGTTCTGTGGCACCAAAGGGAGTCTTAAACACCCTCATGTATCCTCAACATTAGCGGGACAGAGTTCGATAAGATTTAATTCATAATTTTAAGATAATTGTCATCTAAAGATACCCAGCCATTTATAAACACCTCAATGATAATTCAAACAATTGTTATCGACATATTTATAGAGCGAATAATTTTTGTTTTTTGTTGTATATATATATATATATATATATATATATATATACATAACAATTAGTAAAACATTTTTTATTTTATTTTATTTTATTTATTATTATTTTTTTTAAATATTCGAGAGGTATAAGACAAATGACAATATAAATAAGCATTAATATATGTTATATAATTAACTTTACCACTTAACAGTTCAATGAACAGTCCTGTATGAAATAATACAGTTGGTTTATTTTTTTCGTAGTATCTATTTTCAGTATCTCCTCCACACTAGCATCTTCTCTGGATTCAGTGATAAATGCCTTCAAGTACTTATTTCTTGGCTCATTGAACTTCATACATTGGATCAGAAAATGAGTTACCGGGTCAGTTACAAGGCAGTTGCATGCACCACATACCTCACTGGATTTAATAGTCAAAGTAGCATCTTTTAAGTATATTTTCATAAAATCTTTACTTGCTACTCTGAGACGACTAACGGCTCTTAATTTGTTTAAATTCAGAGCCCTGAACTGAAGATAATCCTCTGGTCTGGTAACATTAAAGGAGCAGATTTTTCTATATCTTGGGTTTGATTTAGAGTATAACACTCTGTCGATGTCCTTGGATGAGTGATGGTTTCTTATTTTTTCCATGATTTCATCTTTGAACCTCATCAGACCTTGATAGAAAACACAAGAAAACATCCCCTGACATCCCAGTTCCGCCACAATCATCTTTACTTGGGTAACCCAGTTATAAGTTGGATCAGGTTTTCCAATGGATGAGTCTAGAGCTCTAAGCCTTAGATATATATAACATATCTAGTACTTAATGTCTCTAAAGTTGCAAAATAAAAAAATCCCTAAAATAGATATGCAGGGCAGATTTGGCAACCTGGATGGGATGAAGCTTGCTCGTCTTGCAGGTTATCTTAAACTAACTAAAGGTACTTATTGTATAAAAAAACAAAACAGCTAAGATGTGTGCTTTAGACCACACGATAGAAGTGAAAACAACAACAAGGCGAGACTAATAATATGAAATTTAAATTTAAATAATTGCTCATTATAAAGAGAATATAATGCTGAACATTTCGCTCACTTACAATATGCTGGCCCAATTTTTAGTTTCTGAGATATTTTAATCCATATCTTCCATTACACTCGTTATCATTTGGTTGTCGACACTATTTTTTTCTTTTCGCCTCTCTTGCACGCTGTCGCGTTAAGATACAATTTTAAATAATAGCCCATTACAGAGAGGATGAAATGCTAAACATTTCTCTCGCTTAAAGTATGCAGGTCCGAGTTTTAGTTTCTGAGATATTTTAATCCATATCTTCCACTAAACTCGTTATCATTTGATTTTCGACGATACTATTTTTTCCATTTTTGTCTCTCTAACAAGGCGTCGCGTTAAGATAAAATTTTGAATAATAGCTCATTACAAAGAGAAATAAATAATGAACATTTGTCACGCTAAAAATATGCAGGTCCGATTTTTAGTTTTTGAGATATTTAAATTCATATGCAAAAATATTTCAATTAGTCGGCTCCAGCCGACTTTACCCGAGCGTTACACATCGGAAATCTGATGTCTCAATCTAATTCACTATCCACAAAAAAGTACAAAATGCACCTAAAGAAGTTTTCACTTCACAAATTTGTGTAAGCCATATTGGTCTGTAATTAGTGCAATAACTACACTTGCCTATGATTGTGGATGTGTCTGATTATGTTGTATTACCGATCTTTAGGAATTTTTTTTCCCTCATAAGTTTTTTGCAATTGGCTTTGCAATACATGCCTTTTTTATCTCCGTTCCAATGCATTTACTGAATTCTGGAGAATAGTTATCCCTCCCTCCCTGCTGCTTTGTCAACCTGGATTCTCTCTCTGTAGCCATTTCAACTTCAACTCTTATTATATTATAAACGCAGTATCGTTTATTTATTCGCCATTTTTTACATGTCATATACCTCCACCTATTTTAATTCAAAGTGACTTAGCTTTTCTCCAAATCGTTTTGATGTTTTTCCTTTAATCATCATCCTATTCCCTACCAAAGAATTTCCAAAAATTTCTCGTTCCTGCAGAAATCTAGCATCCTATAATTTAGTTTCAACCTTCAATTTTATCATAACATCATACTCTATACTATGGGAAATTCGATTAAAAACTCATAGAGTTCAAATATCCTAAAACCTCAAAAAATCTCTCTGTCTGACACAGAGAGGTTGCAGACGTGCGATCATCTATTGTTTTGGTAATACTAATTCGAAAAAATATTAGATATGTGTCCAAGAATTCCAAAACAGGCTGAGTAAATCTTTTCTTGTTCTGTTTAATATCCTAAAATACGATATACATTTTTGAATTTGATTCTGTTAAAGAATTTAGTTTTCTGTCTTGTTGTAAATAAATTCATGAAATAATAAATCGGTACTGATTAGAATAATTATGTAATTTAATAACAATAATATATTTGAGGTACTGAAAAGAACATCATTTTAAAATCATCTCTGCTTATGCATGAATAAGAATAATATGGTTCTGAAGATGTGGTTTTGGCCCCGAAAGTTAAGGTATGATTGGATGAGTTAAATAACATAGAAGAAAATACGGAAGTTTTGAATGCCTAGATCTTCTATAAACTTACAATAATTTCTAACAAAAATTGGAAATACATAAATACCATTTTTTCTCGGGTCTTGAAGTGAAGGCCATCAAAATTTTTGAAAAGGCATATTTTGGTGTTTTTTTTTAATTTTTGAGGCCGGCACATTTCGACGAGATTATGAATTTTCGGAATGATAAGTTTCATACTAATGGACTAGGAAAAAATGTGGAACAGACAGCAGCAAGTGTAATCCTGTATGATCTACGATTTTTCTAATTCTACCTTCGTTTCCTCTGTTTTTAAGAAAATATGAGCAATAAAATATCTTGGGGAAGGGATGGGCTCTATGGATGCGGTCTTGCTTGGAGTGCAAGAACCCTTGAATACGTGTCTAATATTTTTCGATTTAATATCACCAAAAAACGTTTCACTAAAACCGGTAATCTCCCCTTCTGAGTATTAAAATTTACGAATTTCATCAATCGTTCCCCTCAACTCTCACTTCTCTCTCTACATATTCCAATACAGCCTCAACTTCATTTTGAACTCAAGAGTTTTTAGAACGAACAGAAGTCATCGACTCTGTTATTTCATTATCCGTACATTCCGTACATATATTATTACAGTAAGGCTCGAAATCGGTTTTGTACCAAATATAAGCTCCTGTCATGCTCAAATACCATGAATGGGGTACCGCTGGATTCAGAATTTCACTGGGGGTTAGCAAATCGTATTCTCCACTGTTGTGTTTCTTTCTAAAATAAATAAAGTCGATACAAACATTTTGATAGGCTTCAATACTTGAACGGTGGTAGGTCTGTAGATCGATACAGGACAAATTGGATCTTAAAGATTTTGATGCGTACAGCAAGACCCGGATAGTTTCTCCGGAACTATCGGATCCTGCGTTTTTAAGCCCAAAAACGTACTATTTTCGATATAACGCAAGGCATAGGGTTCCCACCCACACAACCTTACATTAATTGTAGTACTGTCATTGAATACATGCCTCATTTCGTCGACTTGAGGTCTCTATGATCGAGAGAGGAGGAGTTTATATTATTTATCGATGGTGTTTTTGATCGGCAAGCCATATCATCTTCAATTTTTCACCAAATCTCAAGATTGAGCCACCAATTTCGAAGGCTTCCATCTCCTTCAGGCGGGCAAAATCACTCCGAAAATTCAGGCAAACAAGTTATGAAAGAAAACAAACTTTATTTGCGAATAATTAAAACATTACACACTTTTCCCTTGGTCATGCCCGTAATTATATAAAAGATTACTTAATTCTCTAAAAAAGGAAAAAATAATCATTGAAATCGGATAATTTTTAGCAAAGATACAGCTTACTGAAATTTATAAACATGTTGGTTCCAAACAAAAATGAAGATTTAAATTAATTTCTGTTTTATTTGTCGATTATGTTTATCGAAAAAGTAACATTTGATTTATTTATCTTTTGATACGTTGCATTATTTTATTTCTTATTAATCTGGCTTTTGATAGCAATATGCTTTGCGAATTTTTCGCACGGGCCTACTAGTTATAATATATTCGGATATATTTTTGTATGTTCTCTAGGAGTGTATTTATATTTGTTTTTTATTACAAACTACCTCATCTCTCCCATACAGAAAACTAAAAAACTATATACAGTATTTTAAAATATTTAACCATAAGACTATTAAACCTCAGTTCTACGGGTACTCAATTAGCTTACGTAACGAGTTATTACATTGTTATTTAAAGTTTTTTTGAACATAATTTTGTAACATAATGTATGTGTAACATAATCTTCTCTTAAAAGTTGTTAGTAGACAATTTTATTTCTTCGCTATCAAAAGTATAGAAAATAATCAGTCTTTTCTGAATTTGTTTTTTTAAACTAACTCAACTAACTAAACTAACCGTTAAAACGATTTTAAAGAAACTTTCAGAAATGTTATAGAAACTAAAGGTGTTGCCAGTGGCACTACAGGGTAGAAGCAACAAAAACAAAAATATATAAATAAAACTATAGTGAAAAAAATAGTATGACTTGATCGAAGTTCAAAACTAGATAACATGTAACTGAAATAAATATAAAGAAATAGATTTGAAAATAATTTTCTAAAAATGGCGATAACATTTTAATTTTTAATTTTCCTTATCTGAGAACTATTAAAGAATATGCATATAAGTAATCACAAATTTATGAAGGAAGATAAAAACAACTCTCTAATCAAAGAAGATATCATTGCAATTTAATCTTCTATAAACAAAAAAAGTTAAATATGACATATTTATATAGATAATAACAGTTAAAATAATTACTAAATAAATCTAGACTTTATTCATAAAAATATAGTTTTCTCTCCGTAAGCAAATATTTTAAACGGGGTAACTGAAAAATCCATACCTGGTACAATAATTTAAAAACTTGTATAAATACGAGAGCTCTCTAACAAACGGCAACAGTGTTGGGTATTACTATACAAATAGTTCTGTATCAATTTCATCAAATTTTATATGATTGTGCGAAGAATTTTTCCGAAACATTAAATTTATTTTTCCTAATACATTTATTTATATTTATTTCCACATTTTCTTAATGTATGAAATTGAAATGATTAAGAAGCTGTAATAATGACCTTAGATCCTGAAGATGCGTTTTGACTATTCACGAACCATGGGACAAACAAATTCATGACAAATAAATATATAAATGATTATTTACTAAGCTACCATTCTTGTTTTTTTATATTTTCCATCTGCTGTTAGTATCAAGAGAAATGAAATGAATAGTTTAGTTTAGCAATAATGTCGTTATTAGTAAAGTTAGATAATTGTGTTTCCCATAGTTTGTGAAATGTCTAAACTCATCTTGAAGCTATAAACCTTTCTGGGCATACTTTTTTTATGGTATAATTATGTCTGCTTGATTTTCAAAAAAAGTATATTAATTATTTATTTCAAAACCTAAACCAATCGTGCTAGTTAACAGAGACATATATTTCAGTTGTAGTTTAGTAATAAAAAACATTTAACTAGATGATAAAAGTGAAGAAATTGGGTTGATAAGATCTCTCATCTCATAATAACGTTCTGACGAATTTATATAATGAGAAATTAAGATACCCTAGATAAAGAAGAAAACAGATATATTGGATTGTGCGAGTATTAGGAGCAATTTGTCAAAGCAATTTGTCCTCAACTAATGAGAAAATAATTAATCAGGATGAGTAATGGCTCAGTTAGCTAGCATTAATCACAAATTTTGATAAACCCGGCTTGTGATAGTGTGTCCTCATCATTAGGGAAACATTACCTTTGGAATTATAATAAAGGATTATCCATAGTGTAAACGATCTATAATGTGGCGTAGTTTTGGCTTGTAGAGTCCTGGCTAATTAGTCATTTCAAATTTACTTACCGCTCATTTATACATTAATATTAAACTATAAACAAACTTACAATGATTTCAGTTTTTCTTTTTCTTTGTCTATGGTATTAAGATTCTAAAATATTTCATATTTTTCTTCTGTATTTATAAATGGTCGAGACGTTGGCATATAAAACCTCCAATCGTGCGCCATTTTGAAACAAAATGTCAGATGGAAATATCGAGTTCCAATTTAAATGCTGGTGTGATTTTATTATTTTGAAACAGAATCTTATATCGGTTGTGTTCAATCGGGTTAAAATCTGGACTTGGAACTGGCTACATCATGCACCCACGGGCTGATCTACGGAAGGGGGCTTTGGGGCTGAAGCCCCCTCCCCAAAATGGTAAAATATAACCATGTTTTATGGAAAAAAATTTAAAAAATATCTCTTAAAGTATTATTGTTCGTGTAATTATATTTAAGAGGACTTCAGGAATCACTTGAACACCATTTCATATAGGTGGTTAGTTTCTTTCTTTTTTCCAAAGTAATTATCGTTATTTTTATTTTAAAAAAAAGCTTTCGGGCTTAAGATTAAATCCTGGATCCTCTAGTGCATGCACCTAATTCCAATCTCTCTCAAACAGTCAACCACAATACGTCATATTTAATAGATCCTGATATTATCCATTATTAGCAAGAAATCTTCGCCATATAGGGCTAAAAAGCACTACATATTTTATTATTTATGTCTGTACCTCTTTGAATTCAAACATATTTACCATTCAACAAATAAGTCAGTGTGGACGTTCATGAACATTCTAGCAGAGAAATAACAATGAACTAGTAATGGGCAAAATCGTTCTTTTTAAGGAATTAGTCTCTTTAGTTCAGTTAAACTTATTGAACAAGTTCAGTAAACTATTTCATTAGTTCATCGGAGTGTCCGATTTCAGCGCTATCTAAAGTAACACATGTGGTACTAGATCTAGTATCATCAAGTTACAGTAGATGGCGAAAGTCGTAGTTCACTAAGTGAACAATTACTGTCGCCATCTACTGCAATACAGATAGTACTAAATATG
This sequence comes from Nezara viridula, assembly GCA_928085145.1. NCBI lineage: Eukaryota > Metazoa > Arthropoda > Insecta > Hemiptera > Pentatomidae > Nezara > Nezara viridula. The sequence continues at coordinate 92,995,589 of OV725081.1, forward strand.
TGAGGTTCTCTGCTCCAATTTTAATATATTTTCAAAAATAACAATCTGTACATTTGACTTCCGATTGATTTTATGTAATAAAATCTACTCACTTAAAATTTATAACTTTAAACAATTTTTTTTTTTTAGTATTTAAAATTTTAAAAACTAAACATTTCTGTCATCATCCTATGAAATATTATTAAATTATCAAAAATAGTATGACAACTTCTGTTTTAGTATTTTGACTTATCTAATATTAACAAAAGTACGTAACCAAACTTAAAAACAATAAATATTAAAAAAATTATCTCCCTACATTTTATTTTTTGGCTATCCTAAGGATTAAAAATACATCAATCAAAAATTATTTTCAAGGAAATCAAATCTTTTTTTTTTTTTTATCTCTATTCACTAAGAAGACCATAGGTCTCCAATGCATTGAAAAAAACATTTTCAATTATATCTACACTGCTTGCTGTGATTAGTAATTATAACAATTCAATATCAATTGAACTAATACAATCAAAAAAACATTTTCTCCAGTGTTTTTGTTGTGCTCTAATATAATGGAATGTTAAGCCATTTTTAGTGAAATATGAGTATATAAACCAAATAAAATTGTTTCCATATATTATCTTTGATTGATTTTTATTTTGTTATTAATTAATTTAAATTTTTAGAAAGTCTATTTTACAAATCAGCAATTCTAATCTTACATACTGGAATGAACTACTATTGCTACTGCACAATCGGAATATGGTTGGAACACTCACTTTGAGAACTCTTGCTCTATTATATATATATACCTTTACAATTTTTACTATCTATTCTGTAAAGATTTAATGTTTATGTTCTTACTGTGTAGGTTAGAGAAAATGACATTCTAATCTGATAGTTCATAAAATTGATAGAAAATAAGAAAAAATAATAAATATATAAGTTGAATAAGGTCTATAAGAAACAAATAAAAAGGTTTTTGTAGTTATTAACAAAAATTTATTAATAAATAGGAAAGAGAAGATCCAGGATAGTGGTGAGAAAATAACTTCTAAGTTAGTGAGCTAGGTCCTGGGAGTTGGGAAAAATTGTTTACGGTAACTATAGTTCACAAAGAACTATAGTTCACCAAAAGTAAGACCAGTACTCTAATTACTTTATAAAATTATTTATAAACTAATATAAATCAAGGTATAAATTAATTTTGCCTATTAATTTTTACTTATACTTTTTGCTTTAATTTATTTTCTCGCATAAGTCTTATCAGTAATGACTAGATAGCAATATAAATTTCTAGTTTGTAAATATTATGTTTTTTAATTGATTAGTTTGCTTATTTTGATAATATATATGTTGCATTTTATAATATATATGTTGTATTGTTGCAGAAGGGAAGCAGAAATGGGGCTGGCCAGCCTCCTCCTTTTGGGGGTATGTGCCATGAGCACCCATGCTTACCTACCTCCGATGAAGGTATTTTTTCTTTAAAACATTACACATATAATTAATGGATTATTTTAATCATTTAAATTAATTAATTAGATGAATAGATGTAATTTAATTTAACATCTGAAAAAAGATCATGTTCCTTTAGTGCATAATATCAAAATTATTACAGGGAAAAGTGTTACAAAAATCTAACCATTAAAAAACCGCTATATTTGTGGATGCTTTAAAAACATTAGGAATGATTAATAATTAATTTTTTTTAAATTAACTCCAATAAGTAATAAAATACGAAATTAAATTATGCAATCTCCATTTTAAATTGTTTTCTTTTTAATTAAGTTAAATATTACAATAATTAATGTTTAGTTTTTATGCTTCCTCAAGGTAGTATCCTTGGTCCTATCCTTTACACAGTTTATACAGCTGACATCCCAACCCACCCTGACACTGTCATCATCCCATATGCTGATGACACATGTATCCTATCTGTTAATAATGATCCATCAACTGCATCCCAAACACTCCAATCACATATTACAAACCTTGAAGAATGGTGTAAAAACTGGAGAATTAAAAATTAAATTTCAATAAATCCCATCAAATTACCTTTATCCTGCGTCGCGAACCCATGACCTCCTGTCCTACAATATCCTTTAGTAAATCCTCACTTATCCCAGTTGAACAAATCCGTTTCCTAGAACTCCACCTGGACAAACGACCCACATGGAATTCTCATACAAGACTGAAACGACAAGAAACCGCTCGACGTTTCCGACTACTCCAACACTTACTAGACAAACGCTCTAAGCTTTCAATCAATTATTAATGACTCATATATATGACAATAATAAGACCTATTTAGACCTATGCAATTAAGCTTTGGGGCTAAACTAAACCATTGAATTCCTCTCGTATCCAATCCTTACAATCCAAAAACCCTTCGTAAAATCCTCAACGCTCCTTACTTTGTCACAAATAAAATCATCCATAAAGACCTTAATGTTCCATATGTTTCCGATTTGGCCCAATCCTTCCATCCATCCTTAAATAAAAAACTATCCTTCCATAAAAAACTCCAGAACCATCCGAACCCTCTCGTTTCAAACCTTGCTTCCTCCTCGATCCCTGATAACTACTTATACTACTATAACTAATAATATACTACTTATGTAAATATATTATTAGAGTGCTACCAATGGGTAGTTTCTCAACAAGCTTTTTCATGTGATTGTATTATTACTGTGTCAATATCAATGAATAAAAAAAAAAGTTTTTATGCTAATGAAATATAATAAATTCACAGGAGCATTTCCTTCCGGAAGCTCTTCTGAGGGAAGTTATGGAATTGGAAGGCTACTTAGAAGACCCAGCCTACCCACAATTGAGATCTGGTGATTATCAGGAAAATCCTACAGTGCGTGATCATGAGTATTTACAACACAGCAGCCTCTGGGCTAATCCATTCATTTCAGGTAAAAAATATTTATAATAATTTTTTACTAAATGAATTATTTGGATAATACTGGTTACATCAGTTAACTATATATTTCAACTAATTATTGAACTAAAAATTCAAACATAAACGAATAGATTAAAAAAAAAAAATTTTTCATAGGTGGTAGGTGATTTAATTGTAACTCATATGTTTTATTTGTAAATATGATGGACTACCATCTATAGCCAATATTTTTTTCTAATTTAGTCAATTTTTATTGTGTTGTTGACTTTTATAATTAAAACTTATATATTATTTTTATGTTTTAATTAGAAAACAATGAGAATACCAACCTTCCTGGAATACAAAGACCTGAAAATAAACAAGAAACATTGCCAGCTTATTGTGATCCTCCAAATCCTTGCCCAATTGGCTATACAGGTAAAAGTATATTAAATTGCATAAATGTTTATATATAAGCGAATTTATTTATCTCATGACTATTGTATTTTATGAAACATTATAAGTTTTTTCAGTAACATTGTAGCAGTACTTTCAATTAATAAGAAATCTAATCTTTTTTCAAACAGCTGAAGAAGGATGTCTCGAAGAATTTGAAAACACAGCAGCCTTCAGTAGAGAATACCAAGCAAGACAAAACTGTATGTGTGATTCAGAGCATATGTTTGACTGTGCAGCAAATCGTAATGCTAATGAGATCACTGAATCAGACTTCGATCGTCTAGTACAGCATTTCCATGTAAGTTAAGAAGAATTATATTTATGTTTATAGCAGCATTATTCAAGGTATTAATTAATGAAATAACCAATTTTCAGTTTTGAAAAAAAAATCTAGTAAATTAGAATTCAGTTAGGAATATTTTTATTTCTGAGAATGAAAAAAATCCAGTATGGTTACTAAAATATATATTCTATCTGGGCTTGCTTCATTAAAACCAATTAAACAATCAGCTGAAATTTACACTTGTATAAGCCAATCATTTTTAGTGTCAGCAGACTTTCACCTGAACTACTAATTAACTAACTTATTGCGATAAAAGTAACATCCTTTTTTTTTCAATGAACGTTCATTTATAAAATGATTTATTAATTGCTCATCAATTAACTAGTCAGTTGAGTTATTGTGAAAATAATTTAATTTTATCTCCAACCATTACTCAAGTCAAATTGTGAATGGTTTGCTGAAATCAGTTTACAATGAAGAATAAGATGATCTCCCAACAACTAGGGTCTTCTTGAAATAACTATCCCTTGAAATCTTCAATTTTCAACAGCAATTCTCTTCATTTTTTAGATTTTGCCACGCCATGAACCCATGTTTTGTACCCAAACTAACACCTCCTCTTACCCTTCCAACGGTAATTACCACACTATCTTCTAAAGTGGGGCCTGGTCTTTGGAGTAGTCCCAAGCCAACACTCAACAGGTGTCATATTGCTTTCAGCAAAAAAAGGATTAAAATATTAATAAGAGGTGTGGCTATTAAATAACGAGGCTGGCTGTAAAACATTTTATTTTGATTTCTTACATATTTACTTATCACCTATACCCCCTCCACCCTCCTGTACCTTTACAAAGCGCTATGAAGATCTTCCATTGTCTGAAACAATGCTGAAATTCTTCTGTCAGTTCCTTCCAGAACGGCTATCTCTGTCTCTCTCTCTCTCTTTAATGGAGCTCACACCTTCAATGGACTCAAATCTCATTACTTTTAATGCAGATTTCATCTTAGAAAATCAGATAGAAGTTGCATAGCACAAGATCCGGTGAACAAGGTGGATGGTCTATCACTGGGATGCTGTACTTGGCTAGAAACCTCTTGACAGACAATGCGGAATGAGTCAGAACTTCTTGGTAAAGAACCCATGATTTGTCCTTCCACAATTTAGGACATTTATTCATTATTATTTCACAGAGTTCAGTAAGAATATGAATATATTAATGTTTATAAACAGTTTGACCTTCAGAGGCCCAGTGAAGGTGCAGAATCCCATCAATAGTGACAAAAACAACGGTATCATTACTTTGTAGCCACATCTCATAGATGAGTAAATAGGATATTTTCATTATTTATGAATGTAGCTGAGTTGTAATCCCTAGGCGCTAGTAGTTGAAATAGGCAACTATTTAATTAATTTTGAACTTGAGTAATGGGATTTTTTCATTAGTTTGTAGTACTGAATTAGCTTAAAAATATAAATATAATACTAAATTAGTTTAAAAAAAAAAACGAATTATATTTTTTATAATAAATACTGAACAATATTTTTCTCTTCTTCTTGTTTTATAATTTAAATAGAGACAAGACCTATCAAATTATTTTTCAAATAATATTTCTAAAAAAAAAATATTTCTAATTATTAATTTTAAATGACTCATAATCAACAAAGTCATTGGCTATAAAATGCATCAATTTTTATATTTGTGACCATGAACGAAGAACTAACGATATTTATTTGAATATCTTTAGGTTGATGAAGGGCATAAGTCTCTTGTGGCAAAAAAATACCACATGAAAAAGGTGAGCACAATCAACATATTTTAATTGCATTAATTTTACTTAAGTATATTATGCTTAAAAGACAATTAGTTACTGAAGAATGTTGTGGCGAGGTTATGCCACAATCAAAGAATCAGGACATGTCTGAAGGGTATGACAGCGATGATGGCTTATCCAAGGTGTTCAACCCAGCAAAACTCACATATAGATATTAATATTTTTTTTTTTTTTTTTTTTTTTTGTCTATAACAAATATATTTGCGCCTGTCAAAATATTGTTGACAATCAGCAAATGTGATGACGATACAGGAAATAATGACATGACAGGCATGGGGAAGGAAAGTATTCAGCAGTACCTCTTCCCTAACTTGTTCCAATTACTTAGGTTGTCTAAGGAAGGAGATCCCTCATCCAACGCCTTTTTAGTCTCTTGCTCATGTTCTGAGGTATGTCAGCTGTGGCCATGTCTCCACAGAAGGATGGACAAAGAGCCTGCAGTCAGCTGATTAGCGGCCATTTTGTGGATACATGGCTTGAGTAACCTGTGCAAGCTGTTGGAGGATACTAAACAGGGGCTGTATGAGGGAGTTTAAACCATTGAGTAATTGGAGCAATTGAGGAGGGGCATTATTTTCAGCTGAAGGTGGCTGCTGAGTAGTTTCCCGCCTCATACCTGAACATGTTGGTTTGATGTGAGCAGATGTAGTAGCATTTTCTCTTCTTGTCATCTGGTTTCTTGATGGTTCCTGCAGCTGAGCAGGCGTAGCTTTCTGCGAAGCATTTTTTTGTATTGGCTGCTCTTTTCGCAAGGGCTGCTGAAGAGTCGGAAATTCTTCGAAACTTGGTGGTGGAGGGAGAGGTGGGGATCTAGGAGGATGGTTGGTTCTTGCTGTTCTCCTATGCGCCCTCAGATCCTTCAGGACTTGGCATCCTCGGTAGTTGGCCGGGTGGTCTCCAAGGCAGTTTGCGCAGGTTGCCTTTGTCTCCCTGGTCTTTAAGCAGGATACACTTTCGTGGCCTTGGCCACATTTAACACATCGTGGAGAATGGTTGCAATATGATTTTGTATGACCATATTGTTGGCATCTTATACACTGAGGTATAATTCTTTTTTTTCGAGGCTCCTCTACAACAATTTTTGTATAATAAATTGATTCAATTTCATAAATTTTTTCATTGAAAGTAGCCTTTGTTATGTCTATGAAAAACATGGGCAAAGGTTTTTTGAATCGAGAGTATACATTTGTGATGTTTGTTGCAATGTAACCATGTTTTTCTAAATCATTTTTGATTTCAGAGATTGGGGTGGTGTGGTGCAAATTTTTAATAACAATTCTTCTATTTTTGTCCTCAGGTAGCTGATATGTGTGGAATTCAGCACCTCCATTTCTAAGACTACTCACTAGTTTACGGTATACGTCAGGTGTTTTCGGGTAGACTGTTACACCTTTGATAGTTGTTTTCAGAAAAAAAGAATTTGGAGCTGCGTTGTTTTCAAGGAATAGGACTAATGCCTGATAATTTTGAACGTCGTTTATGTGTATTGGTGGTGGTTTTTCGTTTGTTTGATCATTTACTGGGGATTGTTCATTTTCGGTAATGGTATTAAGTACATCGTAAGAATTACTTACAGATATTGGCGTTGCATTTTCTGTTTCGGTTTTTTTGTATTTTCTTGGATCCCTAGATTCATTAGGAAAATTTCTTTTTTTACCCGTTACCAATGCCCAAGCATCACCACAAGCAGTGTCGATTAAGTCCATCCTTTCGTCCCTTACCACAACATTTGTAGTTGGGTTGGGATCCATTTTTTCGGTGTATATCACCTTCAACTACGTATGTTCACTTTCACACCTTCTTCCTTCAACTTCGAAAAAGAAAATTTTACGTTTCTACTTGAAAATTCAACTGGAAATTCAAATAACCTTTTTAGTTATAATTTTTTGTGTTTATAGGTTTCTAGCACCATATGATCATTAATATTTAATTTTAAAAAATGGATACCCACCTATAATATTTTCATAAAATTTTCAAAAAGACTTGTTCTATTTCTTCAACAAAAAATATATACATATACGCTGACAGTCATTGTTGACTTCGAGAAAGGTAGTGCTTTTACTCACATTTGGATCTCTTCACTAACACTTATGGTATAGGAAAAATTCGATCCCACATCTGGAATTTTTTTTTTCCTAGTCAGACAAGCACTTTTTCTCTTTCTTTGGTATCCTTTATCTATGTAACTAGGGGATGTACACCATTTGCATACAAGTACATCTCTAAAGTACAGGATGCTTCAAAGTGGTCATTTATGAGATACTGCATAGAGCAAAGGGGTTTTATATAATACTTAAACATCAAAAACCATTACCCTCCATCAATAAATGATTTTTAAAATCCAATAATTTTGTAAAATCCCAAACGTATCACTGGTGAACTTAACTACCGCATTCCTAGCAAGATTGCATCTTGAAACTAAATAACATGTTTGGATGCTTTCCTTCCCTCTATTCCCAAATGTCACCTTAAATAATCTTCTCTACATTAATCTGTCCCATTCTGGAAGAACCTATTAATGAGGTAAGTCTCACACCTGGAGTCTGATCTTTCACAGCACCATTAAGGCTTCTGTCCTTTTCTCTATTAGCTTTTACTTCAGCAGATTAGCAGCCTATTCTTCATCTTCTACAAGCAGAATGGGACAGGAATGAGCCATGTTATTTAGAACTTTAATTTAATCAGAAAAGGCTATTTGTTTGCAATTACTATAGCTTATAACATTTCCTGTAAAAATATATTCAATAGTTTTGAATAGTAGGAATTATTAATTTGTGAAATTTTAAGTAATTCCACAGAAAGATTACTTCATTAGGTATTACTAGACTGTTTTATGTTCTTGGAAGATCAGGTTATTTACCAATAACAGTCTGTGTATAATTATTTATTTTACACTTTAAACAAGAGGCTTTCGGTGTACTTGCTTATTCATCTCCATAACTACAACATTGATTAATAATATTAATAATTTATTTCTAGCATATAATTTTCTAATTGTCATGCAACAATTATCTAAGGTATACCTTTTATCTTAATATTTTTTATTTTAAAATTATAAATGATTGGAAGAGTGTTTATATTCTTCATCTCATATAGAATGATTTTAAGTTAAAATTATTATGTTTAAAATTTATAATAAAGTAGATTAAGTAAATAAAATTAAAATTATTTACTGACTTCTTAGCAGAAACACCTCTTCGTCAGTCATCTCACTAAGTGCTGAGCATTTACTATCAGCACCATCTGTACCAGGGGTCTCCAACATTTTTGGTCCACATTGAGACCTAGTCTAAGTTCTATAGGCCACATTGAGACTTCCAACTAAACAAGGCAGGCCATGGCTTGTGATGAAAAAAAAAATGTTCTATAAATGAAACTTGACGCTGTGAAATGAGCTTTCTAAGAGAAAAAAACTATGCATGTTGTAGTAACCTTGTTTGTGAGTAATTTGTTAAATTATGGTACATTTTTAAATAGTTTTTAAAATTTTACCATCCTGGGCCAGATTGAAGTTGCTTGCAGCGGTAGTTTGGAGATTCCTGATCTATACAATTAAACTTGTCAGCAACTTAAAGTACCCAATATCTCATTTTATACACCATTTTTAACAACTTTATTATTAGCCATTAGTTGTCAATTATGTTACGGAATATGAACTGCTTCTTGTTATTAATTTAGCACCTTTTTCTGATTTATTGATGTATGTAGAATAGTTTTGCACTTTGGTCAGGAGCTGGATTTATGTAATATTTTAATATTGTCAAAATTGATTTCATGTTTATAATTTTCCGCATGGCTTCATTAGGCAGTAGCTGTTTTACATTAAAGTTTTCAGATGCTTTTATAGTTGTAGATAGGTGTTTTCATATTGGTTGAGGCCATTCCAATATATGATTTTTGCAATTTTTACATAGAATATTATAAACTAAATTTCTTTGATTTTTAATAGGTGTTGAGTACTTTGTTTGTGTCAGTAAATTTCATGTAGGATGTCTAGATTTGAGGGCTAATTTGAAATCATCTTTGTCTAATTTTTTTTAAGTTTTTATAATAATATATGTCAGTGTTTCTCGATGTACATTAGGGATTTAAATGTTGTAATTATTGAGATGAATGTTGTGCAACTATACTGAAAGCTTCTCATATTTAAAGTGTAAAATAAATAATTATACAGAGACTTTCATTAGTAAAGACTTTGTTGACAGTATATAATAAATATTTCTGTTATGTTTCAGAGTGTGAATCCCTATTTAGAAGGCGAGCGGCTACCTGTAGCTGCTAAGAAGGGGATCCATATTGGCAATTGAAGGAGATAAAATTCCATTGTCTAAAAGTTACCGACTCCGGCATTCCTGAAGGCTATACTTATACTTTATTAGATAGTAGAAGTTTCAATGTCATATGGCATTTTTAATGTAGTTGTTTCTTCTGAATATATAAGCATGTATGTTCATTAATTAAAAAACAAAAAAAAATTATAATGGATTGTTAAAGGATATGTGAAGGATATATAGGCCCTCATAAAGGGAAAATATGAGGGCCTATTTATGATAATGGAAATGGTAACAGATTGATTAATTTATATGTATTCATATATTAAAAAAATTATCTGTGTATTCTATGTGTATTCCATTTAATTATTCTTAATCAGTATATAACACGGTATAATCATCTCTCAATTTTGACTTTACTAAAACATAACTTGTCGCATTAGAAAACTTATTGTATTGCTCTATGGCTTACCTGCCTTTTGCATAAATTTAGGCCTCATAAGTTTTTATTACTGAATTTCAGGAGTCAAAACTTGTGATTTTATGAACAATGGGCTGGTATAGCCATTGCAGTAAGTGAATCTTCCATCATTCTACATAAATGAATACCAACAAACATTTATGTAAGGAAACAACATCATTTGTGACAAACAATTGACAAAGACTGACAACACTAAGGTAACGAGCAATCACTGTCTCTTGTCATGATTGTAAAATTTAAGTGAGCCAATGTAATATCTAGACCATCTCGATAAGTGCATAATATATCCGGTAAAGTATATTATGCACTTTAATTTATTTGATGCAGCAGATTTCCATATGTGTATCATCTGCTTAACAATGTTTTGTATAATGCAGATGAAAACTATGTTGTACTATAAGTATGTTTAGTATTAAGATGCATGTTAAAAAAAATCTAATTTGGACCCTATGATTGTTAGTACGCTTCTATGTAGCAAAATGCTTCCAATCATTGTAAAAAATAAAGTATGATTCTTGATATTAAATCAATTAAAATTTATAAAAACCAGTCAAATGAAAGCTGAAGGGATTTCCAAGGAAAAAAAAAAAAAAAAAAAAAAAAAAGCATATTACATATCAACATTAATTTCGTTTTTGTGCACTATTTATGACTGTTTGATATTTATATTATCGTCTGTGTTTTAAATAAATGTATTGATCTCAATAGGTGTTTTAGAAACTAATATATCAATATATAATATTAATGTTAGTTTCGTTAGATCTATATCATCAAAATAAATAGATGTTTTAATTCCTTAATCTTAGCCATATGGTGTGAAAATTATTAAATGGATCTATCTCCGATTTGTTTTTCATGTTTCCCCTGAGGGTAGGCTCATTCATTTTTATTACTTCTTCACATTATAAGCCATAGGTTTAACTTAAAGAGGAAAAAAAAGAAAAAGAAAATGTAGACTGAAACATTTATTTTCTAAAATAATAAGAACAAATAAAAAAGATGAGGCTGAACATTGCAGAACAACGGTCACCTATCAGGCATATATGTGGTATATATTCTTCCCCGATGATGGTTAATTACATCCCAATTGGTACAAGTAAGAGTTTTCGGATTCATCAAATCCGTAAAAAATTTACCATCCAAGTGGTCCATTTCATGTTGTATTATCCTAGCAGACCAGTCCTTTGCCTCCCAGCTCTTCTCTTCTCCTTTCTCATCAATACCTAATCAACAATTTTTTCTTAGAAATTTTATTTTATTTTAAATCAAATTGTATTCTATTTGAACAATTATTATTCTATTAGCCCATGAAATACATGTGCTGAAAAATAAGAAAGGATACAACCTGAAAATATTTTCATTGAATAAGTATTAATTTATGTAGCTTAAGAAATATTTTAATGGTGAAATTGTGTAAAACAAAAAGTTAGAACAATAATGTTAATGGTGTGAAAAATATTCTAATTACATTTAACAAATAAAAATGTTTAGTAGTAACCTATAATATTTCTCTTTAAAGACAATTATCAAATATTAAATTTATAAATGTTTATTAAATGATTTATTTATCCTCTTGTAATCAGAAAAGTCCATCCTCTGGAAAAGTTATGAAATAAATAGATGATTCCACAGAAAATCAACAAAATCTAAGATATAAGAAAGGATATGCAGGTTAATCTGACATCTTTTTTCAAGATCCACATTATATTTTCACTTCAGTAACTTGAGAAAAAAAGGTATAGAAATATAAGACTTTAAAATTGCCACAAGAAGTAATAATAAATAAAATCATTTTTGTTATTAATCTAATTAAGTGGAAGAGCATCAGATAGAATGAAGAAACACAACAAAGATAGACAATATTAAGTAAGCTAATTATTAATAACAGGCCTTAAAATGAATAATTAACTTTTATTTGTAATCAGTTTTAATATGATTGGAACTTTTATTTTAATCTGTTTGAATTTCTTTAACAAAACTTTTAAACATATATATATATATATATATATATATATATATATATATATATATATATTATTATTATTATTATTATTTTTTCGGTTGGAGCTACAGACCATGAAGATCATTCGATTCCCGATTCAAGTACTGATATTACAGAAACAAATTGAAATTAAAATTTCCAATCATATTAAAACATACATATATATGTACAAAAGTTTTGTTGAAGAAATTCATTTTTACAAAAGTTAATTTAAAAAATCTTAATTGAACTCTACATTCTTAATCTCTCAAACAAGGGAAATATAAGAATTGGGTAATTTATTCAAGAAAAATCATATCTATAATCTAAGAACTTAAATACATAAAAGTTAAACTATGTTAAATAGTTTATTTAATTTAACCCAAAAACCTTAATAAAAAAAAAAAGTTCATTGAAGGATATTAATCTACTGTGCTATAAATCATGAGTGATAAATAGTCAGGACGCAGACATATGGCTATTTATCACCTATGAAGAGAAAAAAATGTGTCTTAGAACTTTTATTTATTTAAATAAAGTTGCTTATTTAATCTTAATTCTGAAAAAATCAGTAAAAGATTGAACTATAAATATAAATAATGAAAACAACCAAAAAGGAGAGTAATACTCCTAAAAACAATTTTTAAGATATTTCTAATAATATTAAAATTTAAATAGGTAATAAAAATAATCTCTGAACAAATAAAAATAACAATGGGATTTATTTCCATTCAACTAATAACACTAAATGATTCTGCATTTATACATAAATATCACTCTCAAATGTGACACAAAGGGAAAAAATAAAATAAAATAATGACCGATCAATGTAAGAGGTGAAAAATCAAAAATGTTTCAGGTAGGAATATTTTTAATATAAACTAATGTAAAAAAAAATAAAAAATATATTCTAAATGACATTGCAATCAACTTCCAGGCATTTCATATAAATATATAACTTGTAACTTGTAAAATAAATAAAAACCTGAATATGACAAAATACAATTAATTTACCAAAATAAAAAAAAAGCATTAAATGATAAGAAAAGATAACATATCTTTTATTTTAACTGGATATAAAAATAAAACCTAAATATTCCATTTCTATTATAAAGAATAAAGCAATCTTCTTTTTTTCTATGATATAAATATAAAGGCAATTTATACCTTTCACAGTTAAACAGATTACATACCACTTAAAAGAATCTTCTTAAACCGAGGAATTTCAGCGCTGTAACCACGCATGCTTTCACAACATTCTTCATCATCTATCCTATCATAATCAAGAATCTTCATCTCAGGATTCACCCAAATCTACAAAGTGATGCTGGATTAAAACATTCCACTACATCAAATATATTTAAATATAACAAAACCTTATACTTAAAATAATCTTAAACATAATAACTATAAGCATATTTTTCAGAAAATTAAATTAAATTAATTTTATTAAAAATTAGCACACTTATAATAAAAGAGATGATGTGGTCACAAATAAAACTCATAGCATAATGATATAAATTGAAATAATGACCTGGTTATTTTTAATTACTGCTTAACATTTTGGGTTAGCTACCCGTTTTCAAAATCTATTTTTCTCTTTCATTAAAACAATAATTCACAACACTGTTTCCTTGCCTTTGTCATATTTACCATTATACTATGAGTTTAATTTGTATATTTAAGATTCATTTTGTATTTTCAATTTATATTACAATATATGATTTTTTATTTCCAAATTGAGCTTAAAGCTATCGCAAATAAAACAATTTTATTTCAGACAATGCATCTTGTATAACTTCTACATTTATTTTTATGTATACCAATCTAAATTTCATTTATTGTTTTCCAAATTTCTCCACATAATTAACTATATTTATAGTTCTTGTTTCTATCATTCCCACATACTGTTCTTCTAATGGTTGGGCTATCAAGGGTCGGCTTGCCTCGATTATAAACTAATAAATATAAGTATTATAGCATTAATCAAGTGATCAAGTAAGCAGTAACAGTTCCCATTTTGACAATGTAGATATTGTATATATTGGGGAGCAGGGTAGCTCAGAGGGTGAGTACTTACTTCCAGAGCTCAAGGTCCCAGGTTCGAATCCGGCTGATGACTAGTAATTTTTCATCAACCGTGGGTCGATCCTGGGGCCTGGAGAGACCCTCATGGGACACAAATCCAGCCTCTATAAAGTTGGTACTCTTAATTATTTAATTAAGAGGGAAAACCTGGCGGTTTTAGGGTGATATCGGCCCAATCACACCTCCCTGTACAATCATTGGCCTTGTAATAAACAGTACTTCCTTACATTGTAATGGATCCAAGACCCGTCACGGGTTGTTAGTGCTATAGGTTTTTTTTTTTTTTTTTTTTTTTTTTTTTTTCAAGAAAAAAAGTTAAGCTGATTTTCTTTGATTTATATTAATCCTCCATTTCTACCAGGGGATTTGAAATTATTTATATAAAAACAAAAGACTCTTTCAGGAACGTAGGCCAAATAAATTTTTTCTTTGAAAAAACAAATTAGAATAGTTCTTAGCATTCCTTAAAACTGCTCTTGGATGACAATTTGTATAGAAACCAACAAATGCAAATTTTGGAACTAAATTTTCTTGGAAGGATTTTTTCCTGCTGTTTACTAAAATATAATAAATAAAAATAAAATAAAACTTATCAAGGTTTTTTTCCAAATTCAATGTTACTACAACCGTTGGAAAGCTGAATTAATGCTTTCTAAGCTATATTAATACTTTTTAAATTTAATTTATTGATAAGGTATAAATAAATAAAAACTTTTCAATCCTTTTTATTTCATATCTTTATTTATTTCTACTGTGCTTACGAAGGTTGGGTTTGTGCTACTTCATATAGTCTATAGAACCCTAAATTCTTGATAATGTTTGTTAAGATCAGTGGAATCATTTTTATGATATCATAATTTTTATGGTATTAAAAAAAAAAAATTGAAGGCTTTCATCCTAGGGCAAAATTTAACTTAAAATTTCCAATTTCAATAAAATGCATTAAGGTTTTTTGAGCTTCAAAAAACAAATATCTACTTTATTTTAATTAAAATCAATATTTACCCCAACATTTCTACATTGGCCATTCTAATTTGCTTCAATACTGTACTCATACTAGTTATAGCTAAATTAGAGCTCTTTTACCTGTACAACACTGGTTCTATCCACCTTCTGATTTGGGCAACCCATTAGAGTTAGGTTCAGCCATAGTTAGTTCTAGGATACTTTCAACAGAAATTCAGCATAAATGTGTTATCACATATTTATAATTACATTTATGTATCACTCATATATATTTAAGTAAAAACTCATTATTATGTATTTTATGTTTATTTTAAGAATGACTTAGCTCAATCCAAAATTGGTCTGGTACCAATAATTTGAGATAATCGGGATTCCACAGTATTAATTTTAAAAACTATTTTTAAAAAATATAAAAATTTAAATAATAATAAATCAATCAAACCTGAAAAGGAATATGTTCCATACCCCTTCTTTCATACAACACTGGAGAAGCATTAAAGGTTGTAACATCAGGGCACTGTATAGCAAATACTCTTAACGAAACTCCAATTTGAGGTGCAGCCAAACCAGCAGCCTTTGTCACAGTCATCAAATAGTACAATCTGTTGAACAGCTAAAAAAAATGTAGTATCCAGAAAGTATTATCATGCAAAACATAATTAAACAACACAATTTTTTAAATATTTTTTTAGGCAAAATGACAATGTTTTATGCCATTTAATTATTTTAATATTACTTTTTTTTTAAAGGTAATTTTTACACAATATTTAATAATAATATTTTTTTATTATAAAAATATTTATTAAGGTGCATTTAGACATTCCACAAATAATGGGAAACACAATTATTTAACTTAACTAACAGCGACATTATTGTTAAACCAAACTATTTATTTTATTCCTCTTGATACCGACAGCAGATGGAAAATATCAAAACCAAGAAACGAAAATACTAGCGTAGTTATTTTTGTTTATTTTTGATATTTTCCATCTTCTGTTGGAATCAAGAGAAATAAAATAAATATTTTTGGTTTAGCAATAATGTCGCTGTTAGTTAAGTTAGATAATTGTGTTACCCATAGTTTGTGAAATGTCTAAATAATGCATCTTTAAGGAAAAACATTTCAAAAACTATGGAAAACACAATAATACATTGCATGGTTGCCAAACTGTGTTGAATTGCTAAATCACACAGCACACTCATTAGCCCAAGAGAAATCATTTAAAACTACAACAAAAGAGTTAGTTGGGACCATTTACCACAGTAAAACAGTGTGCAGAAAAGAATGCACACGGCAAAGTTTATTTGGGACGAATAGTATATGTGGTGATGGAGGATGCCCAACAAGTTCAAAATAATATTCTCTGCCAATATCTCCATCTGCTCCCTTCCAACTTCAAGCTTCTTGAAGAAACCACTATTGTATGAGGGATGATTCCCTACTTCCGAACCACAGCCTTTTAATTGAAAAGTTTTCTATTCAAATTTAATTTAATAGTTTTTTCCCTATGCTGATGTTTTTGTTTCTTTTGGATGTATTCTATCTGCTGTCAGTAGTAAGATAAAAAAAAAGTTGAACCCAGCGCTAATAATGCGAGTTTGCGAAATGCCTAAATGCACCTTTATAGGGTCTCTAAAATATCAAGGTTACATTATGGAGTGAAAAAAATATCAAAATATTACATTTCTATAAATCCTAAAGGGACAAACGGGGAACTGACCAGGGGGGAGCGTTAAAAAAAATATAAAACACCATAAATAATTAACTTTACCCTATCCATAAAGCAACTGCAGTTCTTAGAGAAATGTTGAATGAAATAAAATTCAAATATTGCATCATATAAAATAGCTTAAGAAATAAATTAAGGTCCCAAGATATCATTCTAAAGTAACTTGCAGCTACCACATAAAAACAAATACAAGCAGCATTTAAAAAGCAACTTCTACAATTTAAAGAATTGAACAAGGCAACTCAAGGAACTTAATCATATATCATCAAGGAGTAAAATTACTCATTTCAAAAAATAAATTAATACATGAAATGTGTAACAAAAAAAAAATATTACCTTAATCATGGGATCAGTTTTTAATGTTGAAGGGTCAACTACTTTTGCTTTGATCCTCAAAATTGGATCACCAATTTGCACAACATGTTTGTATGGAGGAGTAGGGGGTTTTCCAAGCCACCAATTTTGATACCTAAGTTTAAATATGCGTAAGTTCATTTTCTTCAACATTTCGTCTACCAATATATCTGGAAAAACAACAATAAACATAAAAACTACTTGAAATTTAAGTAATAAGTTCTTAGTAAATATATTTTAATAAACTTGATATCATTAGCAAATATTTTTATATTTGTTAAATAAAAAAACTATGGTATTGGTTACAAATTTACAAGCAAAAATATTTAACAAAATAACAGAAGCAGTTATTTAATGATTTTTTCTGATTTGGATAGGATTATATTAACATTAAACATTAAAACTCACTAAATTTTACAATTTCAAACTGGATTATTTTTTTTCTAAATTGTAACTTAAATGTACATATATTTTCTTCTTTTTTTTAATCTATCACTAACATATTATACTCCACTTCCATCGTTAATATATTTTTATCACTAACTTTGACTAGATTGTAGTGTTGTAAAAATTAAAGGTTATAAATATCACCCAAAGAATAAGAAGGATACGTTCATATAAAATAAGGGTGAGTTCCTAAACTGAGAGCTGTGCTCATCGATGACACCCATTCCCGAATTTCTAAACTCAGCGTTGAGCTCATTGATGGGCATCAGAAATCCATCAGATCGTTCCCAAGCTCATCGATAGATCTATAAATATAACTGAATACTGGCTATCAATAACAGGTTTAATGCCAAACATTTTTATTTTAAGTTATTCAATTTTTTTTATTTGCCAAAAAACTTGATAAACAATCCTGAACTATTTTTTTAAAATTACAACCTATACTTTTACAATTTATATTAATATTGTATTATTTTTAAAAATTCCATTCAGTGTTCCATTTAGAAAATATTCAGTGTTTATGAATGAAAAGAAAACTTAAAATGTGTTATATGACATCATTAGTGAGTATAAAAGAGCTATGTGGCAATTAAAAAAATCCCAGGCTTTTTGATGTTATTAAAATGAGTTCATTATAAAGTTATTAAAATACAAATTATATAGAATTAAATTGATCAATTCTTAAAAAAATATATATAATCTTCTTTCAAATATGGCAAATATTTAATTTTATTTAAATGGTTTTCATAATAAAACGAAGTCTTTGATTATACTGTGTGGGTGAAACTTTTCTGGAGCTGCATACTTTCAATTCATTAATATTGTTCTCATCTATCGTACAGAGATTCATCACTAGTCGGACCTCAGATATTCCACTGTCGTATTTAGTCATTTATGTTGCTTTTACTTCTTTTTTGAAGTGAAAACTTCTTTAGGCGCAAGTTGCACTGTTGTTGTCGGTAGTGAATAAGGTTGAGCCGTCACGCTCGGATATGTAACGCTCATTCGGATAAAGTCGGTATTAGTCGACTAATTGAAGTATTTTTGCATTTGGATTAAAATATTACAGAAACTGAAAATCAGTCCTGTATACTGTAAGTGAGGAAAATATTCAGTGTTTCAATCTCTTTGTAATGAGCTATTCTTCAGAATTTTATCTTAACGCCACGCCATGCTAAAGAGGCAAAAAAAGGGGAGGGAATGATGTTTCATATTATTAATCTCACCTAATTGATGTTTTCACGTCTATTGTGTGGTCTAATGCACACTCCTTAGTTGTTTTTTAGTATAATGGTTTTCGTTGTTCTATCAACAGGTTTTACTAATATTTGTGACTGAGTTAAAAGCCCCCGGTACTAGGAGTTGAACTCGTAATCCACGGTTTATCAGGTTGCCGGGCACTGCGTATTATGTATACGCATTAGCCCATTCGACCGCCCTCAATCTCTTGGGTTTTTTTCTTTAAAGGCAAGGTACATTCTGCTGATTTTCAAATCCTGGCTGAAATACTCCTTTTGCTTTTTCTCCTCCCATATAAACACTTGTCCCTTGGAAAAGTTTTTTTAAGGGTTTCAGTTCTTCATTTGTTTATACCGAAAACATGCAATAAAAGCAGTATACCACAACCTATTAGATTATTATTATTTTTTCATTTGTCTATACTCCCTCCTATACTCATAAAATGGTTGGATGTCTCATGTCGGTTTTTTCCGGCAACTGAAGGTTACGAGTTTAAATCCCGGTGCCATAGGGACTTTTAACTTTGGTATTATTCCCCGCCCTCTACCCTTGCTCGAGAAAAAACCGTACAGCCGGAAAGGCGAGGGAGGGGAGGAAAAGACAAAAACATTCCTTATACAAGTATAGTCTTTCAAAATCTGTTTATATAATAATAAACTCTCGTTGCTTTTTTTAAATATGGATTTTACAAAAACATACTTTGCCCACGAACTTACTATAATTAGTATCAAACCTCTGTTTCAAGCAAAGTATTTCGATTTTTTCGATTAATGTAAGATAAGGCGTAACAAAAAAATATACTTTCTTCACTTTGTAATGTACCTAGTTTGTTTTAAAATTATATTCATGATTATACACTATTTAGAAATAAGTTTTGTGTAATATTATGCTCTTAGATCCTCTCTGGAGTAGAGTCAATGGTAAAGTCATTCACATATCAGTTCAAGTCAGAAATTTGTTGTTGTTGTCATATTTTGTTTATGTGATGATATGCATAGATAAAATATTTTCTTAAATTACTTTTGTAAGTAATTGCTGTTTTAATATGCAGTCTTTCATATTACTTCAAATGAATATATAAATCAGCTTGAGAACTATTTAAATACTCATTTTATAACTGTTTTAATTATTAATAAAGACTTACTGTTATCAAATATGAAAGTGACATATTTTGGTCTAATTACAATGAAAAATACTTTATTGAATATAATTTAGTAAAAATTTGATTTTTTAGGTTGTTTCTTAATATTTAAATATTTCGAAATCCAGTAAAGTAAATATATATTTCGAAAATAATGATACAAATGGATATATTTTTGTTATTTGTTTATTTATTTATTTATTTACTGCTACAAATGACTATCAAAATTTGTCCGCAAAACTTATTCTGGTCAATATACATTTTTAAAGAAATATGTGTATATTTCCAGATTTTTAAAAATTTTCTCCTAAACTGAATTCTACATTGTGTATTTTTAAAAACATTTTACTCTTCTATCTACCCACATTTTAAAAATTTGTCTTCCGGTGCTAATCCATATTGTCTTTTATATTATCATCTGAACAATATGTGCCGTGGGTCTTATGGCTTCTTATATACTTCACAATTGCTGCCATTTTTTCAATTCTCATATTTATTGGTGCACCAGTGATTAGTTTGCAGTCTTATAATCTGCGCTGTATTTTGTGTTTTGTCTGAAAAGATAGTCAAAAGCAAATATTGTTTTGTAAAATCGTAATCTCAAATATGACACAACAATCATTTTAATAGATTGATCAATATCACAGTTAATATTTAACTTAATTTAATTTAGTATCGCAGTAATAGATTTTTCTACCATACACAACTTTTTAATTAACAAAAAAATATGAAATAGAGGCTTTTTCATTATTACATTGAACTTTTTTGTGAGAGAAAATAGTGTTGATCTATTGCAAAAAAATCAAGTACATTTTCGATGGAGCTGAACTATTAAAAAACGTTTTTGTGAATTTTGGCCTTATTTATCAATATATAAACATGTGCAACAAAATGGTCAAACTCTTTTACATATCAAATAAGTTACAAGTAGCAGACAATTTTCTGAATTCATCAAAGTTCTTTGTGTTTAACGTTATGAAATGTCACTTAATGACTTCTTGCAATAAAAGGACGATATTGTTAATAGTAAAAATCAAATATTGTATAAAATAAATACATAGCTTGTAATAATAAGATTTTTTTTTGCTTTGCCAAGCAAGATTAGAACCATCTTAATTTTTAGTTTAGGAAATCAGTGTTGTATCTGTTTAACAACCATGCTTCTATTTTGTTGTGTTGAGAAGTAAATAAAAAATTCACAAATGTTTAATAATTTTTTATATTTATAAATGAAAAATGAAAAACCTTATGAAATTAAAAAAAAAAAAAAATTGTAATAGAACAAAAAAATAAAAGAAAAATACTTTAATTACATTATTTTATTTTATTAAGATTATTTCCTGTAAAATAATATTTATAAAGTGTTAAAATGGTTTATTTTAATGTCAAAATTATATTTTTAGCACATATACTTAAGTTAAATGGACTTCTTCACCAATTTCTGAAAATATCCAATGTTCATTTAATTGTTCCTTTCTTTCTTTGAGTTATATAAGTAATATTCTGATCTATTTTCAGATCGATAGATTGAATTTCTTTTTATCTTTCTCTTTTTCAGGTTTAACAGCTTTAAATGTTTTATGAGTCCTGTACTACTAAATTTTCTGGATTGAATAATGAGATTATATCGAAGATTAACTTCACAGTTATTGTAAATGAAAATTTTATAGTTTTGAGTAAAAATGTATATAAGATTTTACAGCATTTTTAAATTTTATATATATCAATTTGATTCATTATATACTGGTTTAATTTTATTTGACATTTACTTTCAAATTTTGTACAGATCTATATTTGACATTTTCTTATAGTTTTCAACAATTTTATAAATTCTTGCTAACATCTGCAAAGTTAACAAATCGATATGTTTTTATGACATTTTATTTAAATTTGTCAACAGAAACCAGGTTTTTTTTTTTTCTAGATTACCTCCTACCTCACCATTTGTGGCATATGGGGGGAGGAGAGGAGGGTTCTGTTTAGTGATTGTTACCAAACCTACTCTAACCAGTTTGTGGTCTGCCACAATATAAATTTGAAGCAGTGTTGCTAAACTCGAGAATGTTAAAGTTTACGCTTTAACACGCTTGGCCATCACGACCTATAGCTTACTTAAACATTTTCATAGAATTCCGGAACTTTTCCAGGTCATTTATGGAAAAAATTTAGGTTATCGAAATGGTACCATTTTCCTTCTAAGATAACTCCAAAGAAGTGTTTATTATTGAATTGAAACATCATATGTAAACTATTGAAATTATTTATCAAAGCCAAATAAACTTTTTTTGGCATAACACAATTTTTTTTAAACCAAAAATGACCTTTATTGTCCCTGAAACGGTTTCTTAATAAATATTTTTTTAAAATATGATTAGAAAAAATCAATGAACAAACAGTAAAATGTATGTTCGACTCATAATAGAAAACTCGCACTTGGGTCTTTTAGATTGTAAAAGTCTGTGACTTTTCCAGGTCTGGTTGACACTATGAATAATGCCTTCCACCAATTCATATATTCCATTTTATATTGAATATAAAAATGATGATTAATAAATAAAAATGAGATAATGATTATTATTGGAATACAATTTATTGTGGTATTGTTTATGTGTTCTGGAAGGAACTACAATCAATTTATTAATAATATCATTTAGTTTGGTTTAGGTTCAAATAACCTTGGAAATGTTATATGGTATACTTCATATAATAAAATTATGTTTCAGATATCAATGTAGTATTGAGCTGCTATGGGTGAGGAGATTGCTTCTATTCCATGTACGTTATTGTTATTATAACTACTAATTTAATTTAAGGCCTTGTAAATTTTTAAACAATTCATTTATTTAATTCTTATGATCAGCCATATTATACATACCAAGACAGACAGTAACAGTTGGGTGGATTCTCCAAATAATTCATAGAGAGAGTAGTGATTTACAATAACCTATTATTTGAGAGGTTGGCACTCCATGACTCACACAACTTTTTTAAACTTATGTAAAAAGTTCAAGATTATTACAAGTTTTTTTTACTAAATCCTCAATATTGCTATGTTATGAAATTATCTTTTGGTGAAGTGGTACATTAATGCTTCTGTTCATGGTGTATATATTTTATCAAATTTATTCATTTTTAATAACTTATTTAATTTCAACAAATTAAATTTTGATTAATATACAACTACAGTCAACCATATAATGCTGAACTATTGTTAGATCAACAAATTCTTAGTAAAACCTTCATAGGTTCTTAAAATCGTAAAATCTTATAGGTTCCATTAGCAGATTCAACACTTAGCAGTTTCCTTGGAGCTCGTAATCTTTTTATCTGTTTATTGTCACCTGTCTCTAAGAAAAATCGCATCATTGATTTAACAAAGGTGTTTTTTAATTATACATTCATTATTCACAAATTATATTTATGTTTTAATTCAAATTTGAGACTATTTATTACTTAGTTTATCTAAGTATCCTTGTACAATATTGGAGAGCCTGGTACAACCTATATGACCGGGATCTCTTTTCTTGTTAAATAAAAAAAATTAGGATTTTGATGAGGAGGAATATTTATGAATGATACAACCTTTATTATGTTAATTCCCTACTATTTTACTTTTAATTGATCTCCCTGAAGGGGTAATTATTTTTAGTTCATTAACATGCTAACTAATTTTGTCACATATAATTGCTTGGGGAATGGGGAGGGCGATCACTTAAATTGCTTTTAAACACTGAGGAAGTAAAGACGAGGCCGTGTGCTTAGTCAAGCACCTTGACTTCGCTCGTAGATAAGACACCCCGTTCCCGAGAGGGGATAGGGCAGGATGAGACCAGGGTCTCCCGTCTTATTTATACAAACAACTTATAATATAATACTAAATATTATAAACAATAAAAATTATGGTGGTAAATCCAACAATCGTACTACTACCTAAGTGTTGCTCCACTGAGATGGGTGGGCACAATATCTCAAGATCACATTGTAAATTGAATTTCAAGAATGGTTGAGTATTGATAATGTGTTTACTGGTATAAATTTCCTTTCTGTACATCAGGATTTACATCTTCCCCAAACTCCCAACTTATTTTTTAAAATTAAAATTACAGCACTGATTCGCTTTAATTATATCACTACTACCACTAGTAACTGAATGGAAGAAAGAATATGAAAGGAAAGAATGCAAAATGATATAAATAAAATCTAATTGCGACAAATGGCTCACAAGCCTCAGAAGTTCAAGGAGAGAAGTTATGCTTTGCCGACTAAGGATAGGACATTGCCAGTTTATACATGGCTACCTTCTAAAAGGACTCGAAGCACCCACATGTGAAAAATTTAATAACGTTCCACAATCAGTGAAACACTTACTAGAAGAATGTCCTCAATTTGAAAATTACAGACAAAAAAAACAGGCTAACATTAAGAGAAATCCTTCAGGATACTGACGAAAGAATCAATACTTTGTTTGAATTGTTAAAGTTAATAGATTATTATAAAAAAATATAAATCGTAGTAAAATGCCAATGACCCTTGAGGGTAGAGGCGCGGAAGAGAGAAAAAAAAATTATGTTTTCTACATCATATGTTTATGATTTGTTCTTAAGACCACCACACTGCAGATTATCAAGCTTTGTGTGATTGCTATAATGTAATAGATAGTAATACAACTATATCGCCATATAGCCGCCGACAGGAATATTGTTTTTTTTTATATTGTTAATTAACCATGTTCCATTCCAAATACAATAAGGAAGCTTTACACATTGAGCTTTGCAAAAATATATATTAAAACAATCGATGGGTATTCTAGACCTTTTTAATTTAATTTAATTCAATGCTTCATGTTTTGAATGTTCGTATCAGCCATGTTTAAGTTTCACAATATACTGTTAATTAATATTATTTTCATGTTCTTTATAGTTAATCAATTTCAGGTGTTCAAGAGGAGCTGATCTGGATCAAACAAGAAAAAGAGGACACATATGAGGCAGAGGAATGCTATGAAGGTAAACCAATAAACATTAAAAATGTCATACTTTTCATGTATTTAATTTGGAAAGAACTTAAATATTCAAGGTATCAATTGGAATAGGTGTCGTGAGAGGTGAGCCTCCATTCGCCTTTAATCTACTTCAATCTATTTTTATAGAAACATATTCTTTATATGGACAAAAACTTTTGGTTTTATATGTAATTCTGATTCTTGACCAATGATTATACTAACAGACAATGTGATGATGTGAATATGTAAGGCACCAACTTTTTATTTAGCCATTAACAGGATACCAATTTTAGGAGCTGGATTTATCAAGGAGGTCCTCTTAATTCCATAGTCAATCACTATCTAATTGTACAGAAAATAAATTATTGTTATTGGTTCAAACATATGTTCAGAGTTTGAAATCCAATGGCTTGCTTTATATTTTTTTGTTACATAGTTTGTTAAAATGTATAATCATATAATTTAAGAACTAATGAATTAATTAAAATAAAAACAATAATGGCTTTTGAATATTTTTTCTTAATACCAGTACATATGATTCGCAAAGCTTCCACAGAAAAAAATATATCTAGCTAAATAATGAATGGTCCTGAATAAAATATATTCACAGTTTTGTAATTTTCAATGAATGAGTTTGATTGAAGTTATTTTAGTTGAAGTTATTTATCTTCAAAGAATACATTTTAGAGTTTTTTTCGCAACTTCATTGCAGCTCTTGATGAAAGTTGGGCAGAGCATGGCGATCCTCTGGACATAGGAGATGGAACTAATGAGGATAATGAAGGTATGATAAACATTTGTTTTTTAAATTAGGTATTCAGTAAGATATTAGTTATTTGAAATGTTGGTTTATGAGCACAGATGAGGAAGGCAAGGTAATTCTCACCACAAGAAAGAAAAACTAAATTTTTCTTTTGCTCAATCTGCAGGCGTTCCACAAGGTAGTATCCTCAGTCCCATCCTCTACACAGTTTATACAGCTGACATCCCAACCCATCCTGACACTGTCATCACCACTTATGCCGATGACACATGTTTGCTATCTGTTAATAATGACCCTTTAATTGCATCCCAAACTCTTCAATCACATATCACAAGCCTTGAAGAATGGTGTAAAAATTGGATAATAAAAATAAATTCCAACAAATCCTATCAAATCACCTTTACCCTCCGTCGTAAACCTATGACTTCTTGTCCTACTGTATCCTTCAATAATACTCCACTTATTCCTGTTGAGCAAATCCGCTACTTAGGACTCCACTTGGATAAACGTCTTACTTGGAATCCTCATACTAGACTGAAACGACAAGAAACTGCTCGACGTTTCCGACTGCTCCAACACTTACTAGACAAACGCTCTAAACTTTCAATTAATTTCAAAAGACTTATCTACATAACTATAATAAGACCTATATGGACATACGGAGTTGAGCTTTGGGGCTCCACCAAACCATCGAATTCCTATCGTATCCAATCCTTACAACCAAAATCCTCTGTAAAATTCTTAATGCTCCATACTTTGTCACAAATAAAACCATTCATAAAGACCTTAATGTACCATATGTCGCTGATTTAGCTCGAGCCAGATATTTATCCTTTCATGATAAACTTCAGTCCCATCCAAATCCGCTTGTTTCCATTCTTGCTTCTTCCTCGATCTCTGATAATCCTCCTAGGCATCTGAAAAGGAGATTGCCTCGTGATCTTCTTACTTAGAATTATTTAGGGAGTGCTACCACTGGGTAGTATCTTTTCAAGCCTGTACATGTCATTATTGATGATTTGCTCATATTTACTAGTTGTATTTGTATACAGTTGTAAATTTCATTAAATAATAAAAAAAAAAAAAATTTTTCTTTTAAAAATTGAAGAAACATTTAAAGACTCGGGTTTTGATTAGTTTTTTGTCATTCAGATAAATCAAGTTTTTTTTCAAGTTCTAAAGGAAATATCAAGTTTAAAATTAGGAATCCTATTTATTTAATTCTATACTATTATTCATTTATCAATATATATTACAGGACAGGTCAAGTAATACAACAAACTATTTTTTACTGTTACCCACACATATATAGCCGATCTAGGAGGAAAAAATTCATTGAATATAATTTTTTATTGGAAATCAGGTATTCGTCACAAATAAAACTTTAATGGTCTTAATTAATTTAATATAAATATAATTTGGGAAAAACATTGAAATTTAAAATTATAATTCCTAAGTATTAAGAAATAAAAATTAAAAATAACATTAATAAAAAGAAAACTCGTATGGACATATTCAAATTAATTTAATCTATTTCCTTAATGTTATTATAAACTTCATGAGAAAGCTCAATCTCATATTGAACTCCCTGATAATCACTTCTTAACTGCAATTTAAAGTTAACTTTTATTTCCATGGTTTTTTTTTCTTCTTGTATACCCATTCTGTAAATAATCACGTATTCACAGAATGCATATACTCCCCTTACTGCAACTTGAAAACCCCTTAAAAGTATGCTCTCTCCAAAATTTTGATGGTACAACTTGCGCTGTGAAGCTCCTTTTTGTGTACCCCTGCTGCTCTATATCCAATACTTTTTCTTCATTAGTTTTTTAAAACGTGCAGGAAAACATTATTCAGTTCCTCTATTTCCTAGAAATCTGACCGGTGACTGTCACCTAGAAATGTAGAAAATTTGTTTCTACCATGACATTTTTATCAAAAAAGAGAAGTTAACGAAAAAAATCTTTTCTTAGTATTTTTATAATGGTCATTAATTTTGTATATAAATTGGGCCACATTGTTCTTTAAAAACTTATAAATATTACCATATAACTCCCTATTTTTCTTATGATTAAAAATATTAGTGCCAAGAAATTTGGTTTACTTACGTTTTCTGAAACAATTTAAAAAACCGTGCTTAGCGCAAATCTCGGTAAAATTTGTTAATTATTTCTTAAAATAATATAAAAACTGTTATAAACTAAAAATAAAATGGTCACAGTGGGATACCGGGAAGGGTATTTTATAGATTGTATAAATGTTGTTTAGGTGTTTCAAAATTTTGATCTTAGCTAGTTTTTAGATGCTTTTGTAACATTAAACTGGTTATAGCTAAATTAATCCAGGCA
The DNA here is from genome assembly GCA_928085145.1 of Nezara viridula. Taxonomy (NCBI): domain Eukaryota; kingdom Metazoa; phylum Arthropoda; class Insecta; order Hemiptera; family Pentatomidae; genus Nezara; species Nezara viridula. The sequence continues at coordinate 93,023,844 of OV725081.1, forward strand.
GAAAACCTGGCCGTTGAGAGTGATCTTGGTCAAATCACCCCTTTGCTCAACCCATTGACCAAGAAACAGTAGATCCTTATGTAGTGCTAAACTCAAAATCCTTCTTCGGTTGTAGTGGTATAGGTTATTTTTTTTTTTTAAGTTAAAGATTATTTACTCAATCTAATTAATTTATTATTATATCTGTGTCAATTTTTTAATTATAGATCTAAAATGATGATTAAAATAATAATGTTGTTGATTATATTAATAAAAACTATTCATTCATTTTAGGGTACTGATTGAATATCAGAATAAATTTATAAGATAAATAATTTTAGTTGTTGATTTTTTAACGGTAAATATTTTTAAAATATGTATTTGTCAAAATGAGTAAAAAATAAATTCAGTCACTAGTCTGATTTCATGTAAACTAAACTCATACCTTTTTTTAATTTAAAGGCATCAACCATTTGAGCCATTATTATCTTAATTTAATAATGATAAATACTTTTTTTTTATTAAAATGCATTGATAAGATTGTTGTTAGTTTTTCCTGTATATTTCCTGTTGTTTTTTTAGATAACGGAGAACAGTTGTGGATCAAGCAAGAGGCAATCGATGTTTTAGAAGCAGAAATTTTAGAAGGTAAAGTTATCAGCCAGTAATTTTAAAAAATACCATAGAGTAATAAAATTTATGATTAGAAATAAAAACAATGAAATTTCTGTTTTGCAATTCGTAAAGGAATATTATTCATAAATAAAATTATCATTATTAATACGATTTTCTGATAAAATTTTTTCATTTCATGCAGAACACCCTAGTGTTGCTGCAGCAACGATTTTTAATTTTATGTAAGGTCAAAACTCAATTTGGAGAATGAGCATTCTAAAATTTAATAATTCTATATTTATTAATTACAGAATTAAAACAATTCAAATTTAAGATATCTGGGAAAAAATATATTTTCTTTGTATATTTTGCACGAAAAATGGAGGCTGTCAGTTGGGGTAGTTTTGTCCCATATTTCGTATTTTTTTTTACCATAAAAATAAATTATAAAAGGCTACTAAGCTGAGTCCAGCAAGCATTTCATCTGTAATCCTTTTACTAGTCTTACCAAATCGTTCACTGCCTTGTGTTAATATAAAGTACTGTATAATGGTTTGTCATTCAAAATAATTTTTACCTTCAAATTAATTTTTTTATCTGAGTTGCTGCTTCTTAACTGAAGCAGCTACTCAATCGAACAAATTAGGTAATGAACTGCTATACTAAAGAAACAATCACATTGAATATGTTGTATTATCAGGCAATAAATATAAATTTTGGTTTATCATAAACATTACAGTGTATTATGTTATAATTAAAGTTGTTTTAACTTTTTATTTTTGTTATAGGCTCTATTGATGGGAACTATACATGCTTTCACTGTGGAAGAAATTATTGTAGTATTTCTATCTTAAGAGACCATATTGAAGCATTACATATACCAAGATTAAATAACAGAAAAGCCCTCTGTTATGAAAAAAGCATTATTTGCAATGAAAACCAAGGTGCTATTACAATATCGAGTCTTCATAAAATAGCTGTATATGATGACAAAAAGGATGGGAAAAAGACATACCAGTGTCCATACTGTAATAAATTATGTTCACAAATCGGTAACTTAAAAATTCATATTTTAGCTGTACATACAAAAGATAAACCGTACTCATGCCCGCACTGTGAGTACCGATCAAGTTCAGTCCACCCGTTAAGGCACCATATTTCTGTGAAGCATAGGGAAAAGAATTACTTTCATTGTTCTTACTGTAGTTATAGTATCGGTACCAACAGAGAGTTAAAGATACATGTGAAAACTACTCATAAAACTAATAAATATTTTCCTTGTAAATATTGTGGAAAGGCATTTGGTACTGCTGGTCATTTAAAACAACATATCAGTGCGATACACAGTGGAAAGTCATATCAATGTTCACATTGTGACTATAAGACGGGTAGGCCTACGACACTGCAATGGCACATAATGTCAAAACATACAAATGAAAAACCTTACAAATGTCGTTTCTGTTCTTATGGAACTGTGCTAAATTCTAGACTGAAAGTTCACGTTCAGAATAAGCATTCGAATAAGAGACCGTTTCATTGTACACATTGTGAATTCAAGACGAACGACTCCTACACACTGAAACGACACATTCAAGGTCAACACGAATTCTATAAACCTTATGTGTGTACTTATTGTGATTACAGTTCGACTCACTCAAGTACTTTGAAATCACATATAATGGCTAGACATACTAACGAAAAACCTAACCAATGCCCTCATTGCGAATTTAGAAGTGTTGAAGCTGGTGCTTTGCGGCGTCATATTATGGCCAAGCATACTAAAGAAAAACCTTATAAATGTCAGTATTGTGATTATAAGTCAAGCCAATCTGTTCACTTAAAACATCATATAGTTGCGAGGCACACTGATAAAAAACCTTATCAATGTCCGCAATGTGAATTTAATTCCAGCTGGCCAGGTCCATTAAAACATCATATAAAGTCAAAGCATACTGATGAACAGTCTTACCAGTGCCCTTTTTGTGAAGTTAGAGTCAGCCAACCTGGCAATTTAAAACGTCATATTAAATCAAAACATAATGAACAGATGACTAATGATTAATTAATGAAAGACTGATAAGATATAGTATTCTGAATATTCAATGTCAAGGTTGTTGATATATAAAATTGATGCTCTTTCACAAAGTTCATCTTACAGTATAGCATGCCACTTGCTCAGTTTGATAGCCATTTGTCACATTTGGTTTATCAAATTTTCTTCTTAGCTTCATATGGCATTTTTGAACATGAACTGGGATCTGTGCATCGGTATCATTTGATGAAGCATTTAGCTTTGACAGGGTGTTCAGCAGCCGTAAATTGCTTTTATGATTGGGAATTCTGTTTGAAAAACAGCCACCCGTCAGGAATTTCGTTTTCAATCCAGTAATTTAATTAAAATTTAACAGCAATAGATGTTATTTTCCTTATCGACTCTTAAGATGCGCAGAGCCAATATAATGGCTCGGGCCGGGCCGTGACGCCAGTGTGCAATGCCATTATAGTGGTTCTGAAAGATCATGCCCCTGGTGGGCAGAGTCAATATATTGGCTTCAGCTGTTTATCGTTTAGTTGAGCAAAACTAACATTCCTGCTCATCACACAGCTCTCCAATGGGTACTCCATGAGTCATAGGTTGTTGCTGGTATAACTAGCAAGTGTGAGAAGTATTATGTAGTCGCGGATATCCTTTAGGTTGAGGGCTCTGACCTCAACCCTTCATATATCTGCTTCCACCCCTTTTTCACCTTATCTAGCCTTTTGAACACAGTTTAGCTCAAAGCTAATAGCAGTTGGAAGTGTTTTGAAGTGCGAAAGTTTAAAATGAGTTTTAAATTATTTTTTTTATAGATGCTACCATTGGGTAGTTTTCCAACAAGTGTTTTCACGTCATTATATCCATTCATACAAATTTACTAGATGTATTTCTTTAATACAGTTGTAAATATCATTAAGGAAAAAAAAAGTTTTTTAAAATCTTAATTTTTTTTTCCGAAAGTATAAATTTTTCTTTTTTTAGGGTAATAAAATTTACCCTACAATGAAACGTTTTTTAAATTTTTCCATATCAGAAATCGGTTAATAATAAATAAAAAAAAAAATTAAATGAAGAATAAAATAATGACACTGTATGTACCAAAAAATTATTAGAATATATCAAAATATAATGTAAATGTAAAAGTAATTTAAGACTGTTAATAAATTATAAAATTAAAAGAAAGACTAAAATAATAAAAAAAAATTATCTTTTTATTGAAATATGAGCTAACATCATATTAAAGAAAATGTATAAGTCAGTTAACAAAAGAAAGCATATTTTAATGTGAAAATTGCAAAAAGACCGGAGCAATTCAGTGAAGAAATTCAGTGCACACGGCGTTGGCTAGACCTTCAGTACCCTGCACACGGGACCTGATATTGATTCAGGCTCTGCGCAACTAAAGGGTTAATAAAATACTGAAATGAAAAATGATAATTTGCATAATGAAGCATTGCTGGACAACCTATTCGCAATTGGTATTTTTCTACCTAGACCTTAATTAGAAGAACATTCAGATCTTCTCTAATTACTTGATTCCACATACAATCTCTTTCACTCATAACCTGACTATTGTATCTCTCAGTTCCTTTTTAGGCAAGAGACCTTTTATGCCACACACAGACCTGGAAAGGATGTAGACTCCTTAAGATCCAGCTGTAGATTTCCCGAAACTGCGCAACAATGTATCGTAACTTGCTGTTTATTTGAAGTAATAAAGGAGACTACTGGCTGCTACTACGTTAATGAAGAAAATTTCCCTCTTTTTTGCCATGAAAGAGTACCACCTGTATTATGAAATCTTCTTGGATCTAGACAGGAGTAGTGGCGGATCTGTACACTGGAGCAGGGAGCAATTATCAGATCCGGTTGGCGTATACCATCAATACTCGGCCTCCTCTCTCCCTTCTCAGTTTTCTGTAAGCTCTAAATATCTTGTATTCTCTACTTTAATTTTACTTTTAACGCACCATTTTCTTCTTTTTTTTTAACTAATTTTTTTTATCATTTTTCAACTATTGCTCTAATTTTTTTCTTTTATTATTATTACGATGGAAGATTCAAAATTTTACTGCCAAAACAGTAATAAATTATTCGTAAAAAAAGTAATCAAATTATAAATAAAGTTGTTTTTATTACATCATTTATGATATACATTTCGAGGTCCTACCTCATCCTCAGGACCATCGAAATTATTCCTTTAAATGTTGTTCATAAATAAAATAATAAAAATGTGGTGCGGTCATCGCACAACTTCCACTTACCGCTGAATGAAGAGTAATTCCTGTCGGGAAAAATTGGACTAACACGAAAAGTTTTTGAAGTGTATTTGAAAGGGCAATTGAACCTAAAAGAACACATTTGTGATTTCAATCAAATTTATCAATGCAAAAACTCAATAAGGCCATCAAAATAACACAAACTATCGATTCTAAGCAATCTAAACTTCATATTTCAATCACATAACTGTGAGGGGAGAATGAGCATTTGCGGTATTAGCCAACCAGAAACTATAATTGCTCCTCAAAAATATTTTACTCCCTACTCTCTTGTTCTCTGTACCAAGTGCAATTTTTGAACCTTTTTTTAACATGAAGGCTGGCCTTAATTTCCCGTATGTACCATTCTATTGTTTACATTCACTGATTCTATCAGCCAATTATTATCTACTATTAATTTTTTGACATTATTGAAGCTCCCTGATCTTGAATTTGTCAAGCATTATTGTCTCTTATTTTTACCATTAATGATGAATTTGATTTTCTTGATGTTTTTTGTCAAACCTGATCACAAAAATTTATAAGTCAGTATGTTATAAGTGTCAAAAATTTTATTTAATTAAACCAGTTACCAGCAATATTAACTTAATGTATATTTTCAAATTTAACAAAGTTAAATGAGTTCAAGTATTATTACTGAACTTAGCTCTCTAAACTTTTAATATTTTTCTTTGGGAAAGGAATTAAAAAATTAACATTGGACTGAATTAATAGAATACAGAGATATTTTTGATCAGAAAGGTAGCTTCGGTGCGAAATATTCTGTTCATTGGTCTTGATTTAACAATTCCTCAATTTTGTAAAATATGCATGTATATATGAATTTATGCTTCAAAGTATGTTTTTTTGTTAATTTTGTATTCACTATTACCCTGTGATATTTATTTCATTGTAATTATTCTATTGTAAAATTTTACAAATATTATATTCACTGTAAATATATCCAACTAAATTTTGATTTCTCAAGTTAATAAAGAAATTATTTATTTCTTGTTATTCTTCTTACAATAACATTTTGTGTGTTTATTGCAAAAAATCTTCAGTTTATTTCTTAAATCTCTAAGGGTTCTGAATCAAACCTTTTTTTTCTCTCCACAACAGTTGAATCTGGAATGGAGTACCCTTAAGTTTCATAAAATAACTGAGTAGCTACTTTACTAAAGGAGCAGAAGACTACTAAACAAATGTAATTTAAATTTAGTAAAGGACAAAGTCTGAAAATTGCACTTACCGAATTCGTGTACAATGGACCATATTATTGGTCTGGTACATACAAATAATGTAATATGTAATTTGTCTTTCAGTATATTACTTGATATAGATTTTATTTTATTTATTTGGTTTGTTTTTGTTCAGGAATTAGCTTATTACTTATTAAGTTAAACAAAGAAATTAACACATCTTATTTCATCAAATCCTAACCAGATCAGCAACTAGTATTATTATTACCAATATACAGTATTTTTTTTATTAAGTACTGAATTCAAAACCAATTTATTTATTTTTAAAATACACTCATTAACAACTTCTAATCTCGGATACGATTTCATGTTATGTTACTATGTTTATCAATTTATTTACTTTTTTCCTTCATAAGGGTGCATGTTTGGGGAATGGACTATTTATGTTTCAGTACTCACTAGCGTATATCCAGAGGAGGGACGCGACCTCCCCCCATGGAAGGTGAGAGTAAATTAAATCTTGAAAAACTGGTAACTAAATTTCAGGCTCTTTTGATATTACTAATTAAATTGAAAAAATAAATGGTATTACACAATTAATTTTAATTTATACTTCTTACTCATATTATAAGCCAAACAGGCTAAGGCACTTAAAAATGGTAGAGTAGAGTTCATCATGGAAGGTACTAGGATGGTAAACTGACCGACCCCGTAATAACTATATTGACAGTTACCATATTATCTGTACAGTACTTTAACCTTCCAGTGTACCCACAGAATGTACCAGCCACAGTTTTCAGGCTATCAAATCTCTCAAAGTGTTTGGATGTCGTGGTAATCACAGCTATTCATTTACTAACCCTTGTTTTCCTTTTTTTATCTGCAAATCATCCTTACGACCCTCAGTACTTCTTCAAATTGCTTTGAAAACTGTTGTGGCATAATGCATGTGCAGAACACCCACTCGTATTTTACTTTAGTATTCCTATTTATAGATGTGGTTGAATTAATGTATAAAACATATATATATACATACAAGTATAAAACATATACTTGCAACCATTTCTATACCATCTAACACCAGAATTAAATTACACCATAACCATCTTTTGCCCATGTAATGTTATTACATATTTATATTTAACTGTTTCCGCTTTTTAGTGGAGTATAGATGTTCTGTCTTGGAACATTTTGGGAAGAGATACACAGTTTTAAATATATACATTTATAAATAAAATACGCTTTTAAAACATTAGTAGTCAGACAAACATCGGTATAAATACTCTAAAATTTGGAAAATTTAGCATTGATTCCTACACTGCCTATGTTAGAACAATTTAATACTTTGCAAATCACTTCAATGCTTTTAAAAGGGCACTAACTTAACATTTTTCCAGAGAGAAACGTCAGTCCAACACATGGCATAGTGTTCTTAAACTTTGAGTATTATTATAGATGTTCTGTCTTGGAACATTTTGGGAAGAGATACACAGTTTTAAATATATACATTTATAAATAAAATACGCTTTTAAAACATTAGTAGTCAGACAAACATCGGTATAAATACTCTAAAATTTGGAAAATTTAGCATCGATTCCTACACTGCCTATGTTAGAACAATTTAATACTTTGCAAATCACTTCAATGCTTTTAAAAGGGCACTAACTTAACATTTTTCCAGAGAGAAACGTCAGTCCAACACATGGCATAGTATTCTTAAACTTTGGGCATATAAATAGTACCAATTTAGGTTTATATAAGTATTAAGTCTTAATAAACAATATATTTAATAATATTAACATATTTACATAGTATTATATTGACATGTCAAACTTACAAATAATACACTCTTTCAGAAAGCAAGTTTCTTCATTAACAAATACAAGTCTTGATCAACTTCAAACCCATGCAGATTATTTGGATCACCCTGAAGCCTCATCAGTAACCCTCCAAAAGATACATAAGCAGAGAGTTTGGATTTTGAATGTTCCCTTATATTATCTTCACCTTCTATCCTATATAATTTTCCATACATTACATATTCAAAACTGTTAGCTCGGGATGCATCATTTTCAATAGGGGCCCATTCTTGAGTGTCTGAATAACCATCTTCATAAAGAGTTGTTGTTATAACTAAACGAAATTTGTCTCCCAGTTCCATAGGATACAACCAAGTGTTAACATCCAAAATTAAATCCATTTTAAACGACTCACTTTCACAATGTAGTCGACTAACTCGATCGAACATTTTACCATTAGGATCAATATCTTTCACATTAAATATATCTTCAAACAAAACTCCAGCCATCGCACATACAATGTGTCCACACTAACAACAACAACCAATACCTCAACAAAGACTGCTGACCATGGCGGTACATACCAATATCGATATATATAAAATTACAAAGAGGCCTGAAATTTGCATTCTTGAAAAGAAATTTAAATAATAGTAATAATAATAAAAACCTGCTGTGCACATCACACAACTTTAATCTACAACTCTGCTTTAAACATAAACTATTTTATGGCAGGGTAACAATTTTGGATGTTGAATAACCAAAAAAAATATATATATACATTATATATTTTTAATGATGTAGAGATGGTTGACCGTTGATATAATATGAGAAGGAGTTAGTCGAGGGTGCGGTCAAATAAATAAAAAAATTAAAATATATAAATGTAATGTAAATGTTAATCGCTAATGTAAATTAAAATAATTTATATATTTTAATTTTTTTTATTTATTTGACCGCACCCTCGACTAACTCCTTCTCATATTATATATTTTTGTTTTCTCTATGAAGTAACACCACATAAGGATCATTTATTAAAAGCATACTACACGGATTAAAATTGTTTACATGATTTTCTTTTTTAGTTTTTCATGATATAAATTTTCAGTACAAAATTATATATATTAACAAATAAAAATAGAAAAAAAAAAACAAATAAATTAAAGACAAAAGTCAATTCAACAAAGCCAACAAGAAATCACCTACCCTTCCCATCACTGTTAAGTCGTAGTCGATAGACCTAATAAATTAAAGAAAGTCTCTCTTAAATTCAGTAAATAACTTTTATTCCGTCTCAGTCCAACTTCCATTTTTGATAACAACACATTTTATTAAATCAAATCGCTATCTGTCAAATCGTTTACAGTAAAATATTAAATGTTTAAAATTTTGAACCTGTCCGCCTTCATCGCATGAGTGGTTGTATAATGTTGAATCATTTAAGATTTTTTTTGCATTCCCATGTTCCATAAGTACTTGCATAAGTTTGTAGTCAATGCTGTGAATGCGTCTGTAATTGTGAAGTTTAATGTGTGGCATAAATCTGTGTAAGCTTGGTGTCTTGGCTAATGTCACACATATTTGATCCCATTTTTTGATGAAATCCAACTTTAAATTCATCTTAATGTAGGATAAAGGAGCTTGATGATACCAAGGCGGCAAATCCCTTTTAGCTAATTCTTTTGCAAGGTAATCGGCTCGTTCATTACCCTCAATCCTACTATGAGCTTTTACTCATTGTAGAGTCACTACTTTCCCTACAGTTTTCAGTATTAATAATTGGTTTATAATTTGGCCAGTCAAGTAATCATAAATATCTGAATTATTAACAGATTCTAGTAGAACTTTGTTTTCTATATTTATAGTAACATGCATGTTCGTTTGTAGAAGGTGGTTATATATGTATTTAGTCACCTTTAAACAGCGAATTTTCTGCCTGGTTATTAGAGAAATAAGATTCTATTTTATATTGATGTTCTACATTTGTACCATCTTGAGCACTACATAACTATACACATCCAATATTCTCGCTATTTTACTACCGTCAGTTAAAACATCTGTATTTTCAGAGCTAATTTTTGGTCCAATCCATAAACTTGTTGCGAGGTGTAGCCAAAATTTACAGTCAGTGATTCTTTCTAGTTTGTCCAAGGTCAGATATTTGTACTTTTCTTTCCTTTTTTAATGTTAAATAAGATAGTCCGTTCTTCAATTTTTATTTGGATTAGGAACAGTCCTGCCAATAATATTACGGTCTCAAACGAAAGTGTACGATAGCCCTTACATATCTTAATCGCAATTAAATTCTGAAGCCTTTACAGCTGGATGCCAGACATACACAGCGCAGAGCATCTTACGAAGTACAGCAGCTTCATAAATTTCAACTTCCGTAGAAATCCAGCAACCTTCTGTAGAAATCCAGCAGGTCGTTCCAAAACAAAGCATAAATCGCTGTACGTCGTTGCTTAATTAAATCATTGGAGGATTCCTTCGATGAAATGAGCGCTGAGTCTTGGCACTTGCTCTTTTTTAGGTGACTTGTGTTTTTAGTTTCATATTTAATATAGTAATTATAATATGACTAATATAAAAAATATCTGCCCGTTAAACTCGAAGGAAGGTTTATTATTATTCCATTTTCGGTTTCTATCTATTTTATATTTAATATCTAAAATCTTAAAGATTCAATATTGAAACTGAATACTCAAAATAAATGAGAATCATATAATATCAAATTAATTCGAAAATTACTATTAATTTTTAAAAACTTATTTCTTTTACTTACTCAGTACTCAGATTCAATATCAGTATAGCTATATTAAAGGATGGGAAACGTACACAACCTCTTTTGATCTTTTCTGAGCAAGTTTCGAGTAATAGATTCTCTTTGGTATATCTTGCTTGAATTCATTAAGGAACCAATAATGTTTAATGGCTACTAAACATTTTAAAGTAAAGGTGGCTTTGATTTAATATAAAATAATTAAATCAAATAAAACTATGTCTTTGTTGAATAGTTTCCGTAATCATAATAACTTCAGAAATATTTTGGCCACTGCTAGTTCCTTGTTTTTTAAAAGAAATATTTTTCTCTCACAATCTCTATATCTGAAAGAAGGTAGATATTTTATTATTTATCAACATATGGAATAGTAATTGTATAAGTTTATCTTCTTTAATCTGTCTATTTGTTAATTAGTAAAAGAAGTCAAGATAAATAATCAGCTTATCATTGAGGCGAATATTATTCCTGCGCCAGAGGAGGATCGATTATTAAAAACAGCTTTGAACACTGAATGCTGTGCTGTTTGTAGTCTTGGTGTTGATATTAAGCATACAGTAAGTTTTTTAGCTTTCTGTCTTGGATGGTAATTTATGAACAATATTGCCTTAAGTTTTACATTTTTCAGAGCTGCATTTATTTATATTCTTGGTTTATTTAAACATAAAATAAGTGATCTGTATTATCTCATATTATTACTTAGTTTGCTGGTGTATTGAGAGTTGGTGATATCACATATTTAAATCTATTTTTGGAGTTCTATTTGTTTATTTATGGTGTAAGTCATTTCTTGATGTTTCTAGCTACTTTGTTGAATGGAGTTTAAGGATTTTATTGATATTAAAACATTAATTTGAACTCCTGTGTTTAATATTTGTATAGTAGTCTTAATATTCTATCATTTTCGTTTCCTGATTAATTTTTTAAATTGTAAAAAATTTTATATAGGATGTACCTCTGCTAGCTCAGTTTGTTCGTTCCGATGGATGTATGTTACCTCGTAGAATAACTGGCCTTTGTAAAATACAACACAAAAGAATTACATACATGGTGGCAATGGCCCAAAAAGCTGGTGAGAATTCAATTATGCATATCTTTTTTAATTCATTTTGTGAATTTCTGGTGCATCCACTGGCACAATATTTATTACTATATTTAATGCAAAATATATTTTACATAATTGTTTAGCTGTATCTCTGCCAATATTAGACCAAATTAATATTATTAATTTTTTATGACGTTTAACTTTCATTATTTTAAAAATCAATGACTGGAAATTCCAAAAATATGTATAGTTTTCCTGCTGGTCAAAATACTAAGAAAGATAAATAGGTTTCTTGAGAACATAGTTGGTTTATTGCCAAAAGTCAATAAGTTCATTTTTGATATAGGTTAACTTTTGAATTTTTTATTTATTTATCAATAGAAAAACATTGTAAGTGCAAAAAAATGACACAAAGCCTTTGACACAAACCGACGATATACTGAAAAATTTTTAAATATTGGTTTGGTTCCAATATTTATGCTGCACCTTTTTAGTTTTTTCTTACCTATTTATGAAATATCTTATAAGAGAAAGTATTGTGATTGTATGTGTGAGAGAAACTTAAATTTAAAGAATTGAATTAAAATTGCTATTAGATTGTGTTCCTGAATATTAGGTATAAAATGAGAACATATTTCCTTTTTTTATTTTGATGAATAACATCATTAAAAAATTAATAGTTTTGAGTAACCATTGCATCTTAATTATATTAATAAATTCTCTTTACAGGTTTGATGTCCATACTGACTCCACCCGATTCTAAAAAGGATCCCAAAAGGCGACCTAAGTGGAAAAAGTTTAATACATATTTTGATGAATCCACTATACAGCTTCCTAAAGAATACAAAATTAAAATAAAAGATTTTTAAAAATTAAGTTTATTTCAAGTGTATAAAATGGCTGAGTCTATGTTTTCTATAGACTTTATTTTTATTGTTTAATATAATAATAAAAGTTATTAAAAAAATTTTATGACTTCGTTAATTTGTTTGACGGGAGGGTGTTTCGTGAAGTAATAGTTGCAATGTTTTACAATTATACTTGTAATTAGTTGTATCGTTAGCATTTAAATTCATAACTTATGACCTAAAAATGTAAGAATAAATTTTTGCTTTCTTTTACTTCCCAACCAGACCATTTATGTTATATGGGGTTATTCTCACAATATTAACCATAGTGAATAGGTCACAATTCATTCCCTGAGTAGAGCACCCAATGAATTTTAACCTGCCAAAGCATAATTTATCTTCTGACAAATATCGGCTAGACTCAAGGTTACTAACATTATGCCTTACCACTCTCAGCCATCATGGCCTCAGAACAAATTGGTTTTGAAATAGTGTTCACCACTAACTATATATCCAGTTTCCTTCATGAAGTAGTTGACAGTAAACTCTGCTTCCCAAATAGAATTAAGTTAAACTTAAAACCCATTTCCTACATTTTTAGAATTTATATGTTGTATAAAATTAAATGACCGACTGAGAATTTGGATGAAAACTGTCTCACATCATTTATTTAGGACAAAATATTATGTCTTAAATAGTTAATGGTTCACAAAATTTCTAGTTCCTCAAATTTTGCTTAGATTAAAACAAGAAGTTTGTTGGTTAACTACCTTAGCTTCTTTGAATAAACGATTTTATTTTATTGTGGAACATATAATTTAAAAAATAAAATTTTCAGCTCAAAAATGTATCACAAATTGAGTTGGTAGTATTTATCTGCTGTCCTGTCAAGTGATACAACTGTTTTAATTATATTAGAATTTTCCAGCTGATTTTGGTTTGTCTCAGTTCTTAATCTTTGTTTTATTCATTATTATGAATATTTCAACTGTGTTAGGTTGTGTTCTGTAATTTAACCTGCCTATTTGGAACACATTTGGTGTTTCCAGTAATTTAGATCTCTGGAAGACACTTTTTACAGTGTCAATTTAGATAAAAAGAAAAAAAAATCTATGGGATGTCATAGCCAATGGGTCACCGATTTTACCCATCTTTTCGTTCGTGATTCTTCATCAAAAAATGTTCGAAATTATGCCAGGCATTTGTTCCCATTGGTTTTCAGAATCTGGAAAAAATTATATAAGTTCACAAATGTCATGTTGTTTGGCTTTGCTTCGCTCGGTTATCTAGATTAATATATATTATTTAATGGTATGGAATGAGTTCACATGTATCACAAAGGTACATACATCTTTTTCAAAATAATTATTAATTTTTTCAGTCTTTTTTTCTTCAAATACAAATTTTCTGTTAATAATAGTTCCCTTCACTAACAATTAGTCAATATGACTAGTGCAATAAAAACAATGGTTATCTTCCATATTAAATTAATGATTATGTTTTGTAAAATCCGTATTTAGTCTTATTAATGGAAAAATATGTTAAACACTTGGTGATGTCTCATCCTTGGCTGATTGGTTCTTTGAGCTATAGTAGTTAAAACATTGTATACCAACTAGAAACTGAACAGAAAACTTTTGTAGGACATCAATAGATAATATATTCGAGAAACAGTATAATTTAGGTGAAAAAAAAAATACTGGCTTTATTACATCCAAGTGAAAAGACTTCAGTTACCACTACCGTGAAGTAATTAAGGTGAAAAAAAAGAAAGATATTATAAAAACAATACTAGAGTCATCAATCCGTATGTCTCCAGCCTTGAAAATCGTGCTTTTTTTACATTAGAACCTTTTATATAAGTATTACTTTTTGAACAAATATTAAGTTTCTAATAGTTCACCAGAATGATATACTAAATGAAAATGTTATTATAGTGTTATTTAAGTTACCCATGTCTACATTTACAGATTTTGCATCTTATTTTTGATAGCTCAATGCTAGTAGACATGATAAAGAAACAAAGGAATTGAATGATCTAATTTAAGGAGAAGTCGATTAGGGTGCGGTCAGGAACCACAAACACACACGTTTGAGAAATTTTTAATGGATAGCCATTACATAAGGAACAGTATCCATTTGATATGGCAATGGTTCACTTGGTTTCCTGCCATTACTGGATGAAAATACTGAAGAGGAGCTACGATGCAAGTCGAAACAATGGCTATCCAATAAATATTACTCCACCCTCCTCCCCCTGACTCACTTCTACTTAAATTAAAAATATGATCAAATATTTGAATACAATCTTCAACTTATTGAGCAATAAATAAATGCACTGAAAGAAGGCTGGACTGAAATACTCTATAAATTAATAACAATTTATTGGCTAAAATGTCATGAAAAAAACATATAAATAATAATCACATTTTCTTTCCTATCCTGATTAATAATACGTATGAGATAACAGCTCAGTAAGGAACAATGATTTGTATTTTGAAATACAAATATAGAGATAATAGGGAGTAATGTATATAACAAAACATAGTGACTTACACAATGCTCTATTAAGGACTAAAAAAAAACAAGATACATTTGATAACACAATTTAAGAAACACTAGGACATGTATTTAGCTCCAATTTTTTTCTACTTAATACTAATATGCCTTGGAATTTGGAATTCGTTTCTAGGTGGTTATTTATCTCATACCAAACCTGAAAAAAATAAAATATTCAATTATTATTTATAACGTATATGTTAATTGCACACAATTATTACTATTAGAAAAGACAAAAATATGGTCAATTTAAATGTGAATGAAGTCAAGAAATAACAGAAGTGCGTAGAATCTCTGTCTTGCATAGACTTTTAAATAATTTATGTCTCAAAACATCATGTTTTCTCTCAAATACTGAACCAAATTCAAAGAGTTATATTTTAATCAAATGTGAAACTGAAATTGATATAAGGTTTGTAAATGGTTAACTGTATGATTTATGAAGATGGTCTGGGTGTCGGTCCACCTTTGGCCTTTTTATTTTTAATGTTGATTGCATGACAAGATAACTTAAAAAAAATAAATAGAACTTTAGATGACTACTTTATTCACTTGTAGTAAAGTGTATCATGTGGGTTTATTTGAAAACTTAAATTATATTTGTTTAAACAGAATTAATATTAAAAAACAAACTTTGCTTTTTAAGGACTCAAAGGGTTACAAATTAATTAAACTTTATCACAGGTCTTATAAAATATAATAGTCTTAATAAGAATATAAGTACCAATAATTAAAAAAATATAATAAAAACAAAATGGTGAACTAACGGTTGGCTTCCTTGCACTGCCTGATAGCCTCATTAAAGCCAGTACATAATGATATATCATCATTGTCAGCAGCACATTTCAGGAATTGTTTGATTTCCCAGGCACAAGGGCCAGTCGGCTCAGCAGCTCCCTGAGCGTGACCTTGCTGTTGCATAGCTGGAGCAGCAGCAACGGAGGGTTGTGCTACTTCACTTGGTGCACTACCGCCACCAGAAAACATGCTCGTAAGACCATGACCAACGGTATGACCCTGTGTAGAAATTATAAATTAGAATTAATATTTAAAAATAAGTTAGTAATTTTTTTTCCGAACAATATTACTTCACAAATAAAAAAAAGAAGACAAGAAAATAAATTATGTGAATATTTGACTTTCATTGAACCTAAAGTTGCTTAAATTAAATGATTACTGATTAAATAAACATTGATTTGATATTGAATTAAGTACAAATCCATGAGTAAACAATAAGGAACTATGTCAGATAATAATATATACTCACAATAGCTGAACCAACGGCAACACCACCAGCTGTAGCCGCCATTTGTTTAAACATACTCGGCTGTTCTGGAGCAACCATTGGTGGCTGTGCTGGAGCTGGAGCTGGTGGAGGAGCTGGAGGGCGTGCAGCTGGTGCAGCCCTCATAGGAACTGACCTACCAAATAAAAAATAAATACATTATTTACTCATAATAGAATAATAAAATTTTAATTAGCCTATTAAAAATGTAATTCTGTTTCATCAGTCACAGATTGACCATAATTTAATAGTCTATATGATTAGGGAAAAACATGTATTAAAATTTTTAAATAATATATTGTAATGTCTATAATTCTTACTTCCTATAAATGAAAAGACTTATTTCTATTCAAAGTATATATTTTTCAGATAAGGGTAATAGTCGACCAATCAATTATTAGTATGAAACAAAAGAAGTCAGGATTTACAGCCAAGAATGTTTTTATTATGTTATATATAAATTTACTAATATATATATAGTTTATTAAATTGTAAATTAAATGACCTAATACCCGAAAAGAAGAATTATTTATTATTTCACATTGTATATATACATATATATTTTTTTTCATTGGCCAAATGCTTTCCTAAAGATTAAAAAATCGTAACATACTTACTCTCTTTAAAAATTAAATCATGTATATAAATGTAAGGTGTCAAGAAAAAAAATGATTGCCCCTATAACTTTTTTTTTTAAGATCCCTTCAAGGACCACTTAAAACACAATATATCAATTTTAAGATCAATTTAAAAAAATAAAATAAAAAAGCATTTCAAGCCGATTTTTCAAAATCTCTTTGGAAATAAACTATACAACAGTATTATATTAATTTGAACTGCTCAAAGTTTACACAGCTTCAAAGATTGAAACTTCTTAACTGGTGAACATTCCACAAAAATGCAGTTCATACCCATATTAAATACTAGATTATTTTCAAGGGCACCATATTAACCTCTTAATCTAAACCCATTCCTTCAAAATTTATTTTAATCAGTTCAGTGGAAACTTGAAACAAATGAACAATAAAACAATATGCAATATAAGTGTTTATAAATAAAAATAATTATAAAAACACATATATATAATTTAATTTCCTTTAAAACAAACCCCATTTTATTCAACCTATAATATTGCTATTACAACAATAGACTGATAAAAATTAATTTTATTGTAGTTAGGTTCTTTCTTTTTTTCTTTAAAATAGTAATATCGTATTCTTTCCACATCAAAATTAATTTTGTGGATTGGTTCCATTCTGCTGAATACCAATGGATTATAGTGTTAGAAAGCAAATAAATAAACAAAAGGGGTGAGTAGTTACTAAGTGATAGAGTGAAAGCAGTAAAACATTTTCTTTTTCTTGTTCTCAATTCAGAAAGTAATAGCAACAAATTTCATTACTCCTTGTTCTTTTTTGAAACAAAAACTTTAAGCAATTGATTATATTTATCAAAATTGATAGATAATATAAAAATGGTTATCATCGAAAGAAATTAGTCCCTAATGATAAAACTAGAGGAGGGGCATTTTTCTGATAGGTTCAAAATATTCAATAACCACTTGAACCTAAGATTAAAAATTAATATATTTCAATCCTTTTATATTCAATAAATATTAAACAAAATTAATATTATTAAAAGTAATATATGTAATAAATTACTGGCTTATGCAAGACACATGTATTAGTCGCAATATTTTCAATATGTCTAAGATTTAAATTCAAACAAGCCTACATGTCTAATAAAAACATACCTAGAAGGTGGAGGAGAAGCAGATCTTCCACGGCGTGGCATTTTTGATTTTTTAACAAAGTCTTCGAAACTAGATTTATCTTCTTAACTCGCGAAGTCCAGAATGTTCGAGGTTATAAAGGATCAGATGATAAAAATAATTGAGCAAATGACGTAAATATCATGCTTGCCATGCCAATTTTATTTCATTCTTCATACTTTTGGTAATTTTTAGAACGAAATAAAATTTCACTATTTTAAAATATTGCTGCTTAATTATTAATCCAATAAAATCTAATGCTTATTCAATCGTAAAAATGAAAAAAATCTCTCATATTTAGCTCACTTATTACACAGTATGCCGTTATATTGAATTTAAATTGGGTAATATTACGACTGTTCTATTTCTTGCTAAAATAGTTCTATTCTTGTTTATTCTAACTAAACATTTTATGCTAGTTTCGAAATAGGACCTTCAACTTGTGTACTACCATTCAAATGTTGAATATACATACATTGGTACCAATAAATTTTGCTTGGAGTTTAAAATGTTGACTAATAGTTTGAGGGATCATAAGTCATACCTTACTACTACCATATTTATTTATTTTTGTAAGATGGAAAGCTGGTATCACGTCTGCCACAAATCCCAAAAATCCCTAGACCCGAGCCGGGTTCTGCTCAGCCCACCTCCCCGTGTATGCGTACCTAATTTTTTTGAGTCTCTGGATATATAAAGCATAATAAAATTAATATTTTATACTATATACCTAATTGTATTTTATACTTTTTTACATAACCCCTAAAAGGTGGGACACGTGCCCATATCGCGCGTGAGCCGCATTATGGCCGTATGTATGGCCCTTCTTGATAAAATCGAACATGGCTGTAGTTAGTCACCATGTGCTGTTTGAACCTAACCTAAGTGTGTGTTTGGTTTTATTGCGAATGAACCTATACAAAATCTTTGAGCGGCTCTAAAGCGAAACGGTTATGTGTTCCCAACCGTAAACCACAATTATTAAGTACTACTGAACATTTAATAGTTGACCGTTGCATTATAAAGGAAGGAGATGGTACGGGCTGGAAGTCATAAATAGGCTAAATAATGGCAAAACTGAATGAAACTCAGTAGAACTAGTGAGTTCTAAGTGAAACTGCTAGCTGAACACACCCCCCTGAAGAAGACCTGCAAATTCGGATCGAACCGTTGGCTTTTAATAAAATAGTTTTGCCGTTATTTACCCTATTTATGACCGCCACTCCGGACCATCTCCTTCCTTTATTAAGTACTACTATTCTTACCAGGCCCCTTTAAACCTCAGTTTCAGGTACAACGAGTCTGATAATTCCCTCTCCGTCCAGAGATGCAAACTCGTATTTTCTACAGATGCAACCAATTGTGCTGAATGAAATTATAGCTGTAACTCCACGGCCTTCTATCGGCCAATATCTAGATGACCATTTATTGTTAGAATAAATTTTATTACATTACAATCTTTCCCTACGGCACAAAGCGTAAAATAAGGAGATAGCCTCAGACATTTTCTTTTCATCATCTTTATGGATGAAATCCACACAATAAGTGTAAGATGTACCAAATGGACTGTAATCCATAGAAATGGAATCTTGAAACAAAATCAGTGTACTATTCGCAGTCGATGTTGTCCTTACCTCCATTGATAATCAAAATCTGCAGCGGGCATTAATCGAATGCCTAGAAGAGCTTCTTGCTATAAATTTTATTTGGAATTGGAGTGGCTGGGAAGACACATAGAGATCACTTCAGAAACGATAGCAGTTGGCCATACACTCATTAAAAATCCCTTATCAGAGAAGTCAATTAAAGAGGTTTGGATATATATGCAGGATGTGCGAGAACCTCAACCCAAGAAAAATAATAGAAGCTCAACGGACCAGTAAAAGACCCAGGAGAAGACTGAAGATATTGATTCTGAATCGCGGTTGATCCACGGAATAAATATCGACATTCCCACCGTGGTTAGAATGGATTTGGTTGTATCTCTGGAACAACCCTCTCATATGCCCTAAATGGCGAGGTAGAGGGTAATGGAGAAAATTTTCGACGGGGCTATGAATATTTGGAGAGAAGAGTTTTTAAAACAGAATTAGGAGAAAAACATGGGACAGACCACAGAAAGTGTAATTGTATATGTGGGCGAGGTGGTCGACCGGGCTAACGTGTGTGCACAACACCGCCGTTGTCCGGCAACCTGATCTATGAGACAATGGTGCTGGGGGTCTTTTAAATCCCTGCCCATACCCCCTGGCCCTAAAAAAACCGTATAACCTTAAAGGCGAGGAAGGGGAGGACCCAACAAAAAAAAAAAAGGATCTACGATTTGTCTAATCCTACCTTCGCTTGCACTGTTTTCAAAAAGAAGAGAGAAATATAATTTTTGGTGAAGAGGGGGGAGGGTTCATGCGCAATCGACCTTGGGAAGGGGGGATGGGCATCCGTGCTGAGAGGTAAAAGAGGAAGAAAAAGAAGAAATTGCAAGACCAACTACACGGCCTTCTATTGGTCGCAACACAGTCCTAACCAGATTGTTAGTGGCTAAATTTAGTTCGCAAAATATACTTTATCTTGCCTAGATGTCAATTAATAATATACCACTGAAAAATTTGGGTGCTCTTTAAATCTCCTCCATTCACTCTCTTCCGAAATAATTTCTATGTAATCAAATATAATTATTTTCGAGAGAAAAGTGACAGTTGAACTGTGTCATAGATATAACGGCCACAGTGAATTTTGAGTTTACTGTGGCAAATTTCCATAGATGAAGATGAATTGAAGAAGAAGTTATATTAAAAGATAGTTTAAATTTCAGCCTTTAATTTTTGCCCAGTGTCTAGAACAATGAGTTAGCATGATCCGCTGTGCGATGGTGGATGTCGAACCAGATAAGAAGAGCTTTCCGAAGATCAGATCAAAGTTGGAAGCAAGATGGGTCCTCCCTAATTACTGAGTTTCTTAACAAGGAGCATATGGACATTCCCGTGTAGCTTCTTGTAAAGATATTAATTCTCCATGTCTCAGCTGAAACGTCCCAAAGACCACAGAGAATATCGAAGCTCATTCCAATGCCTATAAGGCACTGAAGGCTAAACTCCAAATGAAGAATGGGATCAAAATCTTATTAGAGAGCGTATTCTTTCTGAAAAAAGGCCAGGAAGAACTACCTTTCTACAAATACTTTGTTAACGAATGAGAGGATGTCGTAGAAATATTCTAGTCATCCATGAGGAGAAAAGTGACAAACGTAGCTATTTTCCTTAAGGTGTAAATTTTGAAGTTCTGACAACGGACAACTGTTCAAACAGGTCTGAGGCGTATACTGAGAAGGCAGGATCGAGTTAGACCTGATTTCTAGATTAAAATTTTGACAAGGTTCAGTAGGAGTAGGTGTGTAACAGGTGGTTACAATGGGTGTCTCCTCTGAATCTTCTGATTCGTTTGATCTTATTATTTTAATGCATTTATCTACAACAAGTAAATCTCATTTGGTTCATGGCGATTATATTCAACGACTTCTCCAACTACTCAATTTAGTTGTGAAATTTGGGATTGTACAACTTTTGAGAGCTAATGGTCAATACTTCCTGTAACTAACAGGGAGAACTTGGCTTAGAGAGTCTTATTAGCTTAAACAGTTGATTATTTTATAAATATATATATATATATATATATATATATATATATATATATCAATCGCCAGGACGAAACCTGTAACCGTCTTCAAGAATCTTAGGAGAATAAACTTGTATGATTACTTAATCAAATTGGTAAATCGTTTGAAAAATTTACGTCTAAGATTGGTGCAGTAGTGGATGCTCTCCACATCTGAACATTAATCAAGAATCAGCCGGGCATTAACTTCAGCTGAAGCATGGGACGGAATTCATAAAAGTTAAATTTTTTTGGTTAATTTTACATTGACAATTATCACTATAACACAATAATCAACTTTTACAAAATCATTATTCATCAATTTATTTCTGAGAGGGAGAAAAAAAACAAATAATAAAATTATTTCAATATATACCGACTTATCTGCTTAAGTTATTCTATTGTTCTGCAAGTGGACTTCTACTACTTGTAGAACAACTAAATAGTTAAGCTTATTATTTTTTTTTAAAGAAAAGAGTAATTATCAGTTACTTCTACGACATATACTAGTCCTCTGGTTTTATTTTAGTAAAGAAAATCTCAGCCCTTTAGTTAATAGCTAAGAACGATATTACTATGTTTTAAACATTTCTTTAGTGAAATACACCATTTAGGGCATATTTTAATTGTTACCTCGCTAGGATCATTATTATCACTGGTTTATTGTTCGGCAGTAATAATAAACATTAAACACAGTAATGAGAATTTGAAATTTAAGCACTTGCTTACTCTATCTGGTTCAGCGAATATAAAAACAGAGCACGCTTTCTCAGGCATTTGATAGGAAGTAAACCGTTAAATTAAAAAAAATATATATAAAAAAAACGATTATTGAACATTTATAAAAAATACATATAAGATGTAGAATCAAAAATCCGAATATTTTGTTACTCAGCCTATGTATACTGTATATATACCATTATTCAAAAATTATCTACTTAAATGGTTAAAGACAATCCACTGTAATTGAGAAATATTTCACTTTCTCTAAATAAAGGAAAGCTTTTATTTCTGGCATAATCACCGGCTCAATAGACTACAGAATGTGAAGGAACCATGATCTGATTTATTTGAAATACCCGCCTTTATTTCTCTGATGAGAATTTGATCCATAATTTCAATGATTTCGTTTTGCTAACTGAGAAATTATATAACAAGTTAAAAGTTAATAAATAAAAACTATAGAGCTTGATATAATATTTATTTTTTTTTATCTTTTTGGAAGAAAACTTTTAATTATGAAAAGTGTTTTGGTATTTCTTCGACTACAAATTGGCGGCCAAAATTGATCATTCAGGCATGGGATTTGAGGTACATCTGTAACGGTAGTGTAAAACATTTCTTGGTTTAGTTGGGTTTTATTTACTGATTTTATTTGCTTTTATCAATAATGGGTGTGTATCTATCGAAGCCCGTTAAAGAAAAAATATCTAGCAACCATGAAAATAATTTTCTGAAGTGTGGTGCGAGTTCAATGCAAGGATGGCGTGTGTCACAGGAGGTGAATTGTTAATTTATAGTTTGATTTCCATTTAATGTTTAATATTGTTACATATATGAATTGTATTAATATGTTTTTATTGTGGAACCCGTACATTTTTCAATTTTAGTGGTATTTCTGTATATCTATGTTGAGTGTTGGAATATAGACATGAAGTACATGTGTGTACTGTATGGATTGGTTATTTGCTAGTTGTAGTCATAATTTCGAATTTTACAGGATGCCCATAACTGTTGCTTGGAATTTGATTCTGATGTTTCATTGTTTGCTGTGTATGATGGACATGGTGGTGCTGAAGTTGCAGAATATGCATCAAAACAATTGCCAAATAAAATTAAAGAGACTGAGGCTTACAAGAAAGGTGATTTTGAAAATGCTTTAAAGAATGCATTTATAGAATTTGATGCCACATTAGTAACTGAACCCGTTCTGGAAGAATTGAAGACCATCGCTGGTTCAAAATCTAAATCAACTGATCAAAACTCAGGTAAGTTGCTGTTTAATAGTTAGATATATACATACATAAATCGGTATCAATAGCTTATGGTCAATATTGATTTAGTCATTTGGTTTAATAATATGAATATGATATTCCTGCTGAAGTATGGTTGTAACGTACATATCACTTATATCTGATTATATTATGTATTTATGATTTTTGTGTTTAGATCTTCATCATTGTACTATATACTGAAGTAATTTCAATTTCAAAAACCTTGTCTTATTTTAAGTATGATTTTTAAAAAATGGGTTAAAGTTGTTTTCAGAAATTTTATGAAGTTTAATATCTGGTACTAAGTTATAAATGATGAAACTATACTGTTTTGCTAACGTTAGTGCAAAAGGTCGTATATAACAATTTTTCATTGTTATTCTATTTGTGCTGAAGGTGACATTTTGTACTATGTTGCTGCCATATGTTGGCTGATATTATGAAAAATATTAAAGGGAAATAAAATATGAAATAATACTGATAACCATGAAGAAAATATCAGTTTTAGTGTTCTTTTGTCAAAAAAGACACAATTTTTTTCACTAACAGCGACGGTTTATTATACCTTTTTTTGACAGGAACATTTGGGGACTGATTAAGACTCAATTGCTCCAGATTTATAATGTAACAAGTATGGTTAAAAATTGTGTTATTCAAGCTATAAATCAACACTCGGTAATATCAATACTATAATTTTTTATGAGTTATTTTTAACATATTGCTTAGTGGATTGAATATGTTATAAGAGCTATTAACTGTAAAGGAGAAGAAACCAGCCTGGAAATACTTCCTGAGCCAGTGAACATGTAATGCCTATCTCAATTCAAAGAATATGTATTTCTATTAAAAAGGAAATTGAGGGAATATCTAGGACATGAACTCGAAGGGAACGCAGAAGAAAATTAAAAAAAATATTCTACAATCTACAAAGGCATGTGAAAGGAGAGACTGCTACAAGTAAAGCTTATTTCAACTTGAAAATTTACCCAACAATTACTTTGTGTTTGAAATAAAATTTCTTTAGCATATAGTATAATGATGAAGCTTATCCATTTAAGAAAAACTTTTCATATTGACACTTTTACAGTGCTAAAGGTTTTGTTTGAGTTTAATTTTTATGAGTTTTTAAACTCCTTTTCTCGCTTCTTAAGAGGTGTATTGCAAGAAACAAATGTAGAGAAAATCATCTCATTTTTAGTTTTTACTTTAGTTTGATATCTGCAAGTTTCCAGGATTAGAAACATTTTACCTAAACATTATTTTAAGTTGTTATGTAAATTCAAAATGGTCTCAAAGAAAAAAAAGTATTAGTCTTATCAAGTTTTAGCTATAATTTTGGACTTAGCATTAAATAACTAGTACCTAATTATAAAAAATGTTCAATAACATGGTATTGGCAATTTCTAATGAATTAATCTAATTTTAAAACGCTATACTTTTGTTTTATCTTCATAAATGAATGAGAGATACCTAGGCATTTTAATTGCAAATCGGTAGCCATTTTGAAACAAAATGTTTGATGGTAATGTTTAGTTTCAAGGATCATCCTAGTAGTGACCTTTGTGGTTGGTGCCAATTTACAAAAAAATGGCCTAGTAATTTTGGAGACAAACTGCAAACGAACCAAATT
The DNA here is from genome assembly GCA_928085145.1 of Nezara viridula. Classification (NCBI taxonomy): domain Eukaryota; kingdom Metazoa; phylum Arthropoda; class Insecta; order Hemiptera; family Pentatomidae; genus Nezara; species Nezara viridula. The sequence continues at coordinate 93,049,300 of OV725081.1, forward strand.
TCTTGAACTTAATTTAATTTAATCTTTTTTTTTTTTATTATGGTTATTATCTTGAACCGAAATAAAAATACAAATTCTGGTAATGGTGGATCTGAATGAGGAGGGTTCTACTATACTCCAGTATAAATACTTTGAACCAGAAACTGATACATTTTGTATGAAAATTCTTCGGTGGAATAACTTTGCTTATTGCTTTTTGAATCAATTTATGTTGGTGGAGATAAGGCATTTATGGTATAAGTTTAAATTCATTACTGTAGCATTTATTTTTGCTATGCACTGAAGATTTGGTGATTGATACAATTTGTGAATCAATTAGAAACTGAAGATGAAACTGAGGAAGATGATGTTCAAGGCCTGCGAGAAGAAGCAAGAATGCCTCTGGCTGATGTTATTGCCAAGTATGCAAATGGTACTTTACCTAAGACTCCTGCTCTGCGAAGAATTCGTGGGGAGTCTTCAAAGTCACCATTTCTTCGAGCTAGGCCATCTTCATCTGGCAGTTCTGCAGGTTAGTTTTAAAAGTAGATCTAAGAACTTAACTATGATATTAATTATCTTTTAATATGTACGTTTTGAATTATTCCCTTTGGCTAAGCATTTTAATGTGTTTCTTGTAATATAAACTACGTATTTGTTATTAATTATAAGTTTTAGAATACTTTTGATAAAACTATTGAATATGTACTTGGTTATTGTATTTATGAACAACATGTAGATTTAACTAATTTACTATCTCTGTGTTTACTCATGGTATTAATATACCACTAAGAGAATCATTGGAAGTTGGACTATTAACTGGTAACAAATTTAGCATTGTTAAATTTTTATTTCCACTTAGCATATATATATTCACACATTTTTTAGTCCTAGCCTTTTGCCATTATGGAACTTAGTAGCTGTAGTACTAAGCTAAAATGCTTCAAATACGCTGCTGTCAATTTTCTCAGCATATATTTGTGGTTTCCTAAAACTCACACAAATCTGGCACTCCAATCTTAACAGCTTACCTTGCCCTCCATTAACAGCTTGCTCCATTTAGCTCTGCTCTTAGGAAATCTCTAGCGATGTATACCTAATATCTTCAGGTATATCTCAACATAATCCAGCAATCACAATCGAGGCATCCCCTGTTTTCGTCTATACCTGGCTTCGTGTAGAACAAGTTTCCTATGACTTATTTTCTTTAATCCTTGCATTGCTAGTCCTTAGCATCCAGTGGTCTACCTAGTACAAGGCCTCATATTTGGGCTCCGAGATTAAAATTGGCCGACTCCACTGCTGCTTTCCATCCGTAATTTAATTGTTAAAACTGAAAATTGGAAATTATCATTATGTATGAACTGAAGAAACTTATTTTCTGTGAGAATATATATTCCCGTGGGAGTCATCACTGTGGGGTGTGTGCCTTAATGTGCCTTCAATGTGGCAGTCAATCATTATGCTTGAATGTGGTGCAGGTCATGACCACAGGCCCTATAGTTTCTTGGACACCACTGTTAGGTTGGACATGCAGAATCTACGTCAATACTGTGACTGAAGCTTAGCTCAAAATCGTCCAGATGTATGATATATTGAAGGTCGAATTTTCTTCCTCTAAAATATCTTCAAATTTGTTTATTCAAAATAATTAACCTTTTCAAATTTTAACTAGAAATAAAAAATAGTATAATATTTTATAATTGAGTAATGGAATAAATAAGGGGTAGTTATAAACAGGAATTTGGGAAATTGAAAACAGCCTAAAGTGCTTGACTTTTCTCGATTCCCTCTATTTAAATGATAGTATAGGGCTTTCCAAAATAGATTTTCATGTGAAATGTTAAGGATTTACTAATATATGTTTATCTGTATCGATTTATTAATTAATATTAACTCTTTTTATTTTAAATTAAAATGTTATATGTTCTATAATTTTTACTTCCACTTCCCTGTATCAGGTTTGTAAATATGAATCTGGATTTTGTCCATCGATATCGATGGCTCTAGTTATTAATGTAATTACTGTTAATCCACATTATTGTTTTGTATCTGACGGAAAATATTTTCTACTCACAACAATAGTAAGTTCCATATTACAGTATTGTTTCAATAATGTTGAACAAGTAGGGTTTTGTTCCTACAAAGTACGAGTTACATACAGCATTAGTTTTTTGTTACCATCGAAAGAAAAACTGCTGCAGAATAAAGCTTGTCAAAGCTTACTGAGAGCATGCTCTTGATAATTCAGGAGCACTTAGCTCCTTATGAAAAGATACAAAAATAACTTGATGACTGTCCTTAGTTTACTGCAAAAAACCAAGTTCTTCTGGGATGGAATTCATAAATTACGAGATATATGGAAAAAATGTAGCTGACAATACTTCCAATAAAATGTTTTTTCAACATTTTCATGGAATAAACTTATATTTTATATAAGAAAATTCAAGTTTCATATTCACATACCTGGTTTATGCAAATATATCTTCTCTAGGTAGGGTGGTAGGTTAAAGTTTTGTGATGTCTGCACAGCACTGTATTTTTAAGAAATGCTATCATTTTTTACCTACTAACTAGAGGTAACATTGTTAGGATGCTATGGGAGCTGGATTTGACACTAATAAATTTGAAAGATCAAAGATATATAGTATTATAAGATTGATAACAGCCCTATTTGATTTCTGACTAGCTGATTCCGTTTTCTCGCAATCAATGCCCATTACATGTTCAATAGTTTTTTTCGTTTGAGTTTAATTATATTGTAACCATAATTTCTAAACCATAATAGTATGCTATTAGAAGTATGCTCTTAGGAATATATTGGAATTACTTAATTTTAGTCGTAATACACACATTATTAAGATGCATATGTTAGTTAGATATTTAATTGTTTTTCAAAATAAATCTCCAGTTATTAATTTTTCCAGATTCAGAAGTTACTTCGAGTAGTAGCGGCGGCGGCAGTAATCAAGAAGTTGTTACCAACGGTGTTGCTGATGAATCTGCAGCTGAGACAAATGGAGAGAAGTCAAAAGATAATGAGGCCTCAGTTAGTTTTCTTTTATTAATTCTATTTATCAAAATAATTTAGTGATTGACCGGTTGCCTGTAGACACCTACCAGGATGTCTAAAAAATTGGGAACAGTCAGGGAATTTTTCGAAAATTTAATCTTGACAAAGTAAAATGATAAAATTTAAAGTTGGTACCCAAACAAGTTTTTCTCCCCCCCCCCCACTACCTAAGCTAGAGAAGCTTTGTATTCACATGCAAGGTTTCTAAAGTTTTTATCTTGAGACAAAAATTTTTATAGCTTAAAAACTGTTTTTATAAATTGTTCAAATTAGATTTCCAATGATTTTTCTATTTTCTTATAACCTAATTCCATAATGGCAAATTATTTGTATTATTTTCCCTAGTGTAACTGAATATGTTTGCAAATTATACATTTGATATTAAATTATGTCTATATCTTATGAATTATTTCATAAGATACGTCTTAAGGACACCTAGGCCTATCTAGTCCCTCGTCTTGTTTAATAAGCTATGGTTCTTTTTTTTTTGGCTCTATTATTTTATTTTTTTATTATTCATTAATATTTATTCATGTTTCCTAATATTTTAGAACAGCTTTGTAGTAACAGATTAAAATTAATAACATTTTCAATTTTTAATTAGTTCCTGCCATTTTTGTCTTAGGTTCCAGGGAAATCTACAGATGAATGTGATGAAGTCTCTAGCTCATCTGTTAATGGAGAAAATGCTGAAAGTGTTTCCAGTTCCGAGAGGTTATCAGCTAAGAGGGCTGTCGCAAAAATGTTTAGGTAGTGATGATTTTATTTAAATACAAAAAAAAATCTATAATCATTGTTTTTCATATCAAAGAAACATTTAAAAGAAATAAAAAATATAGAGCATTTAAAGAAAATCATCAACTTAAGAATCTCAGCATATTTATAGAATATCAATTGCTTTTAGGTCTCTCTTGACAACGACCAATGATGGTGATGATAGTGATTCTGATGATAATGATGAAAGTTTCAATGCCACGGCAGACACTTCAACCCACCAGTCAAGGTTAGCAAACAATTTTTTTGTAGCTTATGCTTAGTTATTGAAATCAGAGTGACATTTTTAAACGTCCATTATGACTAAAGCTTTTAACAAATGTGTTTTTTGCGAGATCTACAGTCTAGGTCTTATAAATTTTTGTGTTAGTAATGCTATTGAATTCAAAAATATTAACGACTGTGGTCCTATATTTGCCTTTTTTTTTTTTTTTGTAGCTTCAAATGGTTAGGGATAACTTGGCTAGATTTTTAAATCTGAGGTCAATTTTTGAACGTTTTTCAGTTTTGATTCAAATTTCAGTTATTTCAAGAATTCATTAAAGAATATTGAATTCTGAGCCATAAGGGTACATAGCTATATTGGATATCTTGGCTGAGTCTGGTCCAAATTTCTAACAATAGGTGCTCTTCCAGTATGAAATTCTTCAATAACCTTTAATTCAATAATAAAGTTACATGGAGCTAGATTTCTAGATATACAGCCAATTTGTATACTTTATTCAGCTTTATTATTATTATAACTTCAGAATTGTGCTTGCAAGTGAAAACTTGATTGGTTTAAGGACATTGCATTTTTTTATTGATATTTAAAAATATATTGTAGTTCATATTTTTAAGAATGTTAATACCTCTATATTTTATGATTATTTTAATATTTGTTGTCCTCATTAAATATTCTTCATATTAGACAAAATAAAATTTATATCAAGGTCATAGATAGTTATTTATGTTTTTATACACATATTATTGCATGATTTCTACACTGAATTATAATCAATGTTTGTTGATAAGATGACACTATAACAAACAAAAAGTTGCTAACAAAATATTGTAAATTATAAAATGTTATTGTTTATTGGGGATATTAAGATAACCATTCTTTAAATATAAATAATGCAGTTTTCGTTCACACTAATTTTCAAGTTCATCAATTTTTGTAGTGATGAGGATGAAACAGAAAATGGTGAAGAAGATTTAGGAGAAGATGATACTGAGGACGACGAAGAGGAGGAGGATGTGGAGGAAGAGGAAGAAGACGCTGAAGATGAACAAGAAGAAGATGATCTAACGGAGACTTCATTGAAAGAAACAGAGGAGGTAGTTGTAATTTTGGATGTTTGTATACATTCACTCTCAATAGCTATGATTTTTAATAGATTGTAAGATAATTGTTTATTATTCCAATGTGATAATATTTTCCTTTTACTTCTTAATTTAATCATTTTTAACTCTTATTTATTAAGTGCATAATTTATAAATAATCCTCAATTATTTCTTGCATTAGATCTGTCAGCTTAAACCAAATCTAAATTATTATATAGAAATGCGGAACACACTTACCTTTATAAATTTTTTTATTTATTTATTAATAAGCCACATTTTTTTAATTTTTTTTTATGTTGTATATATTTGATATTTATTTTTAATGTATTATTTTTGTTTTCTTAGCCAGGAAACGATTCAGGATGTACTGCTGTAGTTTCTTTGATCACAAGAGAACGTGTAATAGTGGCCAATGCTGGTGACTCTCGTGCTGTACTTAGTAGAAAAGGTGAAGCGGTCGATCTTTCAGTTGATCATAAGCCGGAAGACCCAATTGAGTTGAAAAGGATAACTGGAGCTGGTGGAAAAGTTACTGCCGACGGCAGGGTCAATGGAGGACTTAATTTGTCCAGAGCTTTAGGTAAATATGTACTTTTATGATGGGGAATAATTATCACCCATGAAGCTAAAAGCTAAAATAAAATAAAGATAAAAGCTATCTTTGTTTCTTTTGGTACCAATAGTTCATAATCTTGTGGTTGAGTGCATTCTCATTAATGAAATATCTGACCAATAACTCAGGAAACTATTATCATTTTGCTTAATTTTTATTTATAGAATTTCTTGTTTTGTTGAGACAATTAAATCCACCCTCAGGTACTTGATTTCATGACTACTTATCAAGAAGAAACCTTTTGTTTTTAGAAACATTGTTAACGTTTTCTATTTCTCACTAATATCTTTCCCAGAAGTTTTACAGTTGGTAAGATCTAGATAGTCCTCACCAACCAACATGTCTCGACAAAGCCACAAAATTTTACATTGGTTTAACATCTATTTTGTAGTAAATATCCAATGAAATGATTTACATTTCTAATCATAGTAAACTATATAATATAAATAAATAAATATATTTTGTCGTATTTGACTGATTATGATCCGATTATCTAATCTGTTTCTGACATGTTTATGTTTCATCAGATTCAGTACAATACTATAAAATGAATTGATGTTTGTAGGTGATCACATGTACAAGAAACGATCTGATCTTTCACCTGCTGAGCAGATGATCACTGCTCTTCCTGATGTCAAAGCTGTCGATTTACGAGAAGGGGAAGATGAATTTATTGTGCTTGCTTGCGATGGTATATGGAATTCTATGTCGAGCCAGGAAGTTGTCGATTTTGTGAGACCACTTATTGCTAAAGGAGAAACTCTATCTTCAATTTGTGAAAAGGTAAATTAATTTGTCTGTAATCTGTCAATCTGATGATGAAACAATTATTGAATACAAGACGTTTACAGACAAAAAAGTAGGAATTTTATTATTCTGAAAAAGTATAAGATTTTTATCTAACTAGTACAAAAATCATAGAATTTTCAGATAATTTATTAAAAAAATAAAATAAATGAAAATTTACTGTACACAAATAAAACAATGAACAAGTAGGTACTCAAATGATTTCGTACTATTTGTCCTCAGGACTTAATATTTACTTGAATCCAACACATTGTTAAATGTGTTCAAGGATTTAGGTTTACGTGAAGTGTTTTTCATTACCAATTCTAGACTTTGGGATGATAAGATTCATACTTTTGAGGGCTATTTTTTTTTTTTTTTTTTTTTTTTATATCTTAAAATAAAATAGGAGACAGAATATTAACAAACATTTGTCACCTTTTTTGACTCTTGAACTCTTGATCTTTAATAACTTGAGACACCATCACGAGATCTTATAATCCTTTTTACCCAATATTAAACAAGTTAAAGTTTACATTTTTCATTGTTAGGTTAAACTTTTATCTGACCGTGCTCTATGTATAAATGATAAGAAATATAATTGTGTGTTTATTTATATTTTCATAATTTAAATTACTTTTGCAGCTCTTCGAGAACTGTCTAGCAGAAGACACACTTGGCGATGGGACTGGGTGTGATAATATGACTTGTGTTATTGTTAAGTTGTTTTCAAGTGACAAAGTATCCTCCAAAAGAAAATGTGAGGATACAGATAGCCCATCAGAAGAGACTAAAAGAACGAAAGTAGACATTGAATGTGGAAATGCATAAACAGTCGTTAATGTTTATATATTCTTCATATTTAAACATAATTATCCCATTTTAATTTTTAACAGAAAGCTCTTACCAGCTTAAAAGCTGATAATGTCCATCTAAAATCTTGATACAATAGGTTCTCCACAATTAGATAACGGTCCAATGGCGAACTTGTGCATTGTTAAGTTGAAATTAATCTCTTTTTTTTCTTACCTTCAGGTTTAATTTACAGATATATACACCTGTTACAAAATGATAATGTAATATATGCATATATTTTGTAAATTAAATAGGAGGATAAGGAAAAACCAAACTTTGTTTTCAACTCACGAATTTGTTAACTTGAGTTCACCTTCGTTCTGTCATATAATTGCGGAAGAGCTGTAGTAATATTTTTCATCAAGCCCAACTGATGATATAAAAAAAAAAAAATACACTGATGCTGTCTGATATATTTCCAATTTAATAATAGGCATGGACATAAGTTCCATTTTTATAGAATTATTAAATTATTTTCCTTTGTAGAATATTGTCATTTGAATTTGTATTAAGTGGCTACTTTGTAAATAATCTTCAGCCTTTTTTTTCTTAAGGGGATTTTTACAATGTAATTTTTTATCTTTTTTTTTTTCAAGATACAACAGAGAATGTTCAAAATGTTCCTATCGGATTAAGTCTTGGCAAGTTTTAATTTTGTGATTGCCTGTTGCGTAGAGAATAAAATTCCCTCCCTTTTCTTTAAGTAGTGATTGTAAATTATAGTATTTTGTATATTTATGTGGTATGCTGATACAGTGGTTTTATGAATGATTTTTTTTCTCCTTTTTTTTTTTTTTTTTACTTAATTTATATATTTCTCTTCGAGTTTTTGAAGCATTGTAAGTTCTACAGATAAAAAAAAAAAGTAAAAATAAATAAGATCTCTGCTTATATATATATACTGTTTCTAAAAATATATCTTAAGCGAGTAGTTTATTACATAACTCAATAAAAAAAAAAAAAATTGTCAATAGTGCCAGTTAAGATAAACTTAGTGATGAAGATGTTTAGTCACATAAATTAAGAATTTAACTCACAGGTCAAGTTTTTAATAAATAAAAAAATTAACTAATATATTTAACCCATTCCATGCTTACCAAACACAATCTTTCTGTATAAATAATTAATTATCAAGTAGCTGAATGAGACTCTTGGTGAGAGTCATGTTTAAACTATTAAATATTGGTTGAAAAAATTAAGTGAAATATTTCATTTGATTTTGAAAAATTCAATATCACTTTTTTTTTTTTTTTATGGTTGAAAACCAACTAGTTCTTTGTTATAACAATAAAGGATGTAGCCTCGAGTTGATAATTTTTTAATAATTTGATTGACTCTTAATTTTTTTTGTTACTATATGAACCGGTTGTTCTTAAAGAATTAACTTTCAACAAAATAAATAATATAGATATGTATAGAATGGGTTAAAATTATTGATGCTTTCCTTAACTGTGAAAATTATTTGATAAGTAGTTTTAAAAACAATAAAATGTCTAAAAAATTTTTTACGTTATTTTTACATTAAAATGATTAGATGTAGATGAATAAATGATGTGCATTTATCTGATTAATATAGTTAAGGGCACAAACTTTGTACCTGATAATCAAATGTGCAGGGCATTATAGCCAGCCTACATTATTTTATTATTATTTTCACACTTAATGGCATGTAACTAACTGTCCAATTTACATTATTTAATTTTTAATAATTTGGATTTTGTTTAGTAAACTTTTTAAGAAATTTTAATTGTGATCGTTTCCTTTTATAAAATATATCTTAAGACTAAATTATGAAATGAAATTCCAATCGATTGTAAATATATGGATAAATTTCTAATACATGTAATTCAATATTAGATAATTATTTTTGTATATGAAATAAAAGTTACTGTGAACATGCCAATTTAACTGATTATTCATTTCATGACATGTTCCTGACATTTTGAATTTATTTATTTTTGCAAATACTGCTATCTACCTATTCGGGTATTGTAAATAATAGTGGTAAATGATTTACATTCATGAATAAAAAAAAAAAATAGTAAATGTAATCGTGAGTAAGTGCATATTGCCTCATTAAATACAAAACCCTTAATTAATAAGAGTTGCCCTATATGAGAAATGGATTCCAAATATAGATATTTCACAAAATAAAAAAGACAGTTATCAAAATATTTAATAATTCATTAATATTGAGGGAAGAATAGTTGGGGTGGTCAGTCAAAAAAGAAGGCAAAAATAAATGATAATATTTATTTTTACATATGCCGACGTTTCGACCTGAAGTTCAGGCCATCATCAGGGCTAAGAAAAGAACCAGATAAGGTACGAGAAATATAAAAATTACAGTAAAATGAAGTTGTTAGAATAATGACAATAGTAAGAACAAGAGACAAATAATAATAATAGGTACAAAGTGTGGAATGATGAAGTAAACATAGTCAAAAAAGGTGACATAAGTATTGTAAAGGGAATCTTAGAATAAAATGTAAAACAGAAAAATATGAAGTTATATAAATGTAAATAAGAACGAGAGATATATTATTCATAAATATTCATAATATCCTTAATATTTATGAATAATATATCTCTCATTCTTATTTACGCTTCCGATACGTTAGTTCAAACTTCGTCAGATAACCGTTGGAGATGACGCCACTATACAGCCCTTCTATCCACCTCCATCCTTCAATAACACGAGCATTGCATCTTTCACCTTAGAGCAGTCAGGTTGTTACCATTTTTCTCTTACTTATTCTCTTTCTTATTTCAACCTTCTCAGTTTCTCTCCTCCTTCCTTTCATTCCTTTTCTCTGTTTTAACTCTTTATTATTTCATACTTTGTCTGTACATATTGATAGACTTTACAACATCTCAATTTTCTATCTAAATATTCTATTCACTATATCTTAATTTTACTATTTATTTCCATTTCTTATATAACTTCATATTTTTCTGTTTTACATTTTATTCTAAGATTCCCTTTTCTCATACCTTGCTATCTGGTTCTTTTCTTAGCCCAGATGATGGCCTGAACTTCAGGTCAAAACGTCGGCATATTTAAAAATAAATATTATCATTTATTTTTGCCTTCTTTTTTGACTGACCACCCCAACTATTCTTCTCTTCATTGTCCACGACAGTCAACCATTTACCAATTAATTAATATTGAGATTTATGATACAATATAACCTTTAACGAAGTAAAATGAAAAAGTATCTGATGTGGTCCATCTGAAATTAATTTTGCTTTTTCACTGCCAAAGGTAGAGAAACCTTTTATTCCTGCTGGAGGTTGAACAAATGTGTGTGCTCTAAATTTCTATCATGTTTTACTTTTTAGGCTCGTACCCTCCAGTTTTATTCTTTATCAATATTTTTCTGAGAACTTGTTCCCACGAGCTTAAGTGTCATAAACATATCCTGCATCAGCACCCATGTCTCGTTTCCATTGGTGACAACTGGGCGTTAGATGATTTTATAAACTATCACCTAAGCACTCAATGAAAGATCTTTGAAGCGTAACTCAAAAATGGCAACAATTTCCTGCTGCTATGGCAACAATTTCCTGCTGCATTTTGTTTTTCAGTGATATACGGTTCAGGATATTTGAAAGACTAACAAACTGGGCAATAGTACAAAATGGAAAATGCGAAATGCACTCGTGAATTCAGTTTTAACATCTTTAGCATTCCTACAGTATATAATAAATATATATTAATACTGTTATTTTCATAAAATTGTTTTTAATCTGTGAAAATAGTACTTCAAATTTCTTGTTGGTTATCCATGCTCCATTCAGCCACCTTGCCCTAGATCTTCCCACTATTATCCTGTGCAGTTCCTCCAACATTAGCAGATTGGAATCCCGGAATCATGTATTCGAGAGACAGATATTCTCCTTTACAGGTCCAAAGATTTTTCCGGAGGATCCTTCGTTCAAACGTAAAAAGTTTTCCTTCATCTGCCTTGGTGGTAGGTAGCTCATGCTTCTGAGCCATAGATCAACACGGCGTATCAGAGTCTGGCATAGATGTATTTTTGTATTATTGCCCAAAGACCTGCTTTGTAGATGTTTCGATAGGGCGAAGAAGTATTGGTTAACGGCAGTAATTCTTGCTATTTCTAGGCTGAGGTCGTTGCTTGTACTAAGTTCTGTGGCTAGATAGGTCCACCTGGCAGAACTTATAGGATTTTATTTCTATGAATGGTTTCTGGATTTCTCCATTGTCAGCACAGATATAGTTTGTTTTATGTTCATTAATTGCAAGTTTTAGCTCCTTTGCAGCCTTCTCCAATGCCAAAAAGGCTCTATTAGGGCTCGCACTGATCTGTCTTTGATGTCAACGTAATCTGGATATCCTAGAAACTGAACAAAGCAGGAGAATATGTTCTGGAAGTTGGAATTCCTGAAGATTTACAACTTCCTGAAAAGAAGGCGGACAAGTTCATCCCCCTTTCTAATTAAATCATTGTATTAAATGGTTCTAACTGTAAGTAGAGTTTAGTAAAAAAAGTTGTGAAATCAACTTGGCCAGGTCTATACCTTCCTTAAATACGTAATTTCATTGTCTTTGAGCTTTGCAGTACACACAGGCCATTTAGTAATTCTTGGTTATTTGGGCTCAAGTTCCCTTAAAAAGCCATTTCCTTTGAAAACTAGGATCCAAAGTTTCGATATGGTGTTCTTATTTTATTCATTTTTGAAGTACTGGAACGGTTTAAATCTAATGAATAATTAAATATTAAAATGCAAAATTATCTGTTTAATTTATCGTTTGTGAGTTTTGGTTTAAGTTGATTCGACATTGGTAATTTCAGTACCTATTTAATCATTTCCTTTATGTATTTTTGTTTTTAGTTCAACGTCCCTTATTGTTAGTATTCAAAATTCCATTTATGAAAACTATTTTGTTTTAATTTTTATTTATGTAAACTAAGTTTTCTTTTTCAAATCTCATCAAAAACCATTATTTTTTGTCGATCTTATCCGATATCTCCCGATCATCGGGTTCCAGCGAGTTCCAAATGAAAAAAGCGGAATACGGCGCTGGGTTTCTACAGTTACCGCAGGACACTATCACCCTTTCATTCAAGCATCCTTAGAAAAAATATAATAATATTAAATAATAATTATATATAATAAATAAAATAAAATAAAGAAAAAAACTTTTTTAATAACATATAAATTTAAAAAATGACGTAAGTTGTAGAAAATTAATATTTAATTAAAACTATAGCGTTAAACCACTCCTGTCTAGTTGTTACATACGTCTCTTGTTCATTGAGAAGGCCGTTTTGCCCATTACATTCGTTTTCTAAAATATAGTTTTATCATAGTTTATATTCATGTACAAATCAATTAAGCATTGGAGGAAATTCTGATAAAACGAAGGACATTCTTTTTTCGTTTCAAAAAATGAAAAAGAAACTATCAAAATTCACGTTAAAAACTTGTGAAAATAAACGTTCGAAACATATTTTTTTATCTAGGAATTGCTTTTGACATACATTTAAAATTTTCGAATCACTTTAGTAAAAATATTAAAACTAAAAGACTAAAAACATCACTTACTATCCTCCCGACAAGCTTTTCGGTGCTCTTAAAGATTTTATTCTACACAACAATTATACGTTCGACCCTACTTTATGACAATCCACTATTTTCAATGATTACAGAGTCAAAAGAAAAACGACTACAATTGTCCCAAAAGTTATGTAAAATAGTGAAAGGGACAACCATACAATGAGCCGAAGAGGTAAAACTACACGAATGATTAAAAATACCAAAAGTAATGAATTTCCTAACAGTAAGGAATGCCATTCATGAACCAGTGAAAAATGTCACAACTTTATTTCGTCAACTTAAACATACCGGACCACCTCTCAACAATGGCAAAAATTGTTTTAGAAATAAGTATTAATCGTAATTTTATTTTTTAATCTAAATAAAAAAAAAAAGATTGAGCCCATCACTGTAAACAAATCACACAATGAATATTAACATAAACAATAATAAATATATCAGGACCTTTTTAAAATGCAAATATGCATTAAAAAGGAGAACTTTCAAGACAGACTGCAAAATATACCAGAAAATATATAAGGGGCTACATAAAAAAAAAATTCCAGGTTCAAAACTCTACGTCGTGGGTGGCTTCACATCAACCTATCTGATCCGATCAGATTCCGAACTCTAGAAGTTTCCAGAAGGAAAATGCATAGCGCAAGTTGCGGCATCAAAAGTTTTGATGAAGGAATATTTTTATGGTGTTTTGAATTCTTGAGGAGGACAAATTTCAATGAAGTTATGAATCTTTGGAAGGAAACATATTTTTGGAGGAACTGTCAAAGCAGGAAACAAGGGAAAAAAGGTGAAACATACAGAGCAAGTGTAATTGTGTATGATCTATTGATTTTTATTGATTGGTTATTCTTTATATTATACTTTTTTATTTATTTTTTATATTGTTTATACTGTTTTTAAGAAGAGGAGAGCAATTTCTTGGGGGAGTAGAGGGAAAGAAAGAGTTATATATAATACTTGATTAATATTAATACCCCTGCCAAACTCAAAAACATAAAATGATTGTTATTTTCTACGGAAAATCGAACCATGGTTTATAAAAACGTTTTTATCTTATTCTTCTTCGTTCTTCCGTCTATATGGCAATGTAAGGAAGCAAAAAACTAAAATAAGTGGTCCTATTTAGCTTCTCCTGACTTCCGAACATCTTGGTCCCAAGGTCTGTAGGTTGGGCCATATCTGCCTCCGTGTATCGTCCAACCGCTGGCGGCTTTGCAGAGCACGCTCTGTGGTTTGTTCGTTTTGGACACATTCAAACAGGGGACTGGTCCCCATCTTTAGTTTCCTGAAGAGGTGTGATTTTAGGCGGTCATGTCTAATTTTGAGGCGAAAATGACAACTTGTTCCCTTTTGGTTAGCATGCAATAATCGTCATGGGAATTTTGATTTGAGTGACTTGCTTTCCACCTCTGGCTTATGCCTGCTATGTGAATAGTTTTGCACTCCTCCAATCTAGGGATGCTGCTAATTTAGGGGAGCAATGTTTCTTTTTTAGTTAATCGGTCTGCAATTCATTCTCCACAGGTCCCCACAATGGCCATCGCAGTACCACCTCTTAGTACTACGCTCTTCCATTTCTACCTAGTGTACTCTTCCATTTAATTTATTTTTAAGAAATTCAAGAACGGATGCTGCATCTGTCAGGAATACAATACATGAGAGTGGGCTTATGACTCTTTAGGATCTATGCTGAAAGTCAAAATAGAGCCATGCTCGGCTTTGTAGTTCTTTGAGTCCAGTAGAAAGACCTTTTTGGAGAACATGTCCATTAGGGACCCTCGTCCATTTATTTTTAGGATAGGCCGAATTAATGTGCTCTGGAGTGCAGGCTATGGCTTCCAGAGTATCCAGGTAAGTTTTTTTTTGTCATGCGTCTTCATAGTCTTCAGCAAACTTCACGGTTTCTGCTTTAGTATTACATTGGGGATACTTACCGATTAATTGATTTGTTTTGTTTAGACGACTTTCGCACTTTACCGAAGCGTGTTTTCCCTTTCCAAATCTCTCTTTAAGGGGGTGGTTTGGAATACAGCCTACTTTCATTCTTGAATTAAGGAGTTTGATTATTTACCTGTCTTCCATTTTTGTAATCAAGTAAGCGTTTCCATTTCCTTAATTGGCGTCAAGGTCTTTAAATATTTCTCTTAATTTACGGATACCATGCATGTTTAATACCTGTAAGCTTTCTTTAACGTACATTTATTATATAGCTATAATTGTTATTGTGGTTTAAACTACTCAACACCCCGTAGATCTATTGTCTCCTATATACAAATCTCCGTATATTTTAAAAGTTTTTTTTCCCGAAAAACAGGGATTTTAATGTAATGTTCCAAATGTTGGAGCGTGATCCTAAAATGACGCTTAATGACGCACATGATTTGAGAACATTTTCCAACAGTTTATGATAAATAAAGAAAACAAAATAAAGGAGAAAATACGCCATATCAAGAGATGGATGATTATGGTTTTATGAGACAGATAGAATTAAAACTTTTTTAACAAAAATAGACTCTGACTCGATTCAGGATAGATAAGTCGTAAATTTTGTGTTCAAGTTTGTGCTTATTTTTTTTTTTTAAATCACATTATTTTTTTTTAAACTAAAATCTGAAAACTATTTAATTTAGGTTGTTATCAAATGTGGTATAATTCGCAAGACAAAATTTACTTTAGATGAAAGTCGAATTTATCTTTGTTAGAACTATTGTTAAGTGATCTTTTAAGCACTTAAACTATTATCACGATTATTTTTATTAGCCTCCTACTGAACTAGAAAAATTCTTAGTTTAATAAGCAAATAAGTACTTATCGAGTTGAGGGTCGCAGTTTAGTAAAAAAAAAAATAGGTGATGTAAAATTCTAAAGTGTCCTGTGTTTTCAGTAATAATAATCACAATTAATTATTAAGAATTTTTTTTTTTTACTTTTCTACCCTTACTAGGTAAGCAAAGTAATGTAATCGGGCCAAGTTTCCGATGTGTGATTTTCAACAGATCTTTACGTTTCATGGCCCTCCGAGTCTGAAAAACACATTTTCAGCCATTGGTCTGTCTCTCCCACGATTACCTCGGGAAGGAGCACACATTTTTGGTCTGTTTCTCAAAATATTATTAAATTTCGGACAAAATTAAAACAAAAATCCTCCAAATCGGAACAGTTTTAGCACAGTTACAATGTCTTAAAATAAAAAAAAAACAGCTAAAATATCTTAAAAGTTACACTCATTAATTTCATTATTAATTAATTTAACTTATGCTGGATTCATTTAAATGTCTTGCTTTCAATGTTACACAACTCCTTGTTGAAATAAAAAAAAACGCGATTTTGCATAATATAAATTTCCAGTTATTTTTCATGCAACGGATGGCGGATAAAAATGAAACAGGAGTAAGAAATCAATACGCCATTGATTTTTAAAACGTCATTTACTTATCACAAAACTTAGTTAAACTATTTATGATAATAGATACAGAAATTTAAAGCCACGTTAGTAGAAAATTATGACATGAAATCTCAAGGAAACAAGATTTTTGTATAGTTGTAAATAAATAATAAAAAAGAAAATGCATGAGAAGAAAATGAAAATGAGAAGAAAATTGAAAAGAAAATGGTTTAGCTTGATCAGTACCTCCCCCCCCCCACCCTTAAAGGTAATGAGGTAAATGAATTGTAGAAATAACAAAATAAATTATTTTATTAACAATTCGATCATTTAAAAAATATATCTTAGTAAATGAATCAATGATTTAACAAAAGTCTATCCAAGATTTCTTGTTGCTCACTTTCAGTTTTCAATAGAGACTGATGCTGAATTCGCAACCTTTCAAGCTCTGTAGACTTCTCTAATATTAATGCCTGAAAATAAAATATATTTTTTTTATTAAATTGAATATTTCAGAATAGAAGAAAAGAAAGCAAATTAATAAATTAAAAAAATTAAAAAAATGAGATAAAAACTCAAAGAAGATAAAAATATTATCGAAGGGCGATATTGGAAAACTCCTGCAGTCATAAGTCTCTCAAATACCCCTACATAATTTTACTTCCACCAACGTTAGTACATCCCACATCAGCAGCCAAAAAATACTAACCAAATAGATTGTCACTGGCAGTACTTCCTCCTTAGGTATTTTTTTTTTAAATTTCTCTTTTGGCCAGTCAGATTTTTTCTCTCTCTCAAAACTTAAAAATCCTTCCACCCAAATATATACAAAATAATAAGTAATGTTAAAAAAACTACTAGTTTTATTTCTGTTTTGGTCATTCTGTTTAAAAACATATTAAACTTTGCTCAGATTAGGGCTTGATCGATAAAAATAGTTTCCCATTTTTCCCCTCCCAACTTTGGAATTTCCCTAAAAAGGGAAATTTTTCACCAAAGTGGAAACCCTGATCAACGCTCCTTGAAAAGTCGTACTAACATTTTATGCTGAATTTTACTATTTTTTACTCAAAATTTTGCTTAATAGCTCAAGTCATATATTTTTAAACATTTTTTCATTATTATTTTTTTAAATTTAATGTGTCGAGGAGAAAATGAATTTTATTCAAGTCATGAAATAAGTGTAACAAAACATGTCTAAAGGTTCATACATTTTTATAAACAAACGTACAACTTTATATAGCATTTCCAAGTCTAATTTAGAATTTCCCAAACCAAAATGTAATTTTTTCCAATCAAATTTAGAACTTTCCAAAACAATGTAAGAATTTTTGTAACACAAAATGGGTTTGAGTTTTCTTATTAAATTCCTTAAATGTAGTACTTATTATAAATAATAACGTTAGCAATTATAGTATTTAAAGATGGATTGTACAATTTTAATTTATTGATGAGGCAGGCTAGCTTCATCTTCGAAAGAACCAGGCAAGGTCAAGAGTAAAGAGGAATTGTTCCTAGTATTAGAGGGAGTAACATAGTAACACTTGTATGTTATAGCACATCAGTAACGAAAAGTTGCTACATTATGAAGTAATCTCAAAACGCAATGCTGTTCGGTTCAATGATTTCTTGTCAGAACTCCAAGTGAAGATAACTGATACTTTACGAAGTGTTTTGGTGATAGACAACGCAAGGATTTATCGAGCTGCAAAAGTAAAAGAAAAGAGGCAGGAACTCGGTCCCACTGTGAGGTATCTTTCTGTCCACTCTACTTCTTTGAATTCGGTGGAGGAGGGTCTTCTCCAAAATACAAATTAGGACAAGAAATATTCTATGTGAACCAAGAGAGGATAATTTGGCCGAATTAATACCAGAAGCTGTATCTACAATAACAACTACAGCTTGCGCAAACTGCAATTGCAAAGTGCTACATTTCTCCCTCTAACAGTAGAAACCTTTACTATTGCACGTGTATTTACTCTTGACCTTGAATGGTTCTTTCGAAGATGGACATTAAATCCTACCTCATCAATAAAATAAAATTTTATAGGCCACCTTTAAATACTATAATTTCTAATCTTATTATTTATAATAGGTACTACATCTAAGGCATTTAATAAGAAAACTCAAATACTCTATCCATTTAGTATTATAAAAATTCTTAAATTGATTTGGAAAAACCGTAATTTGAATAAAAAAATTCTAAATTTGGTTTGTAAAAATCCCAATTTGGTTTGGAAAGTTCTAAATTTGATTTGAAAAATACTTAATTAGGTTTGGGACATTCTAATTTTGACTTGGGAATGCTATATTAACGATTATAAGGATTATTATACTGTTGTTAATACCATTATTAGAACTAAAGACAAAACAATTATGAACTAAGTAACATGTAACTTAAATAAATAAATATAAAAATAATATTCAAAATTATAAAATTTTATTTTCCTTACCTCGAACTATATACTATTTATCTATATAATATAATCTACATATACAAACAATATGTGAACAATTACAGTTTTATGAAACAATATAATAATTATATTTTAACCGAAGTAGATATAATTGCAATTTATTCGTCTATAAAGCAACAGAAGTTAAACATAAATAAACTATAGCGAAACACTGTTAGGTTACATCACTGATATTTGAGAGACTTTCTGGGGATTTCGTTTTAGAATATTTTAATAACTTCCAAAATAGCAGGATAGCAATGGCATTCTTATCATTCAAAAATATGTAAACTTATAGTCAATAGATATTAAATAACTTTTCATTAGTGTTAAAATAGTATAAATTAATAAGCTACAGCTGGGCCGTTGATAGTAATCGTGTTTTATCTTCAAGGACGTTCACCGCAAGAATGCAGATTGTGAATGCATAAAAGACGAGATAAGTTTAAAAGTCTGCGGTAGAAATATTAATGTCAAAACGTGGATATTTAACAAATTGTGTTTATTACATTTATTACGTTGGAGGCTTTGTTTATTTTAAAATAATCTGCACTACATACAATATGGCAATATATGTTGATCCATTTTCTGATTCTCGGCAGAGATGGATTTTGATTGATGAGGTGTCAAATGGGAGGAAATTTCATGGATGAGTGACGAATCCCAATTTCGAAAGTTAAATTTCTACTACAATTGTAATAAAAGTCATTGAAAAGATTAGGTTTCAAAACTCCGACGATGCAAAGTGGATGGATCTAGGTGAGACAAGTTTTAAGATATCGATGGGAGCGTCAGGACAGGATTAAAGCAAATAACGTACTGTTTTCGAGATAAATCGTTATTCATACCGCGTCTCCTAGGTGCCACAATTCCTATAGGACATTTATCACTTTTCGTCTAGGTTTCTTAAAAATTAAAATATCGCTATTCATTATGATGTACGACAAACTAAAAATCTATGAATAGGTAAACGAGAGAGCATAGTTTTGATGTTCCTTGGAGACCTCGAATAATATATATTTTGTTTACTCTTATTTTTGGTTTAAATTTTTCAGGAGACCTCTGTTGAACACAAATATACAATTTGTAGTACATTATATCCACAACGTTTAGAAAGGTTTTCAAATTCCTCACAAAATTAAAAAGAAAAAATCATCTATATTCGATCAAATTTAGCAAAGATAAAACCACTTGTAATTTGTACGCAATTATTTTCTTTTGTACAATTATTTTGAACTAGTTGGCCAGTGCGAATAATTCCCACAGTATTTTGTTCAGTAATAAAATGACAAATTAATAGGAAAATAAATAGTCAGTGGTACAGATACCTTATTATCAAATTATTGATATCCTACTTAAACTTCGTAAATAGCTTCATCTCATTGAGAATTTGCGAAAATTCTCGGAATTGGGAATTTTTCATTCTGGAGATCGACATACTTTTGTCTATCGAATAAGGCACTAAAAACTCGTAAATACCAATTAGCTTTCCAATTGAATCGTAAGATAATTGATGCACGAAATTGATAAAAAAAAGTGGCCTTCAAAGATATTATTCAATGCGGCGTGACCTAAACCCACAACTTGTCAAAATAACAAGGTTATATAAGTCAAACGGCCCAATATTTTTGTAAACCACCTTTTCACCTCGAAATCATGAGAAATTATCTTACGAACCTTAAGTGGAAAGGAAATGGTATTTACGAGTTTTTAGAGCCTAATTAAATAGACAAAGTTTATCTCCAGATTGAAAACGCCCCAATTCCAAGAGTTTTCGTAAATAAAATAGTTGTAGGTTACGAAGAGATGAAGCTATTTACGAAGTTTCAGACTGATGTTAATAATTTGATAAAAAGTGGTGGTCTGTACCACGGACTAAAAGTAATGCAACGTATCATAAGACAGAGAAACGGATTCTCACTCTCTCGCTAATTAAAATCTATAAAGGAAACAAAAATTTAAAACTTCATTGATATTTTGAACCAATATGTTTTTTTATTGTAGTATTTAGTTGTCCTTGGGCGCTGAAAGGACCAATAAGAGGAGTGTATTTGTATAATATATTGTAATTTGTTTATAAAGTTCAAATAAAGGAGTATCAGAAACGAAACAAAAAGAACCAGCATCTTTACAAAGTTCAATAAGCTGTATCTTTGCTAATAATTGTCCAATTTCGATTTTTTTTTTTATTTATTCAATATATTCAAATCGCTGTCTTGGGATTTAATTAAGAATCAACGAAGATAGGGCTTACCGACAAAAAACAACTTTGATAAATAATATAAACTCCCTTCTCTCGATCAAAGGTACCTCAAGTCGACGATATGAGACATGTATCCCGTGGTAGCATTACAATTAAGGCTAAACCTGACCTGCTACAACTTGAGGCTGTGTTGATGCGAACTCTTTGCCTTATAACATCTCATATGATAATATGATAATTGCATGTAGTACAATATTAGTATTGTATACTGTGTAAAGGTCTTGGTGTACGCATCAAAATCTTCAAAGCCCAATTTGTCCCTTATCGATCTACAGACTTACTACCGTTCCAATACTGATGGCTAACAGAAGTTTACATCGGCTTTATTTTAGGAAGAAACACAATAGTGGGGAATATGATTGACTAACCTTCCGTGAAATTCTGGTACCCCATTCATGGCATTTGAACATGGCAGGAGGAAACGTGGTACAAAACCTATTTTGAGCCTTACTGTAATAACCTAACCACAAATATAGTACATAGGTTGATTATGAATATTTATTATCATTTATTTATTCAATTTTAAATATTTTAATAAACCATATATTGGTTTATTATTTTCAATTATGAACCATTGTGATCGACCAAAAAATTAAAAAACTTAACCCCCTCTCAAAATTTGAGGTTTTACGTTTCAGGAAAGGTAGGATTCGAAAAACGAATAACAATTTTTTTGCCCGTCCGCCGTCCGCGCATTTTCTCCGAAACTACTGGACCGTGTTTTATTTGGATATAAAATCAGAGGTCACCGGAGGATGATCCTTCTTCATCGACATTACTATCCGCCTTTTACTTTCAAAATGGCGGCCGAAAACCTGCGTTGCTAAAGACCGTAGCGCCTAAACGAATGTACCAATTTCAATGAAATTTCGCTAAAGTCATTTTCTCGACGCCCTTTAAATTTATATATATATATATATATATATATATATATATATATATATATATATATATATATATATATATATATATATATATATATATATATATATATATATATATATATATATATATATAACATACTTCAACGAAAAGAAGCTGGAAAAAAGTTACGAGGGATGGTAAAATTAAATTCCGAATAACTCAAAAAGTGTACACTTTTTTGTCGATATTGTATTTGTTTTTTTTTAAAGTTTACGGAATTTTCTAAGGAAGTTCCTCCTACGGAGTTTACGGAAAAAAAATAAAATAATAAAATCGTTAAAGTCGGACAATCAGGAGCAAAGATATGGTCTCTAGTTTTTTTAAATATTTTCTACTGCAAAGGTTATATTACTCAAGTAATGCTAATTTTTTTAACATATTACCAATGATTAAAAAAAAAGTCTAGTCCACTAATTGGAATCACCTTTTATTTATTTTTCTTTGTAACTAGGATGGTAATGTTACTTTAGATGCATAATTGTTTGGAAATAATAAACCATTGTGAAATAATTTTCAGCGTGTTTTTTTCATAGGATTATGTTACTTGGTATGTGTGCGTTCTAATTTTGGAATTATGGCATTCCAATATCTTTTTTTTTTTATCTATGAATTTCAGAGATTGTTTTGTATCGGTTTTACCGATATATATATATATATATATATATATATATATATATATATATATATATATATATATTAATTGCATAATAGTGATTATGTTGGCATAGTATAGTATTAATATTGTATATGATGAGTGATATGGAAAAGAATTTGCATATAAATGTGTTCCTCTCTGTGGGGATAAAAATTAATTCCTCTTCTCATAATGCATTTAGATATATCGGTATTATATTGCCATTTGTTCACAGACCAATACAGAATGAGAATTATTCACACGGGCCAACTGGTTAATTATTAAGTCTTAATAATCGATACGGCGACTGAATGACGTTAACTTCTAAAATGCCTATCGTTCAGCAACGACCTTACAATCATTCAAGGCCGTTTTCAAATTAACAATTGGTCTCATTCCGGTGATTCTGATTTATTAGATACTGAACTATTTAAAGTCCATTCTTTAAGAAATATATCAACCGTATTTTATATTGGCGGTTCAGGGTCACTGGTACTATTTGAACAATATATAATGTACAGAACGTTGTCTGTGTCCTTCAGAACCTCTCTCTGCACCATTGTTTTCGTGGGTGATATCCTTTTTATCAGGCAGAGTTTATTTTTTTCCATTATTTTTTTTTTAACTTCAAGGAATACAACGTTTTTTATTTAAACCATTTATGCGACAAATTATTATTATTTTTTTAAATATTGAACAATGACCAGATAATAAAAAGTTGTTGGAACAAACTACTATTGGATTCAGGATTTAATTTTATAGGGCCAGGGATTTAAAAAAAAAAAAAATAACGGATGTATGCTCATGTTTAAGCTTTCATTTTGATTAGTTTAGTTTTTTTTTGTTTTTATATATTTACTTTTTATATTGAATAGTTTTAAGCATCTTAATACATGTAGCATTTTAGAGAGATAAAGAGAGAGAAGGGAGAGAAAGGTAAATTAAATGGGGAAAAAAAGTGCTTAAATATATATATATATATATATATATATATATATATATATATATATATATATATATATATATATATATTTATTTATTGTACTCATTCTTATTAACCACTTCTATATATTTATTTATAAGCTTTATCGATTGTCCTAAAGATTAATCAATATGCTGTGTGTCCAGAAATCCAATATAATTGGGCAGCAAGCTATTATATTTTATATTTTACATGAATATAAAGTGTATTTTTCTCTCTACTTTTAGTATTATTATTTTCTGTTTAGTTTATTTTTATTTAAATAGAGTGTGAATGTGCTTTCTGAACAATATTATAAATATCCTTGATTGTGACAGATTTTGATATTTCTCAATAAATAATTTAAAAAAAAAAAAATAACGGCACTTACTTTAGGAAAATATAGGTACAAGAACAATAATGTTTTTAAGGATATATTTTTTATACTTAGTAGCTGAAATACGTTATGATTTAAAAACAATAGATATTTTGATTGTTTATTTAGATGAGATCAGTTACGAAGACTTGTATGTACTTAAGAAAATAATATATATATTTTCCATTTCACACATTTTTTTTCCCCCAACACATTTCCTAATCTGGGAGCGGAAGTTTTTTTTTTTTTTTTTTTGGGAGTGTTAGATAGAATTTGATAAAATTGATACCTATTTCATTTTACGTTGACCAATCCCTAAATTCCCTCCAAGTATGAGCCAAATCGAACTTTTGCTCTTAGAGATATAGACGTATCAAGGAAGACACGTTTGAGCATATATAAGAGAAAGAAATGGACAGAATTCAATCAAATCGACCCTATATTATTTTTCACAAATACCTAACGTTTATCCAACTTTTAGCCAAATCGAAACAGCCGTTTCTGAAATATTGACATATCTGCTTTTACGCGCGCGAAAGCGGAAGTGCTGATTAGAATTTAATAAAATTGATATGGGACCATTTAGACACGAACTCACACAATCCCTGAAAATTTCATGAAAATCAAATAAACGGTAGTAGGTGATGTACCCGTTACATCGATTTGACAGACAGACAGAAACCGAACCAAATGTGATCCTTGATGTCTGAAACGTAAAACGCGAGTGGAAATTTTCGATTCTGAGCACAAAAAATTGTTTAACCTCTCGCAGAAATATAATGCTTTCCTATCTTCGGTAGTGAGGAAGCAATAAGTACAATTTTCTTAGTTGTTTTGACAGGAGTCATTTATTTCCATAGTGAATACTAATCATAATTAATAAATTTTTTCGTCATAAACCAACGACTTCCTGTCCTACAGTTTCCTTTAACAATACTCCACTTATCCCTGTTGAGCAAATCCGATACCTAGGACTCCACCTGGACAAACGACTAACTTGGAATCCTCATACTAAACTGAAACGACAAGAACCCGCTCGACGTTTCCGATTACTTCAGCACTTACTAGACAAACGCTCTAAACTTCCCATTAATTATAAAAGACTCATATACTTGACTATAATAAGACCTATTTGGACTTACCCGAGTTGAGCTATGGGGCTCCACTAAACCATCGAATTCCTCTCGTATCCAATCCTTAAAATCCAAAATCCTTCGTAAAATCCTCAATGCTATTTACTTTGTCAGTAATAAAATTATCCATAAAGATCTTAATGTTCCTTATGTTTCAGATCTGGCCCAATCCAGATACCTATCCTTCCATAATAAACTTAAGAATCATCCCAACCCTCTCGTTTCTAACCTTGCTTCCTCTTCAATTCCTGATAACCCTCCGAGGCGTCTAAAAAGAAGATGGCCCCGTGATCTCCTAATGTAGTCATATCATTAGAGTGCTACCATTGGGTAGTGACTCAGCAAGTGTATTCATGTCATTATATCAATTATGTCCAAATTTACTTGATGTATTTATGTAATACAGTTGTAAATGTCATAAAGAAATAAAAAAAAAAATAAATTTTCAGGAAACTCGAAACTAGGAAAAATATTTTTTTCATTCCAATTGTATAATCGAAACCAATATTTGAAAAAAAATAAATTAAGAAATTTTCTATTTGTAGCTAGTATTTTCGAAAATTATTGATTATTTTAATAATCAACTAAAAAAAAAAAATATTTTAATAATAACTAAAAAATATTGAAACTTAAATAAGACCGCTTTTGGAACGAATTAAATCTCAAGACCCATTTTAGACTAAAAAAAAAAAAAAAAAAAAAAAATCGCTGCAAATTATTCCACAATGATTCATTATTTCCAAACAATTTAAAATCAAAATTAACATTACTTTCCATGTAACATCAAGACAAATAAACAAAAAGAGATTCCTAAAGTTGGCCTACATAATTTTATTTTTTATTGATAATTTACTTTAAAAAAATAGACAACATTGCTACAGTTGGGGGAAAACTTTTAAAAAATCAAAAACCAATAAAATATGTAGAATATATAAAAACATATTTAGAACCCCATAGCTTTGCTTCAAATAGTACGATTCCAATGATTTTTTTTTAGTAAAATTCGTAAACATGTCAATGTCCATATAAATAAATTTAAAGGTCATCAGGGAGAAGACTTAAGGCAAGTTTCATCGAAATTGGTACATTCGTTTAGGTGCTACAGTCTATTCCAACACAGGTTTTTCGGCCGCCATCTTGGAAGGAAAGGGCGGATAGTAATGTCGAGGTAGGAGGATCATTCTTGGGTGACCTCTTAATTTGAATCTAAATTTGAAAAAAATCGGTCCACTATTCTAGGAGAGAAAACGCGGACGGCGGACAAAAAAAATTGTATTCGATTTTTGAATTCTACATATCGTAAAACGTAAAACCTCAAATTTTGAGAGGATAGGGGTTAAATTTTTTAATGTTTTGGACGATTACAATGGTTCATTATTGATAATAATAAACCAAAATGTACAGATATGGGAGTTAAAACATTATTGTATAAAAATTTAACTTTTTGTTTAGTATGTAGTGCAATAAAATAAATTTATTTTTATATTTCATTCGAATAAATAGATTTTAAAAAATCTCTTGATGATAACTTGTTAGTAGTAATAACTTGTTTTTATTTATTTTTTTTAAATAAACAACTCCTAAGAATTATGATTTACAATTATTTTTAGGTTGAGAGCTCTATAAACTCTAATAATGACGTAGCACAGTGAGGTGACTGAAGTCCAATAATAAAGTTCGAGATTATAGTAAAAAACGTGTTTGTAATGTTAGATAAGATTTAAATAAAAAAAAGAAACATATGAAGAACGCTAGGTTAATGCCAATAGAGCACTTGAAAAATTGCTTAACTTTCCGACTCCCATATTTAGGAACGAAGTTTGTTCGTTTTGCCTCTAAGTAGCACTAACAAATCTAGGATTTCATTTTGGGGGGCTTCAGACCGAAAGCTCTTTTTTCATATATATCACCATAATTACTTTGAAAAAAAAAAGAAGAAAGATACTAACTACATATATGAACTGGTGTTTAAGTGGTTCTTGAAGTCCTATTAAATGTAATTATAGGGAAAAATAATACTTCAAAGGATATTTTTTTTCATATTTTTCACTATAAAACATAGTTACATCTAACCATTTTGGGTGAGGAGGGGGGGGGGGGGAAGAGTGCTTCAGCCCGAAAGCCCCCGCCTTCCGTAGATCCGTTCGTGCTAAGTAGTGAACTGCATAAGGATTTTGTAATCGTTATATTCAATATCGAATATCGTAGTGGAATAAAGAAGGTATTTAATGAAAAACCAAATATTTCACTTACCTACCAAATGTGTCAGTACTTGAAAGCCTTCAGTGCTCGAACCACGGTTAGTAAGAGACAATATTACAAATTTTTATAAATAGATTATATATATTATTTTTGGTTTCTATAACTTTTTACATGTTTCATTTTTAATATTTTGTACTGTAATAATAGTTAAGATTCATGCACCATCAATCACTATAGTTTATTATTTACCATTTTCGGTCGTATAATATTATACCTCTGATTGTATTTTAAAATTTTCAGCCCTGAAGATGACCCATATGTTTGGGTTGAAACGTTGGCACAAATAAAAAAAGTTCTATAATGACTGAGTCCTGACTATTTATTACCCATGAAATACCATTAAAAAAAATAAAATACCATTTAGGACACTCATAACTTTTACGTTTTAACTCATACTATCTAAATTTTGATTCATTATGTCTAGCAACATATTAAATTAATGAATATGAGAAACTTATTCGTCAGTTTAAAAGCAAAGATAATGAGATTGTGCTACTTGTGTAAAAAGCTCGTTTTTGATACAAGAATTAACTGGGGAATTTAGGACTGGGAACGATGATTTGAACGAAAAGTTTGAGAAGAAAACATTTACTTGACTGAGCATGTAAATAAAAAAATTTGAATTTGAAACAAGTAGTCAATGTTTGGCACGGGCGGATCTACAGGGGGGGGGGAGCTTTCGGGCTGAAGCCCTCTCCAAAATGGTAAAATATAACCATTTTTTATGAGAAAATATATTAAAAAATTATCTCTTAAAGTATTATTATTAAGTAATTACATTTAAAAGGACTTAAGGAATCACTTAAACACCATTTCATATAGATAGCTAGTTTCTTTATTTTTTTTAAAAGTAATTATCGCCATTTTCATGAAAAAAAAAAGCTTTCGGGCTGAAGCCCCTCCCAAAATTGAATCCTGGATCCGCTAGTGATGTTTGGAAAGGAAAATTAAACACTCCGAGACCTACTTTTTTTTTTTCATCATTATACCGTAGAGATAGGATCTTAAGAGAAAAGGTTATATAGTAAACCTAAACTCAGATTGGATGATATCATTTAAATATGAGAATGTGTTTCCTGAAAGAATTTTGTCTTCATCAAACGTGCGTCTATTAAAAAGTTATGTTGCGGATTCAACAAAATCTAGAAGAGTCGTTTCCCTCTTGAAAAAACGTTTCTTCATGAACCATGTTTTTTGCCGTTCAAATATAAGAAAAGATGGCAACAGCAACGCTTGTCACATACTGAACATCTTGTTAAGCTTTCCGAAATATACAACAAAGAAAAATATCAAGTCATCAATGAGCTTTAGTAAGAGATTTTATTATGAAAAATTAGTAATTTTGTCTTATTATTAATTAAAAAAAAAAAGGGAAATATTTTGTTCTTTGTTGTCAGATTTTCATATACCTCAAATGAAAATATTTATTAACCTATATTGATATGAAAAAAAAAAAAATTAACCGGAGCTATCAGGGATCAGAGTACTACCACGTGGAGAAGAAAGACTAATGAAGAACTGCTTACAGAAACTGGTCAATCAATATCCCATGATATGAAGGCACGGAGGTTAAGATGGACGGGGCATGTGGCTTGTAGCAATCCATCTGTTAGCCTATACGTAACAATGAATGCCTCAATCGAAGGCAAAAGACCACGTGGAAGGCAAAAAAGGAGATGGATTGATAGAATCAACAAAGATGCAATAGAACTGTATGCAGATAAATGGAAAGAAATAGCCCAAGACAGGCAGAGATGGAGCAGGTTTGTCAAGGCGGTAAAAAATATACATGGTCTGTAATGCAATTCGAAAAAAACCCTGAAAAAAATGAATTTATTTACACTCTTCACCCAAAAAAAAAAAGAAAAAATGTGCTTGCAATGCCGTATATCAATACTATAAAAATGCCAGACAATGAAAAAGAAACCGATATTATCGGTCTAGGCGATATTTCTTGATAGTAATGTTATATTTGATGGTTTTTTTTTTGTTTGTTTTTTCATGAAATATAAAAACAAACTAGTTTCAGATAAAAAAAAATGGTTTAAAAGTCAATCAGTGTATTATTAAACAATAAGATTAGTTTGGTTTATAAGGAAATGTTTCATTATCAACACCATGATTTCTAGACTTTTGTCTCGCTAGATTCGCAATCGGACAGACTATGCGTCGGCTAGCAAAATAAATATAAAGATAAAGTAATTAATATGTTTTTTTCTTGTCTGTTTATTTTTTTATGAGAGCTCAAAAATAATAATTTTTATAATAATATTCAGTTTTTCTCGCTAATGCGAATGAAAATAACAAGGGCAAACTTTTGTAATTTTATTTCAGATTATTTGATTATCGATGTTTAATTAGTTATTTCATATTAAATAGTTACTTATCAGCTACAATTAAATTTTTAATAAAAATAGTTTTTAAATTTTTATTTTTAGACACCATATACGTCTACCAGTTCAAATATATGTTGTATATAAAAGCTATAACCTGAGGATAAAGTAATTTGTTTTGTTTTTTAAATGTTTTCAAAGCAAATTTACTTATATAAATTTTCAACACTAACAAATGATACATATACCATTTTGATCGATGACCTTTAACCACTTCTGAGGTAAAACCATCACTGTACATGTTCCGAGATTACCGAGCAAAAAACTGAGCTAAGTGATTTTTCAAAATCCACTTTTATTGCCACCTTTACACCGTTAAGAGAGTTCTGCGGAGACCGAAACAAATAACAGTCGACGGGGCAAGGAACGGGATATAAGGTGGATGCACCAAAACTTCTCAGCCAAGTTCTGTAATGTCGCTTGGTGAAATGTGTCGAAGAACTTCATTAATTTTCAACGATTGTACGATCAAGGTGAGGTTCATCTTCAACATCAAAATTTCCGAAACAAAAACGAGCAAACCCTGCTTACACAGTTGTTCGGTTAAGCACTCATCATTATAAACATCATACATTTTTATATGATCCCGTGCTTTATTTTCCCAATTTCGAAAGTCAAAAATGACTAAAATGATCTTCAGGAACCTTCATTTCATTTCATTCCATTCCCTCCTATCCAACAATTGTTGATGATGAAATTAATGACACTAATTTTTTTATAGAATCTTCTATGGACTGTTACTTTTCAAAAGCAGTTAAAGACACCTGTTGGGGTAAAATGAAAATATTTTTTCCTCAACCCAATATGAACCATAAAGGGTAATAGTCCGTGGTACAGGTCCTTTTTATCGAATTATTAACATCCGCCTGAAACTTCGTAAATATCTTCATCTCATCGTAACCTACAACTATTTTATTTGCGAAAATTCTCGGAATTGGGAATTTTCCAATATAGAGATCGACACACTTTTGATTAGTAAATAAGGTACTAAAAACTCGTAAATACCCGTTTGCTTCCCACTTAATCATAAGATAACTTGAGCACAAGCTTGAGAAAAAAGATAACCTTCAAAAATATTGAAACGTTTGGCGTGATCAACATCTCCAAAATGTAATAATAACTAGTCCGTGGTACAGACCCCTTTTTATTGAATTATTAACTCCGTAAATAGTTTCATCTCATCGTAACCTACAACTATTTACGAAAACTATTGGAATTGTTTGGAGTTTTCAATCTAGAGGCGGGCAAACTTTATCTATTTAATTAGGTACTAAGACCCATTTGCTTTCTACTTTGATCGTAAGATAATTTGGTCACGAAATTGAGAAAAAAAGTGGCCTACAAAAATATTGGGCCATTTGTCCTATATAACTTCGTTATTTTGAAAATTGGAGGTTTAGGTTTTCTCTCAATATTTTTAAAGACCACCTTTTTATGATTTTGTGATCAAATTATCTTACGATCCATGAAGAACGCAAATGAGTATTTACGAGTTTTTAGTAGCTAATTAAATATACAAAGTTTGCCTACCTCCAGATTGAAAATGCCTCAATTCCAAGAGTTTCCGTAAATAAAATAGTTGTAGGCCACGATGAGATGAAACTATTTACGAAGTTTCAGGCGGATGTTAATAATTCGATAAAAAGGGGTCTGTACAGGTACTAAACGAGGTTATATAGGCCAAACGTCCCAATATTTTTGTAGGGCACTTTTGTTCTCGATATTGTAATCAAATTATCTTACGATCTAAGTGGAAAGCAAATGGGCATATATGAGCTTTTAGTGCCTAATTAAATATACAAAGTTTACCGATCACCAAATTGAAAACGCCCCAGTTTCAAGAGTTTTCGTAGATAAATAACAGTTGTAAGTTACGATAAGATGAACCTATTCACGAAGTTTCAAGGGGATGTAAATAATTTGATAAAAAGGGGTCTGTACCACGTACTATAAGGAAATACTGTTTCTAGGTTAAAGTTACGCAAAGAAGTGATAAGACCGACATCATGCCCTACCACCAGGTTTACTCCATAATTAATTAAGACCAATAACTTCTTATAGGCAAGGTGTGTTCCAGGGAGGTCTTCCAACCCCAGGGTCGATACACAACTAATGTAACAGAATTTCATAAATAATATATATAATAATAATTTCAAATAAAATGATCTATAATTATTATAAAAATAACCTGCTACAGCCACACCCGGGAACAGAGAATAGGAGTATTTTACTCACTGTGAGCTATTATATACACATATTTTTTTTTCCTTAGGAATTTCTTCAATATGAAGTTTTCCTCAACCAAACTCTGGATTCAGCAAGTCTCTCTATTTCTGCCGGTCCATCGCATCTTCCGCCGACAGTCCTCCACCAGCCATAACTCTTCACCCTTATATCCTTTCATCTAACTAAGGTCCTTCTCTCTTTCTCCTTATTACTCTTAATTAATTATGAAGTAAACCTGGTGGTAGAGCTCGGTCTCGGTATTTTATAAATAAGTTTTAGATTAACATTTTAAAACATCTATACAATTTATTTGTGAGAACTGACCTGCAGTTGTTGCTCTTCTGCCTCGCGCTGTTTTGTCATCGACTTAACCAGATTCCTGGCACCAATACCTTTCATTTTTTCCCTCTCAACGTCTTTAGCTAAAGAATCTATCAGCTTGATAAAACCATCCGCAATGGTTTTAAAAGAGTCAATGTCTGGAATTGGAATTAATAATTACAACTTTGTACATACAAACATAAACACCACCTGGGCGATGCTATGGTCGGTAACAAATTTTATAAATAAAAAAAAATTTTAAAATCCATTTTGCGAATCTGGAATAGAAGCTTTACATTTTACTATATAATAAAAGTTATATTTAGATTAAAAACGTTATAAAACCATATTCACAATCAAAAATCCTAAAGTCATCATAATTATTAAACCCAGGTTTTACACTGTGGGTTCTGCATAATCCATACTTCCATTCTAAAACTATAAATATAAATATATATATATATATATATTTAAACTTAACTATTTAATTGGGAATAAGGTCATTTAATTTAATATAAATAAAAGGACAATAACTGACCCACTGCCCGAAGTCCCAACCACAGCGTTTTTGAACCTCACAAATAAACAAATACCTCAAAATATACAGAGTACTTTAGCATTAGGTCCTAAGTTTAACTATCAGGCTAACAATAAAAGTGTCTTAGCTAGAATACCACATCTCCTATGTGATGTTGAATATATGATACGAAATAAAAAAAAAAAATAATAATAAGAAAAAAAATTAAATGACCTTTTTCCCAATTAAATAGTTAAGTTTAAATTTAATACTCAAAGGTCGATTAAGAAAAAGTTGTAAAGATGTATATATATATATGATTAACATATCGAGATCCCATTTATCAAACCCGGAGTCAATTCATCAGGAATGGAATTTCATTTAATCAATTAAATTTTAGGGCTAAACAATTACTCCTTGCTTGTTAAGGGAAAAACAAAATGTGAGTGTCAACTTAGTGCCGCTTGTGTTCGAAACCTGGCTGTCAATTAATCTTCGTCCAACTACAGTTCGTCACTAGTCATGACATCTATAGGAATGGACGTCTATGGAGTTTCTATATACTACATCTGGAGTGTATATAACTGATGATTAGAAAATACAATGAGTATTTTCTTTCGAAAGATTCATGACTGATCATGCTCTATGTTAGGCTGAAGTTAGATGAATAGGTCGTTAAAGGATGGGTTACGCTCTCCAGCAAGCTTGGCATGGGGCATGGCAGAGCCGCCCTCATAGTTGGTCAGGGAGTCTATCGAACTCAACCGGTAGCAACTTCGAAGAAATATCTAGTCAATCCCATATCCGTTACTTCCCATAAATCCTACAGAATAATGTGGTTCGTGGGAGGAATGATAGCATAACTTCACACATTATATGATTGCATTGCATTGTGGATTGTGCTCATCGCTATTGTTAGTGCAAAAGGTCGTATGTAGAAATTGAGTTTTTTTACTGAAGATCATAAAAACTGATTGTTTCATTATGATTTATTTATATAATCTCATATTTTATTTCCTTCTGCTATTTTCTATAGAAGTAGCCTACTTATGTTGTAGACTACAAAATGTCACCTTTATCACAAATAGAATAAAAATGTAAAATTGTTACGTACGACTTTTTTTCACTAATAGTAGTGCTATGTGTGCTATTATTTTATAAATATGTGTATCCTGTCTGCATGTTGAATACTAACACTACTTACATCTTAAATAAAGTCCTCCAGCGAAAAGCCCCTCTCCTTCCCCTCCTAAGGAATTTTATTTCTCTCCTTTTCTTGAAAACATTGAAAAGGAAAAAACGAGTAAATAGTAAATAAATTCGTATATCATATATAATTACACTTGCAATAGTGTTATCTTTACTCCATGTGCTCCCCTCAAAAATACAGATATTACATTGTTGGCTTGGACGATTCCTCATAGCTCATCTCCATCATCAGATTGAGCTACATTGGAATCGTATCTGGAACGTACGATCGACCGATGATCCTTCTTGACCGGATCGGGATAATTGGAGCTCCAACGCAACCACTGTCTTTCGTTTAATATTGTGTTGTTGAATATCACAAAGACCATCCAACGCCTGATCGGATGAATTACTGACCCATAGAGGTATTTTAATGTTACTTGTAAGAGGAGGACGTTTAGCTATGTTCCACAAGAAAAATATCAATCAGGAAGGATTTATTTGGACCTCCCTCGCTATAATTTGTAATGTTTGCCTTACATCCCCTGAGCATAACAGCGTCACCTTCCATGGGGTGTTTTTTGGATAATTTTTGTTGGAATGGTGGTTTTTTTGTTTTTTATTTGGGGTGAGATATGGATATAGAAAGGGGGATTGTGTTTGGTGGGGAGGATTTAGGGAGTTGTAATTGTGGGGGGTTTTGGGGGGGGGTAATGGAGGTTTAGTCTTTAAGTGTGAGTTGTAGGGGGTTATTGGATGTATTTATTGAAGGGTATTGTGATATTTCAAGTGTGGTGGTGTGAGTAGGGTGGATTGGTTTTAAGAGGTTAGCGGGGTGGGTTGGGTTTAATTTGATATATGTGTGTGATTGTTTTGGAAGTGTTTTGGTTTGTTGTTTGAGGTGGGGGGGGGGGGATGGTGGTGGTGGGGTGGGGTGGTGGTTTGGGGGGGGAGGGGGTGTGGGTGTGGGGGGGTGGGTGGGGGGGGGGTGGGGGGTGGGGGGTGGGGGGGGGGGGTGGGTGGGGGTGGGGGGGTTGGGTGGGGATGGTGGGGGTGGTGGGGGGGGATTGTGGGGAATATGGTTGGGGTGTGGTTGGGTGGGTGGGTAAATGTTGGTGTGTGGGAATTTGGTGGATGGTGGGGGGGGGGTGGGGGGGGGGGGTGGGGGGGGGGGGGGGTGGGTGGGGGGGGGGTGGGGGGGGGTGGGGTGGGGGGGGTGGGGGGGTGGGGGTGGTGGGGGGGGGGTGGGTGGGGGGGGGTGGTGGGGGGTTGGGGGGGGTGGGGGTGGGGGGTGGGGGGGGGGGTGGGGGGGTGGGGTGTGGGTGGGGGGTGGGGTGGGGGTGGGGTGGGGGTGGGGGGGGGGGGGTGTGGGGGGGGTGGGGGGGGGGGGGGTGGGGGGGGGGGTGGGGGGGTGGGTGGGGGGGGGGGGGTGGGGGGGGGGGGGGGGGGGTGGGGGTGGGGGGGGGGGGGGGGGGGTGGGGGGGGGGTGGGGGGGGGGGTGGGGGTGGGGGTGGGGTGGGGGGGGGGGGGGGGGGTGGGGGTGGGGGGGGGTGTGGGTGGGGGTGTTTGGGGGTTGTGAGTGGGGTGTTTTTTGTGGTATAGGAAGGGGTAAGTGGGAATGGTTTTAGGGGAGGGTTTTGGAATGAATGTGTAATTGGGTTTGTGGGTTGGTATTGATGAGGGGGGGGGGGGGGTAGTATGTTCGTTTTTAAGCTAGACTGTTCACATCCACACACACACAGACCATTTTGTGGAGCTTGGTTATTTAGACTGAGGGGACATCAAAACGTGTATTTCCGTTTAAAACTCAGATTATATGGAAGTGAAAGTGAAAATAATAGGCTAAGATTACATTATGGTTTGTTGTTTAAGTTTCCTAAACACTTCATATTTTTCATATACTTTAGTACGTGAATGTTCGAGTGGAAATATCGAATTTCAAAGATCTTTCTAGGGTGACTTGTGACTTTGTTGTCAAATAATAAATAAATTGGTCACGCGGTATCGGATAAAGGATAAGTCATTTTATATTTTAAAATGAAATGTTGCTTGATAATGTTCAGTTGAACACCAATAATGTCGTGCAAAAAAAAAAAAACATTTTTAAAGCTTCTGATTTTTGTATTCTATGCATATAAAGAATTAAAATCTCCAATTCGAGATGGTTTTTTTTTTTATTTTTTATTATCGATAACAAGAGTTCACATTATTGAAAATGATGAAAAAATATAACCAGTTGCCAAGGAAACATAAAAACGATAGCAAAGGTCAGGTAATGTTATCTTCGCCCTCTATCTCATTAAACTTGTTGGGTAAACAAATAATATTATTGTCTGAGGAAGCATTATCATGATATGCATACGGTTAATTTTCAATGATTTGATTCTCTCTTTGGTTAATAAAGATAAAAAGGTTTAAACTAGCTGATTTGGATTGACACTTTTTTAGTCTAACTAGGGCAAGAAGGAGGGATTATCCCACTAGCGGATCCAGGATTTAATTTGGGGGGGGGCTTCAGCCCGAATGCTTTTTTTTCATAAAAATTACGATAATTACTTTGGAAAAAAAGAAAGAAACTAACTATCTATATGAAATGGTGTTAAAGTGATTCCTTAAGTCCTTTTAAATGTAACTGCACGAACAATAATACTTAAAGAGATAATTTTTTAATATATTTTTCCATAAAACATGGTTATATTTTACCATTTTTGGGGAGGGGGGAGGGGCTTTCGGGCTGAAGCCTCCCCCGTAAATCCGCCTGTGGATTATCCTACAGGTGACCAACATATACTAGAGTGTTGTTATTGTGGTTATGTTATTAACGATAAATAAGTCATCAATATTCAAGGTCTTGAAATTAAAAATTATGCCTCCAGGTGGTAATACTGGCAAGAAGCCACGACAAAAATATAAAAAAACATTTTTATGAAGATTGTGCATATTTTTCAATGATTTGGAAAAAATAAAAATATTACGTTTTATCTTAATATTCCAGACGAATCAACTAAATGAGAATGTTTCCTATCCTAAATATTAGACATTAACCAGTACAAAAGTATATTTCCCCTCAATATTTTTTTTTATATAGAGAAAACTAACAAAAATAGCTATTTATCATTAACTGTTATAAATTCAATGCTGAGAGGCTTATTCCTATGCGTTCTTGTTTTACAAGAAACCAGATCCAAGTTGGGACTAGGTTGCGTGTTTCAGTATTGCCAAAGGTTTAATCAGACACATATGCTACGCAAGAAAAAAAAAAAAAAAATCCGTGTTAAACACATCTATTGCAAAAAATAAATAAATAAAATAGGGACATGAATTAATAATTGATTTCGCCATCGTTAGAACATTATAAGGTTTATTTAATTTTCAAATCCTAAAACGAGACAAGAAATTTTATATAAGATCTTATTTTTTCAGAATATTTATATTTTAAGTGGGTTTTTCAATGAATTTAATCATAGAATTATCTAGAAGAGAAATAGATAGCAACTGAGTACTCATACCGAGAGGTCTAATAAACATTTAATAATGGTACTATGTATACATACTTGATAAAATAAATATGAAAGCTTACTTATTAAAAAATCGTTACATTCTTCTTTCAAATCAAGGGTTTGCTTAGAAATTTCTGGGTCTATGATACGTAACTTATTGACTTCATCAAAATGCAATCCGAGGCTTGCTACAGGGTCTGACATTTAATCCCACTTCTATCTTTTCTACACTTCGCACTTCCAAAATTTGCTTCCTAATACACTGTTTAAAAAAATTATATTTAAAAAAATTAAGTAAAAGTACATTTAAACTTATGTACAAGAAACTACCACTAGCCTTGTCTTTGTTGCTTAAAGGAGAGTGTTCATAAATGAATGCCAATAACAAGTAAAATAAATATAAGTACGCCGGGATAATCACAGCTTTCACCAAGTCACAATTACTGTAATGTATTTGAAAAAATGGACAGCAGCTATTGATTTTTTTGGTGCAGGATGACGTAAAAAAAACCTCTCTGAGAACTGATTTCAACATTAGAATTTAGAAGTCTCATGACAGTCATATAGTAAATAAATTATTCAAAAATTTTCATACGCTCTTAGATTACTATCTCTAATGTTGGTTAATTTCATATGTTTCATTAACTAGCTTATTAAATTGATCAAGTGTGCTGTGAATTGATTTTGTAACCACTGTTCTAATCTCCTGATTATGAAGTCTGCTCCTTTCTCAATGGTGTACACAGTAGTGTATAGAACAGTGATGAAGTACAATCCGCGATAACAATGTTCTGAGATTCGTCCATCTATCGAACATCCTAACCTCTTACATTTAGTTATATATTCCTTTTAATCAGTGCTGAAATTTATAAATCTTAAAAATGACTGATGGACCCAACTGTTTGTCATTGTATGACATAACTGTAGCAGCTGTCTGCCAGGCTTATAAATTTTTTAAAAATGATTTTAGATATTTGCCAGAACCTATCCTGTTTGACATATACATAATGGTAAGTCTCTGAAGCACCTGGTTTGTTTAATGCAATGTTTCAAGTTAAAGTGCATTTGATAGGACCCTTCTTTTGTCCCTAGCTCTACCATCAAGCCAGGCTATGTGTATTGAGTATAGAATTTAGTGATTTAGATATTTTTTCTCGAATGCTGAAAATTCAAAACAGGACCATGCTTATCAAATGTTTTCAAGTAAGTATTGAAGTTGACGCACACTGTTTTTTTCAGTTCTGTGGATTTTATCTAATACTGATTTTAGGAGTTGATGAAACATGGTACTGGTGTTAACAGAGAATTGGCTAATGCGTATATTAAAAGGTGCACTGACAAAGATGTAACACTTGAAGTCAAAGACTCTCTGATAGACCTTGGCATTAGACTAGGTGAGTTTTAAGCTTTGTTTTAGTTACTAAATCTTCTTAGGCTTATTCCACTTTGTAAAGGTAATAGCGCAATGTTGAAAATCAGTTTTTCAACTGTACGTTGACATATTTTGGGCGAGAAGTGTGTTGCTTAAATTCTATCCTAATGATTTTATCGATTTGATGGTTTACCTGCTGATAGTTCAGTATCAATAGCTATCGATGCGACTTCATGGGTCCCCTTTACTATTTTACCCTTTCATTATTGTTATATTTTTTTTCTGATCTAAGCATATGATTTGGTGTGATCACCGAATCTATTCAGAAAATAGTTTTCTTATATCTAAGTTAAATTGGAGCAGTTAATATTTACAAATAATATTTAATACTAAGCTAACGGAGGAGATATTTTTTAGGTTTGTATTTTTTTTAATTTTTTATCTTATCTGTTCCGAATAGAGTTATAAGTAATATTAATACAGATTAAAAGTTTTTTTTATTCGTTTATTCACTGTAATCTGTATCTGAACATACCTAGTGTACTACTAAAATGATTTCATTTGCTGAGTCAAGAGTTATTATAGTTCTGAATTTCATTTAACTTGCCTACTTAAGAACACTACTATTACAAAACTAAAATAATGTTTCTGTTAACTATCGTAGTAAGATATCAGCCTGTAGAAATCCTGTCACTTTAAAAATCATTCTAATTCTTCTCTTAATAATTAACTAAAAGTTTATTCTATGATATGTATTTACAAGAATGAACTTAACATTACCAAAAATATCTATTATTTTCCATTCTAACTAGCAATATTCACTGTTGCTGCTGTCTGTTTTACAGATTTTATACTGGTTTGTTTTAATCTGTCGAATGTTCTAATACTAAATAATTATGTTCTGATTTATTTAATTTTTCTTTTTCTATATGTCTACATTAATAATTTAAAGAAATTATTGTATTTCCTGGAAAGTTTTGTTTTTAAATTGAGGCGGATAAAAAATTTTGTCTATCATGGCCATATATATTCTTTTGAAAAATTTGCATTATATTTGGTATTTAAAATAGATATTGACCTCATTAACCTGATTGAAAATTTTAAATACGAATACCAATCAGTTATGACTTACTATATTCAGTTCTAATCCAGCTGTGTTGTTTACATATCCAACTTAAAAATATTTTTCTAGTTTATAAATTGGTTGGCAAAAGTAGGAATGAAATTATGGCCAAATTTATTTGTATTAATTGAGAACTTGAATTTGGCCCACAGTGGTTTATCCCTTCTAATTTTTTTTAATTGACACTTAATAAATACTGATTTGCCTTCCATGCTCAATAAATCTACAAGATCTAAAAAAATTTCAAAACATTAAAATGTTTAATTGAAGAACTTTGTATATCCATTCATATATGGTTGTAAAATTAACATGCTGAATTTGTTCACCACCTCAGAAAAACTCTCCATAGAGGCCAAACGGTGTCCCAATCTTCCCTATCTTCTTGATGCATATGATATCCTTTTTCTCCTTTAGGCTTAAATAGTGAAATTGGTTGGTCCTAGTTCTGTCTTATAATCACTAATGCATTGTTTG
The DNA here is from genome assembly GCA_928085145.1 of Nezara viridula. Classification (NCBI taxonomy): domain Eukaryota; kingdom Metazoa; phylum Arthropoda; class Insecta; order Hemiptera; family Pentatomidae; genus Nezara; species Nezara viridula. Next base: position 93,089,800 of record OV725081.1, read on the forward strand.
AACCGTGGGAAATTTTTTTCATTCACCAACTGACAGAATTTCTCATTGATTATTCTTCTTCTAATTCATATCAAAGTGAACCTCAACACCTTAAATGCAGTCTAGGACATGATCGCCTGCTCAGCAGTCACTGGAACACCACAAGTCGGGGACTGGGAATCAACTTCTTGGCAAAGGCCATGAAATCCCTCATGTTCTTTGAGGAATTGTGAAACGCAGTAGTCTGGTGAAACCTATTTTACCTGTAATCGAGATATTTCGGTAGGGAAGTGTTTTTTTAAGGGTAATCTCTTTTAAGAGTCATAACCCACAGAGAGTAATCCTCATGGATTATCATTTTCCACTGGTTTGGGGTTTCAGTAGTACTTCAGCTTTCTAGACTAGGCTGGTGTTCATTCAAGTAGTATTTAATAAAAAAATATAAATATAGAATATTTTACTCCCCCATAATGAAGCGGTGATATTCTTTCTTTCAGTTATTAAAGTAATTATATTACAACAGCCCTTCATAAATAATTTTTCTTTAAAATGTGTTGTGAAAATTTAAATGGTTATTGTATTTCAGGTAGTTTTCTTTGTGATGCTGGTTGGTTGACAGAAAGCTGTGAAGTTCTAAACCATTGCAAAAGTCTTTGTTTAACATTGCCTGAGGGCGAGAAAGCATGGAGGAAAACATTGGAGTGTTGTTACAAGTATGGAAAACTGTGTAAATAAATTTCGTAATTTAACAAAGCTCTTCTAAGTCATGTCTAATTATTGTTTAGTTGAAATTTGTGTATATTTATACACACAAGTACATAGTCAAAAGATACTTAATTACGAATAGGATTCAAAAGACAGTTATGTTCTGTATTATTAATATTGTTTGTTATTTTAAAATTTCTGATTGAAGATTCTTAGACATTTTTTGAGGCATGTTTTTACAATTGTTACCCATAGTTATTAAAATCACTAGCCATTTCTCTTCTATTTGAGTTAAATGAGAGTATCACATTACAAAATTAAAAAAAATTATTGTATTTTTTTTTAAAGTGAAATACCTTAATGTTTTGAATTATTTTTAGGCTTATTCATGCAGAAGTTATATATTCTCAGTATGATTCTGCAACTGAAACCAAACAGTTGGCTGAAGAACTAGTTGCCAAACTTAAAGATACCAAAGAATACATTTGTTTTGCTGGGATTTACACCCAGTTTTCTTTATATTGTTTCCACATGAGTCTTTATGATCAGGTAATTCATCTTGGAATATTTGAATAATTAAAAATATCATCCTATACCGGGCTTAAGATGAGTTTAATATAAATTGCAATTGCAAATAATTCCTTCATAATGATAACATTTTACTTTGCTGAGTTTTGCTTTACCTGATATGTATTTGACCTAGCTGATGGATTTAATGCTATCCCTGGGTTAAAGTGTTATCCAGTCAGAAAAAAACTTCAAGTTTTTTAAAAAATATTTTTTTTCTAATCCAAAATTTCTTTGTTTTTTGAAATATTACTTCTAAATTTTTATTTAAACATAAAAATAATTTTAAGATGATTATGTTTTTATAGATTATAAATAACCATTATAAAATGGTAACAAATAACTAATATTCGCTGTGAAATTGCTTAATTCTTTTTAAAAAGTTAAGTGCGGTTGAAGCATTAAATTTTTTTATTTTTACCAAAAAAGTCATATTTGTCTGTCCTTATTGATAAGACATAAGAAAATTGTAGTTCAGGCGGTTACTTCCTTGTTGATAAGGATTTACTTTGTCTTGACATTGAGTCCCAATATACCCTTATCTACTACTTCTCTTCTTTGTGAATTTCTTACATTAAAATGAAGCTTTTGCCCTAATATTATAAATAATATCCAAATTTTAAATGTAGAAATAATTGATTCTTCCAAAGATATACAAGCATTTTTAATGCAGCATAAAAATTATTGTTAGCATAAAGTAATATGCAGAATTTTATTTCTAAATTTTAGAAATTTCTGAATTAAAAAAAAAAATAGTTTAGATATAAATAGTATCTTATTTTTATTAAAAGAACTTACTGATAAGTTGATATTATTTGTTTTCATTTTAAGGTTACTAATTATGAATTCTTTATATTTATATGAGTTTGTGCCTGTTAACTTAACATGGTTTTCTTTTTAGGCTTACAAGTACAGTGTAAAGGCAGTTAAAGAGCTTGGCGATGGTCGTGGCAATCCAAAAATTTTAATTGAAGCATTGTCTCAGGCTTCTAAATCGTGTGTAGTGAAGAGGGAGTTTGCAAAAGCTGAGGCACTTTCTACAACAGCAGTATATTACGCTATTGAACTGTATGGCGACAAGCACCTTAAGCACGCTGATGCTCTCTTGGATTACGGATTTTATCTTCTCAATTCCGATTCCATGAAAGACAGCGTAATTGTTTATGAAGTAATTTCTATTGAAATAAATAGTATGTTTATTTTTTAAAACAGGAAATAGTTGAAAACCTTTTCTTTCTAAACTTCTTTCTTTTATTCTACCTTTAAACGAATAATAATTTTAAAAAAGATTTGGCTTTGGGGTAAATGGTCGTGAGTTTGATATGAATATAAATAGGTGAAATAGAGAATTTTTTCTTTCCATGTGGTAGTCATGCTTCAGTACTAAAAAGTTTTTGGATCTTTATATTTTATTTGCTGTGAAAAAATTGATAGAATTGAGTATGAAAGCAAAGAAAAAGTCACTTATTTTATCAACAGCTAGTTTATATTAATAATAACAGAACATTAATGGCATAAAAACTACATTGAAATTTTTAGTGAACACTGATGAACATTCTTAGTGAAATTTTTAATTTGTTTTATAAATAAACACTCTTAGCATTAAGACATGGAAGAAATGGAATATATATTCTGTGTTAGCACTTGATAACAGTCGAAGCCTTTATGATCTGTCATTGATGCAGAAGTTATTAAATTGTTCACTTTCATAGGCTTAGTCACATCTATACCTAATGTATTAATGCACCCTTATACTTGCTCACACACCTTGGCTACAACATTGGCTTTCATGGGTATCATTTGATTCCTTCAGAGCTGCTATTTCAAACAGTGTACAATGTTTATATTTTGCTTTTGGTTTTCAACAGTAATTAGTTGAAATTTCATTGAGATTTAGTCATTTTTAACTTGGACCCTATTTGAATTCTATGCAACCTCTACAACATTTTGCAAAACAAACCTATATTTGCCGCGTGTTGTCCTCTGCTGTGCATTATGTCTCCTCTTCGTATAACAAATTCTTTTATGCTTCAGCTATCGAGTAGTTTGATGATATTTTGGAGGTAGAAAATACATTCGGATCTGGAGTACCAAGATTTATCTCCTGATTATATCTGATTGGGTTTTTGGATTATCTACATAATTATACCAAATTCAATGGCGTATTAATTAATTACAAAAAAAAGACTATCTTTGTTAACGGCTAATCTAAAATATTGAAAAAAATGTAAGATAGGACGTAAGATCTGGAGTTATTTTTTTTCCAAAATTTTTTATGCAGTTCTTTTAACTAATCATTTCTTAAATCTTTATTTCTTTAACTAACCATAGAAGTAACTATCATTCTAAAATATTTGAAGTGTTTAGGATTGAATTGTCATTACCTTTTTTTATGTTATAATTTTTTTTAGTGAAAGAATTTTTTCATTTTAAAGATTTGTATTGTTTTTTAACTAGGCTGAAGTATTATTTAAATGTCCCATTTTTTTTGTTTTAGAAAGCATTAAATTTGAAGGAAGAAATTTTTGGAAGTTTAAATCTTCATGTAGCTGTTTCTCATGAAGAGCTTGCCTATGCTCTATATGTTCATGAATATAGTTCTGGCCGGTTTTATCAAGCTAGGTCTGTTATAAATAGATGGTGTAAGATTTATTTTATTAACACAACTTCTTACAAATTATAGTTTTTTTTTTTTAGTAGTAATAAAGTAATAATAAAGTTATTCACGAATGTTGAAATAGTTATTCTTAATATGTTAGGATATATTAATAATGTTAATATTGGAGCTGTTCGATTTATAAAGAAAATAAAACTGGCTTATAAATTCATCCTTAGTCCTTTAACAATGGAAGTAATAGCTTATATCCTTTCTTTTGTGTGACTTTCCAATTTAATATTATCTACTTAAACTCATTCTCACAGACGACTTGTATTTATGATATTTTCTAAATTAAGTAATTGTATATTTATCTTTGTAAATGTTTAAAAATAGGAAGCATTCTGAGAAAGCTATTGCAATGATGATGCAACTTCTGCCTAAAGAACATTTGCTTTTAGCTTCAGCTCAGCGTGTGAAAGCCTTGATCCTGGAAGAAATTGCTTTGGACCATATGTCAGATTTTTCTGAAGATCGTAAGTTTTATTTTATATTATTTTTACAGATATCATTTTTAATTTATTATTGATTATGTGTGTTATAGGTTCATTTATGTTTATTTTCCATTCTCTTTTAATTAAAAATATCTTTATAATAAAGATGACAGCATTCATCATGTTATGTTCCCGAATTTCCTGATATAGTTTTAATATCTAGTTTTTCACATTTCTGAATTTTTTTTTAGTTATAATCATAATGTGTAAATATCCTTATTTAATTGGGAATAAGGTCACTTAATAATTCTTCAATAAACTGCTAAATGTTCATTGCTTCTGTGTTTATTCGACGTTTCGATCCTGATTTTTTTTATAAGTTAACTATGGGATTCTCTTCAAAGATTTAAAATAGAACCTTGATATCTCAGGCCAGGGACACACCAACTGTCTCAGCACCGTCCACCAGCACATATATTAAGCTACTGGCGGTAAAGGTTTTTATAAAAAAAAAAAAAAAACGGGATCGAAACGTCGAATAAACACAGAAGCAATGAACATTTAGTAGTTTATTGAATAATTATTAATTGACCTTATTCCCAATTAAGTAATTATGTTAAAATATAACGCTCAAAGATCAATTCAAGAAATTTTGATAATATATATGTATATCTGCCATTAGAAATATATTTAATAGATTTTGTGGTTTTGAGTTATAACTATTTAATATTGCATGGTTTTTTTGGTTTCTGTTGATTGTAGGCGTTTTAGATCTCCAGCCTTCTCCATCTCTGTCTATCGTGGTCTGTTTCTTTCTAGTTATCTCTATACAGTTCTATTATATCTTTGTTGATTCAATCCACCCCTCTGGTTTTTTGGCCTTCCATCTGGTCTCTTATCCTGCTATTGAGGCATTCATTTGTTGTGCATTGGATTCCTGAGGGATTGTATGTCCTGCCAGTCTTCATGCCAAGATATTGGTCGACCATTTTCTGTAAGCAGTTCTTTATTGGTCCTTCTTCTATGCATTGGTACTCTGATCTCAGAATACTCTCGTTATCATGTGAAGGATTTTTCTCTCATATCTTTTAATTTGTCCTAGGATGCTGGTGTAGTAGTGTCCAGGTCTCCCAACCATACACCAGAACTGGCTTTAATATAGTATTGTACATCATTAATTTGAGATTTTTCGAGATTTCAGTAGCTTTAAAAGAGAGAAGAAAGCTCTGTTTCTTTGTGTTTCTTATATGCTGATCTGCATCCTATTAAAAAAAAAAAAAAGAAAAAGACTAAAGTTTGGTGATGAAATTTAAATCGTTAAATTAATCTTTTACTTGTTGATAAAAAAGTAAAAATAAGTTTGTTTTCTGTATAACTTAAAATTCACTTTCTAAAATTTATGACCTGTTTAATTATTGTTTATTAAAATATTTAAACTAAATTCAGTTAATTTAAATATCTAGCTGTAATGATAAACTTATTTATTTTAAAAATTTTACAAATGCTTCTTGGGATATTTTGTAAATAGGTTCATCATTTGTGAACTTCCTCTCCACAAATTTATTGCTACAATAATTTATATTATCAAATGCGTGTAAGTTAGCTTTGAAATCTAATGTCTGGTTCGGTTTCACTTTCAGAAAGTAAACTCCTGTTTGAGGCTGAAACCCTTCACAAAGATGCGCTTAGACTTGCCAGATTAAGTTTTGGAGAGGATAACGTACAAACAGCAAAACATTATGGAAATCTTGGGAGGCTATATCAAAGTATGCGGAAGTATAAGGTAAGCATGTTGTCAATAAATCCAAATGAATTAAAGTTTTATATAATAATATACTTTCATAAGGTCATCTGAATTATTTATTATGAAACTATTCCATAAAATAAATCCATTTTACTTTTATTTTCTTATCGCTGTTTAGTAGAGTTGCTGGTTTGTTGTAATTAGTTCCGATTTATATTTTTTTGATTCATTTTTCCATTTTTTTTAATAGTATCATTGCCTGAGTCTATCTTAGCTTGTATTTCTTTAATTTTAAACTTTTTTTTTATATAATAATTAGGAATTTTGACCTGAACAGCTATTATGCCATCTGTCTTAGCTCAATATCATATTTTTGCCTTCCAATCTTTTGGTATATGGTCAATATTATCATTATTCCAATTTTGTTTACATTCTTTACAGTCATTTGTAGTTTTTAAAGTTTTTCTATGAATGTACAAATATGGAAGGCTCAGTTGATTTTCCAATATATTTAACATGAAATCTTTTAAAAATAAAAAATTATATTACTGTGCTCTTATATTTCACTCGCATTAAATTTTGATGATATACATTTTTCTCTGAGTAACCTTTTAAATTCATTGAGTGGATCTTACATTGCTGAATTCTCAGAACATGGCTTATTAAGTCTATAGACGGTTTTCGTAGAAAATGAAAATATATCAAAAATGCTATTCTCAACGAAGAAAAGAAAACTTGCTTTATTAATGATATTATATATTATTAAACATACCAATAACGATATTGATAATTACAAAACAAATATTATTAGTGAAGTGTTTTCTTTAAGCTATAAGGAGTATGTAGTGGAGTTTTAAAGAGGCATGTTATGTACACACAGCTGAGCAAAGCAAAAAAAAAGCATAAGTGGTTGTTCATTTAAATTGCTATTTCAGAAATATTTATTCAAAAATGAATTTGTATGCATTCTTTATTTTACAGTACATCAAATTCACATCTATTAATAAAATTATCAGATGCTAATAACATATAGAGGTTACTGTAATTTGAATCGAGGATTCCATGAGAATATAATTCTCACTTTATTAATACTTCACTTGTCCATTTTACACCTTTAAAATTTTAGAAGGTTTTGAGTTGTTTAAGTTGAAAGGTTTAATTTCTGGTTTTAAGTTATGCTAGTATAATCATTAAAGCATGTCATTCGTATAATCAAGTCAATTGCCAATCACTTCTACTGAATAACTTGGTCGCACTTCAAGGTAATTGATAAGAAACAGAATATATTTTGAAAAGAATTAAACGATTCAGACACACTTTAGTTTGTTGTAAAAAAATTGTTAATATCATCATTGTTTTTTGTTTATAGAGAAGAAAGTTATAGTAAAAATAATAATGGAATTGTGTTCTATTGCTTGGATTATCTTATTACGTTCTATTCTGCCATTGAGAACTGAATTGATTGCTCCTGAAATGCTTAGGATTAAATCGCTGACCTTGAGCTGGCTTTTCGTTGGCTTAGTCTGCTCTGTATTAGATTTTATAGTTTCCATTACCAATTCTCCAATATGAAAACACCATTTTAGTTGGAATAAGGAAACTCCTGATATATGTTTTTAGTGATTTATTAATTACAAGTCCTTATTGGTAGAACATGAGTAATGAAATTGGATACTTTATGGTGTTACTTCAGTTGTTTTGTTTATGTTGGTTAGCTGTTGTTAATGAGTTATGTTTGTGTACAATTATTAATTCGTTATGTTTATATACAATCGTTAATAAATTTTGTTTGCAGGAGGCAGAAGCAATGCATTTAAAAGCTATAGAAATCAAGGAAAAATTGCTTGGAGATGATGATTATGAAGTTGGTTTAAGTGTTGGTCACCTTGCAAGTCTTTATAATTACCATATGAAAGAGTATAAGAAGGCAGAACTTTTATACTTCAGGTCCATTCGAATAAGTGAGCATCCTGAACTCATAATGTGCCTCACATTTGTTAACAATGTAAAGAATAATCCATATCATGTTTAATCCTTTTCCAGGTCTTAAGTTATTCTCCGAGACATATTCTGGTTTGGAATATGACTACCGAGGTCTTATGCATGTTTACGAGTCATTAGGAGACTACGATAATTCAACCAAGTACATGACCATTATTGCTAGATGGAAGCGGTTACGAGAAGAATCTGAAACGAGAAGGAATCCACCGCTCTCTCTCACTGGTGCACCAACTCCTATCGATGAACTGCAAGACATGTTCTGTCGAGGAATTGAAACAGTTAGTATTATTTTCTTTATTTAATACTATTTTGTTAAACTAGTGATATATTACAAAACACCACTGTGATTTATGAAATTTCAGAAATAGTAGTTTTAAGAAATTATTTTGACACTTCTCTCTTTGCTAAGAAGCCTGTTTTTAGTGAATGGAAGCATTAGCTAGCCAGTCTCATTATTTCCCTGATTTTGCCATCTATCAAGCTGTTCTCGTTTAGACAGGCTCTCAGATACTTAAAGTCTTTGTTGAAGTGCTCGAATTCCTCCCCTTCAATCGAAGTACTCGGTATCCTCTCGCCTCTCATCTCCCTCTCCTCATTATTTTTGTTTTGTAGCTGTTTATTTCCATGTTAAACAGTTCCAATTTTTCCTGCAGGATTCGGAGGTTGTATTGGAGGTTTCTTCCGTTGTTCCCGAACACCACAATATCGTCGGCATATGCCAGAAGGGTGAGATGAACTGGTCGTTGCTCTCTGTGATCCAACCTAAAAGGTCTCATTCCTTCCTTAGCTCTCTTCAGTGCCATGTTGAGCACTATTATAAACAATAAAGGGCTTCAACTACAGCCCTGCCTTATTCATTGAGTGCTCTGAAACTCCCTAGAGATGTGGTTATTGGTTCTGACCACGTTTATTTTCTTTTTATTTATCTAGTGTCAAAAAATGTCAAGAAAGCGGTGTATAAAAATACACTTATCCCCATACTGACGTACCGCAGTGAATCCTGGACTATATCCTCAAAACATGAAAGAAATATCCAAGCTTGGATGAACCTGAGGAGAAAAGAGGGACAAAATCAGGAATACGATTAGAAGCAATTTGGAAATAAAACCAGCAGAAAATAAAATAGAGGAAAAACAAGCTACGCTGGTTTGGCCATATCAAAACAATGTAGGAGGAAAGAATGGCCAAAACTATATATGAAGTAATAGTGGAAGGAAGAATGCCGAGAGGAAGGTCCAGAAAGAAAGGGGAAGGTTCAATTAGGGAGGATTTCGATAAGAGAGGAATGAACTGGAATAGACGCAGTCAGCTGGTGTAAGAACGAGATAAATGGATCAGGCTCTATAAACAGGATCCTCTACACTCGTCTACAATCTGTTATATTAAACAATTTTATTAGTAGTTAACTTGTTGAGGTTCCTTTCTTACTAAGCCTGAAATCTATCCTTCTTCTTTGTAAATATGAAGTAAAGGCGTTTATTTGTATGAAAAATATAATATTATCTAGAAAGTCTATTCAACAAATATTTGGTGAGCTTGCTTTATAATGACTATGTTGAAGTTTAATGGTTTACTTAATAAGTAATCTCGCTGGTAAATTTTAGTTAAATAGTTAAGCAGTAATACTTATCTATCCATGAATTTATACTAACCCAGTGTTGTACTCATATAGACCTTTTGGGTTGGTCCAAAAGAACAGGTTGGTTTTGTAGTTATCTCACTTATTAAGGGAGAGTTGTGGAAGACCTGATCAAGTACTTATCATTGTTATGGAGATATTAAAAAAACAGGAAAGTAAAGTATGTGTATGGAACATTGTTTTTTTTAAAAAAAAAAAAGATAAATATTTGGACTGTTATTTTGAAAGTGGTGTAAGTCCATTTAAAAAAAAAAAAAAAAATGAGATCACATAATTTAGAGTAAACTTTTTATTTATCACTAGTTAGTATTTGATATTTTTAAAAATGTCCATGCTTTCTCCAATTTAAAATTGGTCGGTAGAAGAAATTGCGTAACCATCGATTATGAAAGTGGTGTAAGTCCAATTTCCGTAGTTTTGTTCATAATGTTTTATATGAAATTACCACTTCCAAGGGATTGCAAGAAGTAGCTTCTTTCATGCTGTTTGAGACATTTATACAATGTAATGACTCAATGTGATGTTATTGTTATGTTATTGCATACAGTGATATGTGAACTGAGCAAATTTACAAATGGCATTGATGTGGTTGAGGGTTGTCCAATCGTTGGAAAAATAACATTGAGATAGTTTGTCACAAATTTTTACTCTCTGGGTATTTATACCTTCCAAACAATGCAGATTTTGGTATCATAGAATGGCATTACGGAAAAATAATTTCCTTTAGGCACCACAGGATTATTATAATGTCATAAAACAATGTAGTCAACATCATAAATTAATTTTACATGAAATGAAACAGGATAATTTCGTTTCTACAAAAAATCTTAAAATACAATAAAAAAACAGACAAGAAAAAACACTAATGGAGAAAAGATAAATTGGTTGCAAATATGTTGAATGAGGTTCCTCAAAAGTGGAATTTTATATAAAACATTGACGGAGGACAAAAAATTTAAGAATTTAAATTTACTACCTGCACGTCTGGGAAGACCGCTAAAATTTGAAAAAATCGCCCTGGCACCTTTGCATCACGATGCCAGGCTGCCTATTACTTACAAAAAATATAAAGATATGAATCGTTTTAAAAAGAACATTTAAAAACACTGCCACATGAAGAGCATAGATAAATACTACCAATAACTTATGTAAATTTTAACAATATAATTAACGTTTAAAATATAAAAATTCTACTTCTATTTTTTATCTTGTTATTATTTGTAAGCAAAATTAGATTAATATAAAATATATTTTAAGTGATATTTGATTTTTCAAAATTCAAATTAAATTATTTTTACAAGTGGCGGCTACTTTTGAAAGTGGTGTGTCTATTTGCAGTCCGTAAATATACATTATTTTAGATAAATTTGCCTAAAACGAATTCACATAATCAAATTACGAATTGATAAATCAGTAAAAAAAACTTTCCCAGAGTTGATGTAATTAAGCTAAATTTTTTAATTGACAGATATGTTAACCTTTTAATTATCTTGAAACAAGATAAAATGGACTTACACCACTTTCAGAATAAATGGTTCATTTATTTCAAATGTTTGAAAAAATGTATTTTGGTTTAAACATAATTTAAACAACTGACAAATGTTTAACATGCATCGAATGACAATGAGGTGGATGTTAAAATTTATTTTTATTGCTTAAATGATCTCATTTATCAGGTATCAGGTAAAAAAAAAAAAAATACCTGTACCATTAACCACCCATGAAGAGTCTTGAGTTCAGTACAATGTGAGGAAGTACTATAACAAGGCCAATGGTTGTGCAGCGAGGTGACGGACCAATATCACACTCAACCTCCTGGTTTTCCTCCTTAATTAATTATTTAATTTAGAGTATCCACTTTATAGAGGCTGGGTTTGTCCAAGGGTTGACCCACGGCTGAAGAAAAATGACTAGTCATCAGCCAGATTCGAGCTCTGGAAGTCAGTACTCACCCACTGAGCTACCCTGCTCCCTTCAACTACCAGTTAAATTAAAATTAAATTGAGTGTATATAAATAGAAATATATATGGTAGGAAATTCCCACGTATGGCGGAAAATGAGAAAAAGATCAGTAAGTGTGGTCTTTGTCTGAGTTCCATCCCATAGTGGCATAATGGGCAATGAAAAAGCAGACCAAGCTGCTCATTTGGCGATGAAAGGAGAGATATCAGGCATAACACCAATAAATTGCATCACTGTTGAAGATTGGTTCTATGAAACAAAAAAGAAGCTATTAAAAAATTGGGAAAACCAATGGTAAACACAACGAGACAAACTAACAGAAATAAAAACCAAGTGCAAAAAGTGGGCCACAAGCTCCAGAAAATCGAGAGAAGAGAAGAAGTAATATGGTGCCAAATGCGAATTGGGCACTGTCTTTTCACACACGGATACCTTCTTAGAGGTCTCGGAGCACCAACCTGCCAAAAGTATGACAACACACCTCAGTGAATTAAACATCTATTATTAGAGTGCCCCCAATATGAAAAAAAGAGAAAAAAATTGAAACTTTCGAGGTCATTGAAAGATATTTTGGGAGACAAGGAGGAAGATGTCATCATTCTCTTTCAATATTTATTAGAAACAAATCACTGTAGCAGAATATAAAAATCAAGAATTACCGCCAATGACTCTCTAAGGTAGAGGCAAATACAAATTAAAAAAAAAAAACTATATTCTTGATACATATTTAAACATATTGTACATAAAAATATTTGAAATAATTGTTATGTTGCCTATAACAGAATAAATTGTCTATGAAGATGGGTCAAAAACCCGAATCTTCAGACTAAAAAAACAAAAATAAAAATAATTATTAATGGAAGAGGTGCCTTTCATTCTAACCTTTATTTATTTATTTTTTTAATGTTTAATAGTTTCTTTCCATATTCTAAATACCCAAAGGATCTAAGGGCTATTTTCTTTTGTTTTACATTTAATTAGATTTTAAATTTATTATAGCAAATTTTACATTTTTAAAACCTAAACGATATGTGATAAGTATCTCATATTAACCCTAGAATCTAGGAAGGTATAACAAAATTGTGGTGAGCCCATGCATTATCTTGAAGAACATAAATTTTAGGGCCATAAAACTCAAGGCCCAGTCAGTACATTCCATATGGAACGTAATGTCCTCCTCTTGCTTGATGTCCAACTCGAATTTTTTAAAATCCAACTTGTCATATCTTTACCATTATTTATCTGTACCAATTTATCATTGTCAGAACATTGATAACAGTTACTTTTTTTAATCACCTTTATTAAAGAAGAATTTAAAGGATCCTAATTTTTTTCCTATCTTTTTGTTTCAGGCGGCTGTTTAGAAGAATATTGTGATCACAGCACACTAATATTTTTGAATATTTATGCAGGTTAATCAAAATGAAGTTGTAATTGTAATTATTATGTGTCCCAAGTGGAAAAGGAATTAACCAAGAAAAATGAAATAAATGTATATTACGTTAAGGAGAGATATAACAGCCGCGCTGCAATATTTTCTTAAGTGCTGACTAATAATGAATTATCTGACATTTTATGAATCGAGTATTAATGATTTATTCAAAGGTGGTTTGGATGAATTAATTTCTATTTAATACGATAATAGTTCAATCCTGCCTCTTTAGAAGAGTTTTAACAAATGAATATAAATGCTTCGAAGGAGTTTTGTTCTACAGTCTTTATTTTCAGCCAAATTAATTTTTTAGTGCAATAAATTTAGTCTCATTACCATGATACGGAAAAAAAAAACTAGTCAAAAATGAACTTGTGGTCTCGTTTAAAATCTGATAGTAGGAATTTTTTTTAAAATTCAGTATTTTAGGCTTTATGGGGACGATATGATGTAAAAAGAATGTAAAAAGGGGGAAATTAAATAAAAAAGGATGGGGAGGGGGGAAATTAAAAAAGCCATGAAATAATTTTTACTTTAATTACTGGCATTTAATACTTATTTGCTCAGGGGATTTTTAATTTTGTACTAAACTTTGGCTGTTTTATTTAATTTAAAGTTATATTTTTATTTTTGTAATTAAAATTTCAGTGATAAGTTACATTTTAAAAATTAGTTGTGACAAAGTAATTTATGTATAAATAATTGTTCAATATTAATATCTTTATTCCATTTTGTTTATATGTAAATACTCGTCATTTGTTACTTTGTATCGTTTTTTCTATGTAATTATTATTTTTTGTATTTAACAATTTGTTAATATTATAGATATAGATATTTTGTTTATAAATGTGGTTTTATGAAATACGTTTTATTTAATGAGACTGCTATTTGCGAATATAGAGAATTAGAAATATGTAAATTCTACCACAGAGCGAATCGATTTGTTAAATGTTTTTAGGTCTTATTACAGTATTTTCATAATTTTATTCTTATAAAATAATTTATTCTGTGATTGTAAAGAAATGAAAAGGGTAACGAAATGTTCAAAAATCTAATTGTTTTATTAAATATGATAAATTATATTTATTCAAAACTTTGTGGATACTTTTTCTCATTTGTTTATAGCCTGAGAATAAATGATGTTTTGGAAATCTTTAATTTTTTTTTTTTTTTAATTCGGATTTTTATTTATTAATATTTTTTAAAAGTCTTGGTATAATTATTACAAAAAAAATGAAATTTTACCCTGAGATGTGAGCATATAATTTCTCTGATCGGCAACTATATTGAAACAAAATGGCGGAAGCTAATGTTGAGGTACTTGGATCATATAATCTATTACTGGCTAATTCTCAAAAAAGTTTGTTCAGTAGTCTCGATGAAAAAAGCTGCAGATGGACAGATTTTTTAGAATTTGATTTTTGGATTCTATATTGTATCTTTCAATTTTAAATCTCTTGGATTATGCAGATAGTATAAACTTATAGAGATTACATGATATTGTATAAATGGTTTAAAATTACAGGACGGTCTCATTAACCCGAAATCCCTGGTAATCTGCTGCACAAGAAAGAAAAAAAGTTAAATTTGACTGACAAGAGACTGAATGGAAATGGTTCTGTTTTTCAGTATATATTACTAGAATTGCTTCATGTGGTACTGTTAAAGTCATATAGTGGTGTCTCTTAATGGGAATCATTAAAACTAAGCGGTCATCCAGAAGTTGAGGAATCTCTTTACATGTGGTTTTTGCAGCAGAGGTCACCAGCGTTTCCATTTTCCGGAGATATATTAGCTGAAAAGTCTAAGTTTTCTTTAGTAATTTTTTTTTATGACAGATGACGATGCAGATTTTAATGCCATGGAAAATGTTTTTTATATTATTTTTATTTCACTGAAAAATGTCTTTACACTCAATTTATTTTCCACAATGGACAATTCATAGGAAAATCATAAACACATTTAATACTTGCTTGGAGTGGGGAAATGGATCAGAATCATTGACTTAATGATCATTTTCAGAACTAATATTACTTTCACTTACCTATTTATGTAATATATAGTGAGAGAAAGTATTGCGATTGTGAAAATTTTTGAATGTGAGTTTTCAACGGAAATACATGTTTTGAGATCCCCCGAGTCCAAATAACCAAGTCCCACAAAATGATATGTGTATATATGAGCAGTCTAGCTCAAAAACATGAAGTCGTCGGAAACTGATATTTCATATTTAAGATAAATGCTCAATTTTCATATACTTCTTCCTCTTAAGTACTTGTAATGTGGTTTGTTTTAAAAAATTAACTCTTTTATTGACAGTAACTATAAAAAATAACTAAATATGAAATTAGAAAGAATATGATGATTGGAAACTGAAGAAAAAAAGAAATATGCTTATCCTGGTTGAAAATGAATCTCCGGAAATAACTGTCAGAAGGTATAGATATAACATATCCTTGGAAAGCAGAGAATGTTAGAAAAAATAATTTCTTCTTAATTGTTTCCTCTTCTACCACTGAGAGGTGTGAGGAGGAAAATAATATCAAATAAATAAAATTATAGAAGGTAACGGAGAGTGATGAAAAAAATATAAATAAAATTTCTGAAAACTAACATGTTTTAACGTAAATCACATGTTTCCAAGGAAATTAAATGAAATTTTCTTACTAAATGTAAACTTTTAAATTTTTTTCTGTTTGAAAAATAAAAGTATTTCAAATCCACCGAATCAAGCCAATGCCATTGTTTAAAATACTATTTCATTGTACTGGTGTGAAAGAAGAAGTGAAATATAAAAATATTTTATGGATATGTTTATAACCTTAAATACATTTATTGTAATTTAATATCTGTAGTATGATATTATATTTAAATAATTAGGTATTTATTGGCCGTTTATTCAAAAAAATCATCAAGTAACCTTTTAGAAAATTAAATTAATGAATATTTTGATGAACTTCCATTTGTGAAATCTTAACATTATTCACTTAGATTAGAGTGACAACGTTTGACCTATCCATAGCAGAGAATGAAAATCTAGTAATTTTCATTTTAGTAAACTTTAATATGGAAAATAACAGTTTAATAACTAATAGTTCTACAATACATACTCATTTATAGGTTAAATATTCAATACATTACTTTTATTAGTATTTTATTTTTGGATTTCCAAATACAAAAAAATATTTTTATTTTATTTCCAAGATACTAAAGTACAAAAAAAAAAAATTGTATTTTATATTTTAAGTACACAAAATAAATAAATTACCAAATTGAGTAGGTTTTTTTAATTATTGTTAAAAGACTGATTTGCACCACTTTGAAAGAACTTTTCAGTAAAGAAAACAGAAAGATATAATTTTTATATAATACCTTAGGAAAAATTTATAACAAAATGTATATATATATATATATATATATATATATATATATATATATATATATATATATATATATATATATATATATATATAATATAAGTATAAGTATTTTGTGTAGTTAAAATACAAAATACCTTTGCTATCTATTTTGTATTCGAAATACTTTCTCTGAAAATAATTTTAAAAATTTGTAATTTAGATACACTACATTACAAAACCCAAAATACTTGGTATTATAAATTAATAGTCATGGAAGTATACAAAAATAAATTATTATTTGTGTACTTTCATGACTTTTTTTTTTACAAATTGTATCTTTTTTTCTGTTCTCTTTTTTCTCACCTTTTAGGCTATAAGGGGTTTTCCTGGGCCAGTGGGTGGGAAGACAGGGTGTTAATGCCAGAGTTAGAAAACCTCCCTGTGCAGCGGGATGCAGGATGCAAACTTGTAATTATTTTATCAATTTGTCTTTTATCCAGTTGCCAGGCAATGGCAGTGCTGTACACAGGCTTTGTTAGCCCGCTTGGCCACCTGTATTTCCATGACTGCAATTCCCAACCAATTTCTCTTCAACACAATTTCTTCCAACTATCTAAAATTTCTTCACCATAATCATTGAAATACTTTTAACCCAGGTCTGGTTTCAAGCTTGTCCAATAATTAAAAAGCATTTAGTTTATACTCTCAATAATCAATTGATTATTTATTATGAAAATAAGTTAGACCACCTTTACATTCAACAGTTTAAATGCAACTGAAGTGCTCATAATTTTGGAGTTTAATAGTCTGAAGGTCTGAGGAGTTTAATAGTCTAGCTCTTCCCTTTGTAGGATTAAAAATATATAAAAAAGTATTTTACAAAAAAATCCAAATATACATCTCAATATTTAATTTAAAAAATAAAACTATAAATGTCCGCAAATAATTTCGAATGAGTGGATGTTTTAATACTTTATATTTTGATACACATTTACAGGTTACTCATTTCTTTGCTATTGGCAACAGGCATAGGATAACTTAAAGGACTAGTTGATAGCTGAAGCCTGACGGGGCAGTGGCGGTAGGCGGCATGGTGGGGCCCGCCGCACTGGCAGCAGAACGGGTCGCTCCTCGGCCGCGGGCAGGTCTCCACCGAGTGGGGTCCTCCGCACCGCACGCACCTGGCCGGCAAGTTGCAATGCGCTGCGATGTGCCAGAAGTTCTGTCTCATGCAACATATTTTAAATATAAATACAGTATTCTTAAATGTCGAAAAGATTACTATTATCGTTTAAAGTTTATCGTTTTTGTATAAAGTTAACATGATTATTAAACTGAGAGCTGATTATACTACTAGCTACCGAACTATCACATCTAGTCTAGTAGTCCAGTAAATGAATGCTCGGTAAGGAGGTATAGAAGGAAAGGGCGGGAAGACGATTTTTGACTTTGGGGCATTTTCTTACCCTCCATAAGGAAACCATACAATTTTCTGTATAAGTATACACATAAGCATACATATACTCAGCATATGCTTACCTTTTTTTACCCGAAGGTATTTTAAGGTGTAATTTGGCTAAGTGTGCTGAAGACACTTTATACACTTGTGGCCAGTGGCCTTAATTTTAATATTGAGCAGGGAGGGACAGCTCAGCAGGTTTATTTTATTTATTTAACAAATATACAATACAATATTCACAATATATACATTTGGATCTGGACTCAAGGGTCCAGACCACATCCTTCGGCGAATATGTCCACCAGAGGGAGTTTACCCTGCCACCTTCCTGGTCTGGTTGGTGGTGAAATGACATTAAATAGTGGGTTGGCACAAGCCTTCAGCCCATCAAAGAATTTGATGAGCCTCCGGCTTATGAACTCAGGTACCGAGGGGAGCTGGAGCTCCTCTCGTATATTTTTATTCTTAGCCCTTTGCAGGGTGGTGCCCCGGACAATTCGTCGAAGGATAGAACTCTGGAAGCCCTGTAGTCTCTTGAGTGTAGTGTTATATAGGTAGCGCAGGAGAGAGGCCCCGTGAAGCATGGTGGGTCTTATAATGGCTTTATATATTTGCAGTTTGAGTCTCAGTGAGAGCTGCGGCGAATTCAGTAGATGGTAGAGCCGATGGGATTTTTGCCGTGCCAGCTTGATCCTCTGCCTGACGTGACTGGAAAAGGTTAAATGCCTATCCATTGTGAGGCCGAGGTAGACGATTGAAGTGGAGATTTTCTGGTCCACTCCTCCGACGGTGAAGTTGTTGGGTAGTGGCTTCTTTCCCTTCTGGAACGACATGACTATGGCATCAGTCTTCGCGGGGTTCACTCTGATACCGATTACTTCTAGTTCTTCTATGATGGTGGCTGAGGCTTTCTGTGCCAGAGTGAGCGCAGTCTTCGCATTGATTCTGGATGCGTAGATGCCGATGTCGTCCGCATACGCTGCTACCATCGCTCCTGTATGCTTGAGTGCCACTACTGGTGCCGTGAAGACGACGAACAGTATTGGCCCTAGCACAGACCCTTGAGGTACTCCACAGGTGGTATCGAGCAGTCTGTGCCAACTCGTACGACGAGAGATCTTCCGCTGAGGTAGCTTCGGATCATTCGGCATAGAGTGGCAGGAAACCTGAACTCTTCCAGGCGGCGGAGTAGATGCGTGTGGGACACGCAGTCAAAGGCCTGGCTGCAGTCCAAAGAGATGAGCGCCGTAGCTCTATTGAGACTCATCTCGTCTAATGTATGGGCCTGGAGTTCCGCTAAGTGATGGTCACATGAGACCCCTCTCTGAAAACCAGTCTGCTCTGGTGGTATGACGTCATTCTTCCAGCAGTGTTTCATTAGATGGTGGTGAATTAGCCTCTCAAAAATCTTGCTGATGCGCGAGAGGAGGCTGATCGGACGATAGTGCTCAGCTAAGTTCCCTTTCTTCGCCGGCTTGAGTAGCGGTACTACGATCGCTTGTTTTCATGCGTTGGGAAAGTATGAGATTTGGAGGCATGAGTTAAAGATGTTCAGTAGGAAGGCTTTATCCTTCCTAGGGAGCTTCTTCAACAGAACGTACGGTATCTCATCCTGTCCAGACGATTTGTTTCCTTTGGTGCGCCGTAGTATCGACTCTAGCTGGTTGAAGGTAGCGAAGACAGGTTCATCGTTAGGACTGGGTAGCGGTGGTCCCTCCGGTATTGGTGGTGCATTTTTAGTCCTCGCTTCATAGCTTTTGGCCAGGAGTTCAGCCTGTTCCTTAGCTGTGAGCAGCTCATTCCTCGACGTCAGGTGGACAGTCCTCTTCTTGTTCACGAATGTCCTGATCAGTCTCCAGAACAGGCGATGGTCATGGGTCCTCCGGAGTTGTTCATGCCAGAGTGAAGCTTTCCAGTCACGCATGAGGCTAGCTATCTGCCGGGTCATCGCATTGATGGCCGGTTTCAAGCTGTAGTCACGCGTTCGCTGGAAGATGTTCCTCAGGTTGTTCCTTTGGCTGATCAGGATTAGGATGTGACGTGGCGGTCTCCTTATTGTGTTGGGCTGCGGGGCAAACTTAGGAATGTTCTGGTTGGCTGAATCCTGGACAGTGGTGGTGATGACATCCACCGCCTCGTTAACCTCTTCTGCTGTCCGGCATGGCGTTACCGCCGGCAAACTGGCTTCAACGCAGGACCTGTATCCTTTCCAGTCGGCCTTATGGAGTAAGTATTTACTCGCCGGTGGTGTGGCGGGTGTGCCCTCGATTGTGTAGAGCACAAGCCGGTGATCAGATGGTCCATACGGGATCGCTTGGCAATCTGTGATGGTATGCAGATCCCTGATTAGTAGCAGGTCCAGCGTTGAAGTCCAATCAGGTCGGGCTGAATGCCGGAAAGTGTACACCTGGGTGGTAGACGACCAACCTAGTCTTGGTGATGTACCTCCCCAGTGGATTATCTCTACCACACAGCCAGGAAGAGTGTCGAGCATTGAAGTCCCCGAGGACTATATGCCGACTCGTCGCCTGGGCGTGTTGTAGCAGTAACTTGGCAGATGTAAGTATGGCCCTAGGTCTCCTATAGACACAGGTGAACGTGAATCGACTCTTAAGTCTCACGTCAGCTGTGACTAAGTGAGTTCCCTCGGTTGGATCCACTGGGTTCTGAACAGCTCTCGACGGTATATCTCTTCTGACGAGATACATCCCTCACATGACCCTGGTGCGCACACCTCTCGGTACACAGTGTACCCCTGAAAGTACAGACGAGTCGAGGTGTGAAGCATAGTATCAGTCAGCGCCACCACTGTAGGCCTATGCTGCTGGAGGAGAAGCTCGACTTCGGCCTGTTTCTGAGCGAGGCCTCTGATGTTATAGTTGATCACATGGTGATCAACCATGAGTCGGCTTCGGCATCACAGTCTGCAGGAGTGTTGTAATGAAATGGAGCATGGTGTCCATTCTGTCCAGCAACTTCTCTACCAGGGAGGCTAGTGTTGAGTCTGAAGACCTTGGAGGCTGGGCTGGTTCTGGCGCCAGTCCCTCTGCGGCACCCATGGAGGTAGTCTGGTGGTGGGGATGGTTCCGGTGGTGGGGATGGCGCTGGTGGTGGGGGTCAGAGGGCTCCTCTGATTGGGCCGGAGCTGCGCCACTAGCCGTGGAATATGGTAGGCCGGTCTGTACACGTCTACTCGACTTGTTTGTAGGTGTAGATCTATTTTGTGCGACAGTAGAGACTTCTGTTCTCTTCTTTATGATCTGAAGTCTCACGGGGCATTCTCTGCTGGATGATGCGTGGCTGCCATTGCAATGTTTACACTTAGGAGGCTCTTGGGTTCGTATAGGGCAATGCTCAAGTTGGTGTGTCCCTCTACACCAGGGGCAAGCGACGGTTAGGCCACAATACTTCATTGTGTGTCCATACTCCTGACAGTTGCGACACTGCACTGGAGCTACAGCTTCTTTAAATTCGCTTACTCTGAAGCGAACTCTGTTGATGTCTTTTAGTTTCCTGATGTGGGACAGGCGCACCGTGTCCTCAGTTATAATTTGTATCATTTCAGTTGGGCGTGGCGGCTCGGTGTCCTGTCTCCTTGTCAGCCTTCTCGCCATTTTGAAGCCATGGAGTCTCTCTTTGAGTTCTTCTGTGACGTTTTCGACAGGGTAGTCAAGATCGAACCCATACAATACATATTTTTTCGACCTCCTGGTTCCCCGAGGTGCGAAGCTGTGGAACTGCACGCGTTGATCATCGCGCAGCATTAATGTGGCTTCAAAGTGGTCCTTTTCGGACTCCAGATAGAGCCTGGTTTCTTTGGAAGAGGAATTTATCGAGAATTTCGAGATTCCTCGGGTGAGCAGCGTTTGCTGTAGGTCTTTCATCGCTAACGGTGGCGATATTACTATAGGCGGGGGGAGCTTAGATTTTTCTTCAGCCAGTCGGCTGAAACGATTGGTCACTGGGATCGCCTGAGTTTGTTCTGAAGGCCTGAACCTGAAGGAGTGCTTCTTGGTTACTTGCGTGAAACCATCATTCTCTAGTGCCCTCTTGGCACCTCTAGTATCATCGTCTTCAATGGTTTCGAGCACCATCTTCTCCTGCGGGGGCTGCACGGATGTTACCATGATGCGTGGAAAGTATACTCGGCTTGTCAGCGCGACGCTGCCCTTACTCAGATGAGTTTCTGTCAAGGTTTGGCCCAAGTGATAAGTTTGGCCTTGACAGCTTTAAAGGGCGCAAGCTAAACAACCGGGAGTCTTCAGTTGCAGTAGAGAGCTGATGAGGAGGTCCTTCTTCTGCTGCTGGCTGTAGAGTGATGAACCTTCCCCCACCCCTCCTAAGATTATTTATTCCTCTCGGGCTGAAGCTCTCCCCTCCCCCAAAATGATAAAATATAACCATGTTAATTGAAAAAAATCTCTAAAAGTATTATTGTTCATCTAATTATATTTAATATCACTTCAAGAATCACTTTAACACCATTTCATATAGGTAGTTGGTTTCTTTCTTTCTTCCGAAGAAATTATCCTAATACATATATACAAAAAAAAAATCTTTCGGGCTGAAGCTCCTCCCCCCCCAAAATTGAATCCTGGATCTGTTAGTGCCTAGCCTCTATAAAGTAGGTATTTATTTAGCTGTTAATTGGTTAATTGGGATTGAGGATTGATACTAATTACATGACAATAAAGGTGTTTTTTTCTTCTATGTAATTATTTTAAAATGATCTATTTTGTGAGCCATCGCATACTCCAGGAGAAAGGGTGACTGAAATTAAACATCTATAGCTGATAACCCAGAAAACAAGCAAATATTAAAAATAATAAATTGATAAAAATAAACAACAGTATCATCTTAGTATCACATACCTGACATCTATAACATTGTATAACTGAGTCGGGGGGTAAATCTGTTGCTGGTCTCCGCCATCTCTCAGGAACAGCGGAAAATCTCGTAACCCCAAAGAAGTCAAGTCCATTTCTCAAGAGTGTGTCATAATGTGCAGTATCTGACACCTGTTGATACGGGAAAAAAGTAATTTTAGAGCGTAAAATAAGATAATTTAATGTGTCTTTAAACTCAAGGAGCATGTATATATTTATGATATCAACACGTTACTTGAAACAGCAAATATTTAAATATATAATTTATAGAAACTGTTCCAATGGTACCCATTGGTAGAAGGTCGATCAATGTTGCCATAAATACCCAATTATTACATTCAACTAATAGTAAAATAGTCACTTTGACAGAGATTTTAGGTGAAACTGCATAGATCTAGCGATTCGGCGACATACCGAGCTAAGTTGGCATTATGTGTACAAGTGAGATTATGAAAAGCAGCTGACATACGACGCTAAAGTTGGTTGGAGAATAATCACCGAGAAGTAAAGATAAGGATAATGCCGTACAAAGCATCTCAATTATAACTTAAGTAAAGAATTGAATGAGGATCGTGGAGCATGATCAAGATTATATTATTCCTGAGGAGGACAGAATATTTCCAATTGAGCCTTACAGTTGACAAAATGACTAACTCCGATTTCAACATTTTTTATTATTAATTTTAGTGATATTTCTAGTGGAAAAATATGTACCTTCATTCACAGTTCTATATTTCAAACTACAATACCTACTCTGTAATTAACTTACAATCACTGTCTGTACAGATATTATAAATTTTACAACTAAAAATATCACTAAAATAACTTTACTCGAAAATGTTGAAATTGGAGTCATTCTGTCAACTGAAAAGCCAAATTAATAAAGTTAATGTGTTATTACCATGGCATTAATGTAGATAAGAAAATATATCCTAATAAATAAATATATTGGGCCGTATATCCTACAAAAATATTGGGCCGTTTAGCCTATATAACCTTGTATTTTTGAAAATTTGGGGGTGTAGGTCACGCCAAACGGCTCAATATTTTTGAAGACCGTCTTTTTTTTTCCGACTTTGTGCTCAAATAATCTTACGATTCAAGTGGAAAGCAAATGGGTACTTACGAGTTTTAGTACCTGATTAAATATACAAAGTTTGCCGACCTCCAGATTGAAAACGCTCCAATTCCGAGAATTTTCGTAAATAAAATAGTTGTAGATTACGATGAGATGAAACTATTTACGAAATTTCAGGCGTTAATAATTTGATAAAAAGGGGTCAGTACCACGGACTAATAGCTAAAGTTTTATTTTTGGTTGTAATAATGTAACCGTTAGTTATGATTATGTCCGTATCTTTTTAGTGTTGACAATGATGTGGGATGAGTTGTCAATCAGATTGCTAACGAATTGTGTGAGAGGTATAAATGGAATGTTTATACAGACTTGTCAATTAACATACTTCTATTTTAATATTCTGTCTTAAACGTTCAATGGAAAGGGGAAAGATCCCTTGCTTCTCGAGGGTAGCTTTTATTTCCAGAAGAGGCACCGCCCAAGGGACATCCCTCAGAAGTAATACCTGCAAAATATAATAAAACAACATAAATTGTTACACAATTAAAAATGACTGATTTTAATAACAATATTTATTTAGATCAATCATACGTTGTAAGTTGAATATGAGTATTCTGACTATCACTTATCTTTTTCCAACAAATGATTTGTTATCTGAGACTTAGACTGGAGATTAACTGTTTGATATCTCCAGCATTTTTATTAATAACTTTAATAATACCAAGTCAAAATTACTGAAAGTTTTTATTTTTCAAACCTGTTTGCTCCTCACATCTTTATTACAAAATTTGGCTAGCTGGACAGATGACCCAAACGTTCCTTTAAGAGGGGTATTTAAGAGATCCAAAGCGTCGCTCTCCATACAAAAAGCTGCAAGAAGTCCGCACCATGTTTTCGAAACTCTCCAAGGGCCAATAGGTTTCAGGTTACGGATAACATCTTCTAGGATTCCGACATCAAGGTCTCGTTTCGATTCTAACTTTTCTCGGTTCGGATTGATGTATACTGCAAATCCGTACTCTTTTTCAATACCGTCGCCATCCATTATATGACCTAATATCGAAATTTAGAGGTAATTAATTATTATAAAAATGTCTAAGCAGTTAAATCATCCAAGACACCTTAATTTTACTAATACAAGTCTGAGTAAATTGTAGGTATTCTTAATTAATTGCCTGTAAAGAGTTCCCGATTCACCCATGCGGCGGCATTGCTAGCAATGGTATACATGCAAGTTTTGCATAATGATTCAATAGGTATCGATTTTTTTTTAGAATTTATGGATTTAAGAAGGTATTTTCCAAAGCTTCTTAGATCATTCTTTCTATTAAAAAATAGATCAAGTTTTAAAATAATAAAAGTAATAGTTGTTAGATGAAGAGTATGAACATAAACATTTTTTTTTTCAAATATTAAAGTTATCAGGTTTTCCTTTTAAATATAAAAAATTCAAGAATTTCTACAAAGTTAAAATTTCTTTCACGTAACTTCTTGAACCATCGATAAAGTTCTTTTTTTTAGGATACACCTAGCATTACAATTACGATTCTTTTGGTTCAAATTTTCAATATAATTTGTAATTTTATTTCTTACAAATATTTTTATTTGAGGGAAAATATGGTTCGAAGAAGGAGTCATAAAAAATGTTCAAATATTGGAAACTTATTAAGCCTAAGTTTTGATCCAACTATGCAGGTCTTCATCAGGGCTGTTGTTGGTCCCGTGTTTTTTGAGTAATATTGGAAATTTTTATTTTATGCAATTCCTATGTTCTTAGTTTTTAAAAGATAAAATTTAAAATTTTTATTAAAATAATTTTTAGAAAATATTCAAGTTCATCAAAGTCCCACCAGCCTAAGAACATTAGAAATTCTTACATCCCCAGTTGAAGGTTAATATTCTCTAATAAAGGTGTAATGGAAATATACGAGGGGCGGTAAATATTTTAAAAAAATAATGACCAGAATAAAATTTGCAGTTAAAAATTTTTGGATTTTTTCATTGATAGATTTCATGGATCCTATTAAATTATACATACGACACCGAATGGGGTTATATTGCTCCTTAAGATTTAATGTTGGTCAAATTATGTCAAGTGTTTTATGTTGCTGTGTATGGTCTACTACTGGTCCTCGAAAGCACAGAAGGCCTGGTAGAGAAACAGGAGAATATCTTCCAATTAATGGATTCAAAGTTCTGTGGAAGGATATACATAACTTATCAGATATTTTTCTCTCTTCCCATGTTATGGTCTAAATACCTTGGTGCTAACCTAAACGAATATGGATGGAGACATAAAGGGAAAGAATCATGACGGCTGGAAGATGCTTCCACTTCCTCAAGAATGGCTTCCTGGACAAGAAAGAAGTTTCGCTGACCACTAAGAAGGTTATTTTTTAAAATACTTTCCTCCCTATATTAACTTATGTAAGCGGGTCTTGGGCCCTCACTTCCAAAAACAAAAGCCATATCCAATCAAAGCCATGGAAATGCGGTATTTAAAAAAAATATAGGGGAAAACAAGAAGGGATCGAGTGAGGAACGTCACCATAAGAGCAAATCAGGCGGGCACAGGGAAGACCAAGAAAGACCTGAAAAGTTGGAATAAAAGAGAGTAATGAACTGGAGGAAGAAGGCAGTTGGCTCAGAACAGAGATTCTCAGGTTAGGCTCTATAAAAAGGAACCTCACACCGCTCAGCACTGATGGAGGACTAGATTAAATAAGTAAGTAAAGAAATAAAATCCATAAAACAATAACACAAATGAAAACAAACAAAACTGATTAAAATAAACAAAATATATAGATTTTTTTAAATATGCTTTTATTTCTAATCATAAATATTTTTTTTACATCATGGTCGAACAATAGATGGCGCACGTTGATAATCTTGAAACAGTAGTCGTATGCAAAACTGTTTAAGGGCACAATATATGTTAGACACAGGTTTAGAAACTCAAAACTGCTATGGATACTGTTCCGAGATAAAAGAAAACTGCAACCGTATTTTACTGAAGGTGGTTTAAAAGACTGCGGAATCAAGGTGGGAGGCGGTTCCAAAATTTAATTAGAAGGTTAAAGGACACTGTTCGAAGAGAAGTTAATCAATTCTATTTATGGATAAGAGTACCATAATTTAATAGAAGTGTGTTAGGACGTTACTCGTGTTAGTATTCTCGTGTGCAGCGACGCACTTTCGAATCCTAGGCGTGTTGAAATGTATTTCGAGTCGGACCCACGGAATGAATCTCGATCCTCCCACTATAAATAGTAGAATAGGTTTTTTTGTACCTCTAGAATAACCGCTCTCCACCGTATGCGAGAAATGGCGAGGTATGGGGTAATCCTCTCTCTATATAAAGAACCTATGAGGAAAAAGAGTACCGTTATTTGTATGAATGTGCAGGTCACTACCGACATAATAAGCACCTCTTAAGCCTGGTTTGAACTGTCTCACCTATCTAGGGGCTCTGTGGTCTGGATTATGCAACCATATTATATGTAGACGTGATATTTTTACTAGGATGTGGCATTTCTACTTTAGATTTGTTTGATCACTGATCCTAAGGCTCTGAGAATTGATTGATCCTATTAGGATATACGAGTACCAGTTTGCAAAGGTTATTGGCATGTCTTAACAGAATGAGGATGGCGCACAATAGGTCTCAATGAGGTCGCAGTGCATTAAAGTTGGGAAAAAAAAGGAAGTGGGGAACCACATGGAGGAGTTGCGGAACCCTTTGTACCGGGTCTCGGGGGATTAAATTACTGAAAAAAAAAGTTGGAGTAAAGAACTCTACAGACACGATCAACATGGCAAGTTGACGATCGATGGACAGGTCGTTGCTTAATATCAACCACCAGCCTACCGCAAGGCAATCAGGGTGGTTTTAATCACATTTAGTTGAAAAGAAAGTAAGCGTATAGTTTGATTGCTTTCAGAAATCTGATAGAGAAAAAATCATGTTCAGTTATAACTACGCCATCTTGTTCATAACAGAAATATACGGGGTAATTATTGCATGCCTTAATTATAAACTAAATTCTGTCCTCAATACACCTGTTGTCATTCATAACTAACAAAAACGTCCCAACTATCCAAATCTTCTTGCTTGATACCTACTCAATTCCACGCATGTAAAGAAATAGTTTTCGGATGTCTAAACATTCCGAGATATTTTGTGACTATTGGAGTGTTGATAATTGGCGGGTTATTATTACTTGCATTAAGTACTAGGACTTTTTCTTCTGTTCCTATATCGGTTAAGGGGTTGCGAAAGAACTATTAGGATCACCTAACCATCCTGGATCACAACTTAACTAGATTCATTGTATTCAATGGTTTCGTTAACATGTTATTTGTATATAAAAACTCTTCAGCAACTGGTGAAAACTACGGAAACATTGTTCAACATCATGGAAATCAGCACAAATTGAAATATACAAGCTTAAATGTTAACAAAAACTTTGTTTGATTTTGATCTTGGATGGTTGATTGTGATATATCTGTTAAAGATCAGAATTTGTGCCCGAGGCATATAAGCTATTAAATTTTATGTGAAGATAGAAAAGAATTAGTTTTACAGATATTGTAATTGTTATTCACTAAGGGCAATTATTGTGTCGACACCCTAAACTATATAGAAGTTAAAGTATCTCAACGGTTATTACTAAGAAGCTACAATTTGCTACCACTTTTAGAGTCGCATATGATGATCTATAAATAACTATTTATTAGCATTCTAGAAAACTAGTTACTTCAATATGTAAGAATTTTGACTACAACGTTGTAACCTACAAATCTAATTTTATTACTTTCTTATAAAATGACATTTGGCAAGGCGGAAAACCCCATCAGCGTTTTGTAAACGACACAGGATGTTTAGTACGCACGTTAAATTGTCAGGTTAAAAAGCACTTTGAAACACTGCAATACTAACCTTAATTAAGATTTCTCCATGTAATTAAAATTTGTAGTTTGCCTGCTTATCGTGTATATATATGTACACACCTGTGACTTAAGCCCCGTTTAACATAACCCTGTATCATGATGGAAAGTATACACAAATTAAATATTTAATGTCGAAGTTCAAATGGTGTTACTGAAATTAGTTTTCACATATTATTTATAGTTTGACTTTACGTGTACCAAGGCAGAGATTGTAGTTATCCCACAGGTAAACCAACTTATTCCAGCCAAAGTGAGAAAGTCGAAATTGATAGTTTAAAGATTTGTAAAAATGTTTACTATTAAATAATAGCGGTAAGCCTTGATGCAAGAAGTCCACAATAAACAATTTTTTGTAAAACCATATTACAAGATACCAGGTAATGACACAACTAAGCTATTAACAAATCAGAAAGTCCAGTACTAATCTTAATTTGGTATTCATTGGAGTAAAAAAAAAAAGGTTATTCCAGACAGAGTTTTTTTTCATCAACAGATGACAGATTTTCTATAGGTCCATGATGTAGTATATCTCATTACTCAGTAGAGGAGTAATTTAAAATTGTGTCCAATTCTTATGGAAATCATAACAGTGACACTGTCTAAATTCAGGAATTAATTAAAACAATAATGTGGAGTAATCTGGTTCTTATATCAAATATAAAACAATTACCTAAAACTTTTAACCATTTATTTCATATCAAACACAAAGTCTCAGTCTTTCTACAATTATTAGAAGGGGAAATGATTTATAAATTGACAATCATAATATGAAATATTATTCTCTGTTTGATATCGCATAAGGATCAGTAAAATTGTACACATGAAAAAGAATAATATAGTGAGTGGATATAAGATTTGAGATGGAACAATAATACTTCTGGTAGGAACTGCCTCCACAACTTGAGAATAGTTCATTTATGCATAAATTAAACAGTTTGTAGCCCTACTATATGAAATAATAATTTAATTTTCTAAGTATCAAATTTTGTTTTTCAAATTACAGTTTCCTTTTGTTATTACATCATGTGTATATATGAAACAAACCTACTTATTTGAGAAAAAGTAGCAACATTGTAAAGTATACCATAAAATATGTAGCCACTAAAATATTAAGTTCAGACAGCAATCATGAAAAATAAAGCAGTTAAGTCAACTTTTATCACTGGCTTTAATAACTAAAAGAAGGTATCTGTTAATTAATAATAAATAAACAGTTGTCCAACTTACCTTTTGAGACATAAACCTTTTTAATTTAAATATGTGAATTGAAAAACCAAAAATAACTGTGCCTACTCATAATTTTAGTGATTTCCAAAAATAATCATATGGGCAAATTAAGGGTAAACAATCACACTAAAATCATATTTAAATTTTATTGACATCAATATTTAGAAGGAAATTTATATATTATATACTATTTTATTTTTTTTAATTTTACTTAATTTAACTAAAAATTTGTCCACTGATGAAATATACAATCTATACTAATAATATACTTTTATTTACATTAGCTACTAAATTGTAGAATTTTATTTGTATAAATATTCTACATACATAATCAGAAGTCGAACTAAAATAAGTTTAGCTACCTACTTAAAATAATTTACAAATATAGCTTTTCTCGAAAAAAGCATCTGATACACTAAACATGCCAATAAAAATAAGTAGATTTTAATAATTTTATTATTAAATAGCAATAATATACAATTTATAAAATTTACACAACTTATGTAAGTTATTAATTATATACTCAAAAAAAACATACAAGAACATCAATCCATTGGACCTACTTCCTACATTAAATAGAAAGGGTCAAATTCAGTGATATTAAAAATTACAATAACATATGATTGTTATTTGAAATCATACTTGCAATATAAAAGTTTTCAAATTTAAGTATTTTTCTTAGTTTATAATTTTTGGTAACAGAGCCTTTCTGGAGGAAAGATAAGGCACTAAGATTTGATATAAAAACCAATAAAAGATCAAGCACTGATGGAAGCGTGATGATTGTGAAACTTTTATCGAATCTATAATCAGTAACATAGATTATTTAAAAGTGAATAGGAATGTGCTCTTTTAACTGATCTTTATCCTGGTACATTATTCCACACATATCACAAGTATAATCTCCTTCAACTATTGGAAAGTCATCCGTAACGATGGTTTGCTCGATGACTTGTTCTACAGGTTCTTCTTCCACTTCTTCCTTGATAGGTTTCTTCCTAAGGACTTGTCTTCTTCTTGTGGGTGTCCTTGGTTTGTTTGCGTTGGATGCTTGTTGTTTTCCATGCCAAACAATGTGTTCACTATATTCATCAGGATCAGTAAACATTCCTGTTTCACAAAGAACACAGGATATACTGCCATTAACCATATTCACATGTTTATTTACAACATGGGCTTGTAACTTTTTCGTATCATTCGTTGAAATACTACAGAGAGGACAAGCAATTTCATTGTGGCACGCTTGCTGATGTCTTTTTAAAGTTGCAAAATAGGGGAAACTAGAGGGACAATATTTGCAAAGAAAAGCTCTGTCTACAGTATGTGTTACCTGGTGTGCCCTAAGCGCTGCCCTCTGATTAAAAGCTCTAGGACAACGAGAACATTTAAATGGCCTTTCTCCGGTGTGTATGCGTTCATGTTTATGTCTAGTAGCTGAATCACCGAAAGCCTTTTCACACCACCGGCATGGGTATGGACGTTCACCAGTATGACTACGCTGGTGTATGATATATCCATTACGAGAACTGAATGTTTTATCACAGCGTTCACAGTAGAAAAACCTCTTGGGATGTTTAAGGTACTGCTCTCTAACAACAGGAACAAGTTTGTCTTCATTTTGTTGAGGAGGAGTAGATTCGGCACATAATCTCCTTTCATGTGTTTCAAGAGATATTTTGTCAGGAAAGGGACGATCACAATACTTACAAGTAGTTCTGTGAATAGAAAGATGAGAATCCAGAGATTTTTTGCGACGAAAACTCATTCCACAATGAAGGCAAGGATAAGTGTGTGCAAGGTCACCAGCAGTAGATATTGCAACATCACATAGAGTAGCCAAATCACTTAAATCTCCACTTTCTTTTACTTCTGGTTCTTGAGGCTCGGGACTACTAACTGGCTGCTGTTTGACTCTTATGGACGAAGTTGCCATGGATTTTACCTGAGTAAGGCTTGGGTGTTGCTCTATATGCTCTTCTATATGACTGCAAAGCTCATCTTTATTGAAGTAAACATTATCACAAACTTCACAATTATTTCCAACATGCCTTGAGACATGTGATCTTATATGTTTCCTTAAAGCTACTTTCTGA
Organism: Nezara viridula; assembly: GCA_928085145.1. Lineage (NCBI taxonomy): Eukaryota > Metazoa > Arthropoda > Insecta > Hemiptera > Pentatomidae > Nezara > Nezara viridula. Next base: position 93,121,972 of record OV725081.1, read on the forward strand.
GTAAAGCCTTGGGAACAAATAGGACAAACAAACGGACGAATACCAGAATGTATAACCTGATGTTTAAATAAGGTTCCAGAATCTTTAAACGCTTTCGGACAGTAATTACAAGCATATGGGCGTTCATTGGTATGTACCCTTTCGTGCTGCCTTTGAGCAGTAGAGGTATGGAACCGTGATGGACAATATTGGCAAGTATATGGCTTGATACCAGAATGGATTTTTTCATGGGCTTGCAAACTACTGGAGACTAGAAAAGTTTTGGGACAATATTTACATCTAAAAGTTGGCTGAAGCTGCCCATGTGTTCTTTCATGACGCTGTAAAGCCACCTTTTGATTAAAACCTCGGTGGCAAATGACACAACTGAACGGTCGAACAGCTTGATGAATTACTTGATGTTTCATCAGAGTACTACTGTCAATAAAACGTTTCTGACAAACGCTGCACGAATATGGTCTCTCTCCAGTATGTGTCCTTTGATGTATTATGGAACCCTTTCGAGATATAAATGTTTTATCACACTGTGTGCATGTCCAAATTCTTTTACCATCTCTTTCTATCATGACATCATCTCCTCGAGCGTGATGGAGTTTCATATGTCTGAAACAAAATTAAAAAAAATAAAATAAGCTGAATTAAAAATAATGTTTAATTTTTGGCATAGGTCATATCAACTACTAATCTAAATAATTAAGCTTCAACTACTATATTAGATAATTTTATCATCAATCTGGAATTGTGGTTTAATGTTACAGGTGTAGATCAATTAAAATAAAAATATATCTTCCTGTATAGTTTATTTTTCTTTCAGGATCGGTTTCAGTTGTTAGACCTCCATCAATCTGATTTTGATATTTAGAGATGGATAATTAGTCGACTGATCAATTATAAGGATGAAACCAAATTTTCAGGAATTTCAGTCAATTTATTTTTATTGGGTTAGCCGATGTTTCAACCCAAACATGTGGGTCATCCTCAGCACTATTGCTTAGAAAGAACTCACTTCTTGTCTTGACAACAAAACAATAGTTATATATATAATTTAAATTACCTCTATGAATCAGTAAATATACAAAACAAAGTGTTAAATTGCAAATGTTAAATAAAAATTCAGCGTATTCAGCAAAGTATTTTTGAATTAAGTTTTATTATTATAATTATATCATTTTTACAATAGAGGACTTCTTAAATGACCTGCGTATAGAATAAAAGGAAGTTAAATAAAAAAAAATTGTTTAATTTTTTTGGACACTAGACTGGATGCAACACGAATTGCACAAGTTAGCGACTTGAAATACCTGGGAACCCACTGAGTGGACAGATATAAGAGAGAAAACTGAGGCAGCTGGAAAATATTTTAAGGTCTTCAAAAATACATTTCTTCCAATCCTGAACTACTCAGGGGAGTCTTGGACACTAACAAGGAAATGTGAGAGTCAACTACAAGCGATGGCGATGCGTTAGTAGAGTTGAAGGTAAGACAAGGAGAAACCGAGTAAAGAATACCACTGTCCGATATAACCTGGGTCTGCAGGATGCAAAGAGAAAATAGAAGGTACAATAGCCAAGGTGGTTCTGATACATCTCTCGTATGCCACAAGACAGATTAGCAAGACCCACTCATGAGACACAGATGGGAGGTAGAAGACCTAGAAAAGTGGAAAAAGGAGGCCTTTGACCGGAGAGGATTGGATTGGTCGAGAAGAAAGCAATTGGTACAGGAAAGAGATATGAGGATCAAGTTATACGGACAGAAGCCCCACACTGCTTAGCGGTAGGATGGGTTAAGTAAATAGGTAAGATACTTTATAACTAATTTAATTCCATAATCAATCTTTTTCTTATTCTGCACAAAAAAAGAAATCGATTGGTATATAACATAAAAATCCTGGTACGAATTAACATTAGGACATGGGCCTAATATTTGTTGACCTAATATCACAAAAAAAAAAAAGAGTTTCATTGAAATCAGTAACTCCACATCCACTCTATAAGATAAACTCCCTTGTAAGTTATTAACAAATATTTTGGAGAGTTAATAGTTTCCTTGAGTTTTTAAAGATTAAGGAACATAATCCTGAAAGTCTTAAAATTCATATAAATGGGGAAATTTAGATTCTTATTTGAGAGCAGAAGAAATTCTCCACAAAACTAAAGCAAAGTTAGCTAAATATGACCAGTATTATCAAGGATATAGTGCATTTGAGGGCAGAGTGGCTTAGTGGGCTAACACATGTGAACATCACCATGCGTTGGTCAGCAAGCTGTTAACCGAAGTTTCAGGTAGTAAAATAATTAGGAATCCAAATACCGGTGCCCGGTGGGACTTTTAACTCGGCATAACTCTACCTTCTACCCCAGCCTGGGGAAAAAACTCATGCAGTCTAAAAGGCAAAGAGGGAAGACAAAAAAAAAAAAAAAAGGATACAGGGTATTTAATTAGAGCCAAAGTTTTATTTTTATTCAAATGCTTTCCTAGAACCCAGATATCTCAAGCTTTTATATGCATTAAAGTTACCTTTATCATGAATGTAAGGCCTTTATTGGGGCAAATTAATTTGTAATGGCGGAATCTACTTTTTGTGAGTAAAGTACAAAATTTAGAGAAAAGTTGGTAACAAAATTTAAGTCATATAAAAATGATAGATACTAATATTTAATCAACTTTGGGAGCTACCATATCAGTTTAATTAAATTAAATATTAAGGGAAAGTAATGTTTTGAAGTTTAAACTTACTTGAACAATTTGTCCTTAAAGTTGAACCTTCTGGCACATTTATAGCATTCATAGACATGAGCTTGTTCCTGCTCTTCTTCTTCAATAACCTCTTGTTTGATAAAGGTATCAGAAGATTCAATGATAACTTCTTCCTGTGCCCATTGATTGGGGTCAAGTGGATCATACCCCTCAGGTAAAATACTATTTGTTGCTACAGAAACAAAAAACATTAATTAATAGTTTTTGTGAAATATTTATATAAGAAAATACTTAACATAAATTTTTTTTAGTACTGCCTATGGTTATAAAATTAATATTAAACTAATGATAGAAACTTGAGATTTTTAATAATTTCTTCAGGAACAGCTTCTGAGTCTACTTGCTATATATTATAATGTTGCTCTAGGGCCTAATCATAACTCATTGAAGAACCCATCTGGAGAAAGAAAAATTAGAATAAAAACGTCCTTTCTATTTTTGTACATGCACTAAATTCCCGAGAAAATTCAGGAAAAAAGTTATAAAGAAAAGAAAAATGTTTTAGGACCTAACTCACTAAGTATGTATTCTACGGTAAAATTTATAATATAACTTTTGAAAGGTAATTAAATTACCAACAAAACAAAAAAAAAAAATCGAAATCGAACCTGTATTAGCGATGATACAGGGTATTTTATTTTCTACACCTATGTGTAGAAATACACACAAATATGTATAAATGGAGGCCTTCATACAGTAACTGTCCCATTGACATTCTTTAGTTTAGTTAACCAAGGACTAGATCAACACTATTTTTAATGTAACTAATAGATGAATGGAATTAGAGATTGTTATGATGACATAGTTTGTATACCAGGAAGTGGAAACAAAACTACAAATTTTGAATAAACCTTTTCTAATCTACAATTGAGTGAATTTTTATATTAATAATTAATATATTATATTAAAAAACAAAAACTCAGGCCATTCTTATAGGTTCCAACTCCCTCCTTAGATCCATTTCCACCCTTCCTTCCTTGATTATTAATGACCAACCAATCTCCTTCACCTCCTCTGTAAAAAACTTAGGAATTACCATTGATCAAAACCTATCATGGAAACCCCATATTGCTCATATCTCCAGGTCATATAAGGTCAATTGGTACACTTAAACTATTTCATCGTTCTCGTCAGCATCTCCCACAACCTATCCGCAAGCTCCTCGTTTCCTCCTTGATTTTCCCCTACTTTGACTATGGGTGTGTGGTATATGGTGGCCTCTCGTTGGAGCTTGAGGAGAGACTGAAAAGAATCATGAACTGTTTTTTAAGATTTGTCTTCGGCACTTCGAGATGGTCTCATGTGTCCCACCTATATGACGAGTCAAAGTGGCTCTTCCCCTCTTCCCGCTGCCTATACTTTCTTGGAAATTTCTTATACCAAACGATCAACTCCCAGCACCCTTCCTATATCTACTGCTTCCTCAAGCCGAAACCTTTAGTCCAGTCAATAAAAACGAGATCCCGTGATTCTGACCTCTATATTCCATTCCACAAGAGAAAAACCAATGAACGTTCCTTCGTAGCCCGCTCCGTCATCTACTGGAGTTCTTTGCCACGTAACATCCATCATGCCTTTTCACCGTCGACCTTCAAATACCTCCTTACAGCCCAAACAGACGATTCGCAACAATAAATTTCATTCTATGAACTGAATTTGTGAGAAGCAAATGGTGATGCCCTTCCTCGCCGTTAAGGCTATACGGGATTTTCCCGGGCCAGGGAGTGTGGGCGGGGATTTAAAAGACTCCCCCGGCACCGGGACGCGAACTCGTGACTATTTTTATATCTTTAATTCATATGTCAGGTTGCCAGGCAACGGCGGTGCAGTGCACACGCTTTAATCCTCACCAATGATCTTTGACTATTATTTTTACTATTTATTTGTATTTCTCTTCACTTTAGGTTGTGCTTTTTCTTTCGGGTATATATGTTTATATTTTATGTCTCTCTGTGTACCAATATGAGTATGTATGTATACATAGTTCCTTTTTTTACCTTTATACCACAATTAATCCTGAGATTTTATTTTATCTTAGTGTTTGCTTATTATTATATGAATTACTGTAAATATTGTTACATTTTGTATTAAATTATTTTTCTATTAGATAGCCTATTGTTTATAAATTGTGCAGTTATGTATATATGGATATGTAATTTCTTTTCTTTCTTCTTCTTTTTTTTTTTTCATCATAATAATAAGTAATTTTGAGAAGATTTTGTGTTCATTTTTATATGTATGTATATATATATATATTTATGTCTCTCTGTTTACCAATATGAGTATGTATGTATACATAGTTCCTTTTTTTACCTTTATACCACAATTAATCCTGAGATTTTATTTTATCTTAGTGTTTGCTTATTATTATATGAATTACTGTAAATATTGTTACATTTTGTATTAAATTATTTTTCTATTAGATAGCCTATTGTTTATAAATTGTGCAGTTATGTATATATGGATATGTAATTTCTTTTCTTTCTTCTTCTTTTTTTTTTTTCATCATAATAATAAGTAATTTTGAGAAGATTTTGTGTTCATTTTTATATGTATGTATATATATATGTATATATACATATATATATATATATATATATATATATATATATATATATATATATATATATATACAAAATTGTGGTATAAAGGTAAAAAAAGGAACTATGTATACATACATACTCATATTGGTACACAGAGAGACATAAAATATAAACATATATACCCGAAAGAAAAAGCACAACCTAAAGTGAAGAGAAATACAAATAAATAGTAAAAATAATAGTCAAAGATCATTGGTGAGGATTAAAGCGTGTGCACTGCACCGCCGTTGCCTGGCAACCTGACATATGAATTAAAGATATAAAAATAGTCACGAGTTCGCGTCCCGGTGCCGGGGGAGTCTTTTAAATCCCCGCCCACACTCCCTGGCCCGGGAAAATCCTGTATAGCCTTAACGGCGAGGAAGGGCATCACCATTTGCTTCTCACAAATTCAGTTCATAGAATGAAATTTATTGTTGCGAATCGTCTGTTTGGGCTGTAAGGAGGTATTTGAAGGTCGACGGTGAAAAGGCATGATGGATGTTACGTGGCAAAGAACTCCAGTAGATGACGGAGCGGGCTACGAAGGAACGTTCATTGGTTTTTCTCTTGTGGAATGGAATATAGAGGTCAGAATCACGGGATCTCGTTTTTATTGACTGGACTAAAGGTTTCGGCTTGAGGAAGCAGTAGATATAGGAAGGGTGCTGGGAGTTGATCGTTTGGTATAAGAAATTTCCAAGAAAGTATAGGCAGCGGGAAGAGGGGAAGAGCCACTTTGACTCGTCATATAGGTGGGACACATGAGACCATCTCGAAGTGCCGAAGACAAATCTTAAAAAACAGTTCATGATTCTTTTCAGTCTCTCCTCAAGCTCCAACGAGAGGCCACCATATACCACACACCCATAGTCAAAGTAGGGGAAAATCAAGGAGGAAACGAGGAGCTTGCGGATAGGTTGTGGGAGATGCTGACGAGAACGATGAAATAGTTTAAGTGTACCAATTGACCTTATATGACCTGGAGATATGAGCAATATGGGGTTTCCATGATAGGTTTTGATCAATGGTAATTCCTAAGTTTTTTACAGAGGAGGTGAAGGAGATTGGTTGGTCATTAATAATCAAGGAAGGAAGGGTGGAAATGGATCTAAGGAGGGAGTTGGAACCTATAAGAATGGCCTGAGTTTTTGTTTTTTAATATAATATATTAATTATTAATATAAAAATTCACTCAATTGTAGATTAGAAAAGGTTTATTCAAAATTTGTAGTTTTGTTTCCACTTCCTGGTATACAAACTATGTCATCATAACAATCTCTAATTCCAGTCATCTATTATTTACATTAAAAATAGTGTTGATCTAGTCCTTGGTTAACTAAACTAAAGAATGTCAATGGGACAGTTACTGATATATATATATATATCTTTTTTTTTGTTTATTTCTAATACTTTTTAAATAATGTATTTAATGTTAGAATTTTTATAAGTTAGTTTTTGGCCAGATTTGTATTTTATTTTGTATTAATTCATCTTTGTTATTCTGAGTGGACTTAGTCTCAGAATAAAGTTCTATTTTCTATTCTAATAATGATACAGCTTATCTGCAATAAAATTAGCAGATATGGAAAGAAATCATGCAAGATGTAAAGTTCATTAGAAGTATTATCTAGTTGGTTTAAGGCAATAAAAGCTCATGGTATAGTAATATATTTTTTTTTCCTTTGCTTAGTTTTATTGTGTTTGTACCCTAAGAATAAATAAGGAGTAGAGTTGTTACATTTCATTCTACTAAACACAAATTGCAGATGCAGTTAAAAGTTAATTTTTGTGTCACAATATTATTCAAAGCAATAAGAATTTTTTGTTTTAGAATGTATTGCTAAAATCAATAGAAGTATTTTTTGTTAGTTTTAAAATAAAAATTTGAATAGACTATACTGACAAACCATTTTTTAAGTGATGGCACATTACCTAATATCTACAAACAACCCATCATATATTAAGATAAGAATCATCCTACTGATATCACAAATTGTATATTTAAAACTGACATTTTTATTGGTTTTATAATACCCTATGTATCAATGTTTTAAGACAATATTCTTTATTATTTTTTCATATGGTTGTCTTACAATTGACTTTATAGTTTTTAAAAAAAAATATAACTGCTTGGCAATTCAAATTCGACAATAATTGTTGCCAAATTTGTAATTAATAGATTAACTTACACACTTAAAAAAGAATTAAATGATTACTATATTTTAATTTAGTATTTATTTGACCGCACCCCCCAATTAACTCCTTTTCAACTTAAAAAAAAAATTACTGTTTCTTAGTCAATCGTTGAGCAAGGAGGTGATTTGATCAAGACCATGTTGGCCAGAAATGCCCTGGTAGAAGGTAAAAGAAAAAGAAGTTCCTCATGCTCTTTATTAATTATTTCATTAAAAGTACCCAATTTATAGAGGCTATGTGTGCCCAAGGAGGGTCTCCCACCACATGGTCCATCCATGGCTGATGAAACAGAATAAATAATATCTACTAATAGATATTTTAAGTCATTCTTTATTATTATTTTTTTTTATATATCTATACAAGATGTGATATTCATGAACTAAAATAGCCCTATAGTTCAGGTTAACTGATACGTAATATTCAGTTTTTAATTATACATTTGCTTAACATACATTTTAACTGCTGCTAATCGATTTGACATATATATATATATATATATATATTAATTTTGATACAGCATATATTTTGCATGCAGTACAGGTAATGATAGAGACTTTTGTCCTATTTAAATTTCATAAAACAAGTACAATAGTAAGATGGAGAAAATAATTCAAATCTATCAAAAATTAAGACTAATAATTATATTGAAACAGTTGTTTCAAGTTCCATTAATTACACAAGCAATATAGCCAATATATTGATAGATTTTTCTTGGTGTTTTGATAACAAATTTAGATGAAACTAGCCTTGCTCATTTCTATCTAATCTGATTCAATGGTTAAATGTTAATTTGAATTGATCATTGTTTCTTTGTTTTGTTTTTTTTAAATGGATGTGCATATATATATCTTTTCTGAAATGCTCAAAACTTGAAAATAGAATCTAAATCTCAATGAAAATAAGGCAATAATGACCCTAGTGGTTGAAGTCTTAAAAAAAAAACATAAGATTTATTTCTTATTCTTTCAAAAATGCATTCCATAAAGGTTAATTATATATTGCAGTGAAAATAGCATCTGTAAATGTAGATTCAACCTGTATTTTAAAGGTTATCAGGAAGTGATCAACTAGACTGTCACTCTTAGACCTTTCCTCAGCTGGTCAATTCTGAATTAAATCTTCTTCCCACTTGGCAGTAAAGGATTTTATTTAAATTTTAATGAATTTTAATCTAAAAGTTGTTTTAGTTTTAGATAAATGGCTAATATTAGATTTTTACTATTTAAAGTTGATAGAATAAGATGCAACTATAATCAATTTAAAAAATAGATTTCTAAAAATTATATCCCTATTTCCAATGAAACAAAAACATTTATTTTGTGACCAGCTGCATAATTAGTATCATACATCAATAAAACATAATCTCGATATTCTTTATAGCGTACTAGTATTATAAATGTATTTTTAATAACTGATAAATTATTTAACAAAGTAAATTATGTTTATTTATTGTATAAATGCACAAATAAATAAGCATAAGTGCATATAAGTGAAGTAAGAAAGAAGATATAATCATTAGATTTTAATATTAAGAGGTATCTATAAATATCCTTTCAACAATAAACACTAACAAAATGGAAGAAAAAATGTCCAATAAAAGAAACTCAACAAGTTTATCATTAAGAGGTTAAAATTCTTGACCTTAGAACTCATTAGAAATTAATTCATATGATTACAATTAAAATAATGAGAAAAAAAGAGAAAGTAAAATTCTAAAATAAGATAAATTTAAACAATCCATAAAATGGCCTCAATGGTTTCTTCATAATATGATGTAACAACACTGAATTCTTAAATATAGTTTAGCTACTGGTTCAAACTAAAAAAAGAGAAATATGATGAAAGTTAGTTTAATTTATCCAATCCGAATTTCAATAGTTGATAAATTTGTTCTGATGACTTACCAAATGAATGGTTTGAGGCTTAATCTTACGTAATAGATAATTATTAAACCATTGTCTCCATTCAAGTTATCCAATAATAAAAATTTATGGTGTATAACAACAGTTATAGCTTGAATAATTTCATTGTGATCAATTAATTGTTACAATTATCATACAAAAAAAAAAAATTCAAATAATTCTTTAACTCAAGGAAAAATTAAATTAAAATGAGTGATTATTAAGCTTAGTTTAATTATACTTTATAACATATAACTCAATTAAAAAAAATTAAAGAAGAAATAGAAAAAAATAATGAGTTAACTTTCATCGTAAATAGAGAATTTTTTACTGGATACATTAGGAAAAATTAGTCATGATGATACAACTATCTTGGTTTTCTTTCAAACTATTTTTCAAACATTAAAAACGAGGAGAAATAGAATTTAAAGTACATAATTTTACTCATCTAAATCATATGTAAAGGTCACCAAATTAAAGCATTAATTCTAACTCATAAAACACCAACCCAACGATAGAAAGAACATTGTTTAGTAGAAAAAAAAAAATATATATATATAAATATGAAAGATTTGATCATAACAAAACTGAGAGAAAAAAGTACTTTCAGTGACCAAGAGCCTACGGCTACAACAAAATTATTACTAAAAATCTATAATTACTTAAAAATGATTTTAATTGAACAATACAAAAATAGTAAGCGGGAATAAACATCATGAAATTCATGTTAATTAAAAAATTAAAAAAATAACAAAATAAGAATAATTTTCATCTACACTGAAGTAGTCAAGGTTAGAATAATGGCATAAAACATGGTGGACAAGTAGTAGAAAATTTCAGAAATCAGAAAAGCAAATAATAACAAAAGATTTGTTTTTCTGTTTGAATGAAAACAACCAGGTTACTTTGTAAGGGTTCATAATAGTGAAGGTTAAAATATACAGAAATCAACTTAATAAATAAGTTCAACCCTCTTTCATTGACCTATGCAATAAAGGGAAATTAGGCATTAGCGAACTGCAAGTCATGTATAATGAACAGCATAATAGAAAATTAATAAACGATTATTTTTTAATAGTTAAACCCATAAGAACAAAACCCGTGAGAAGGAAAACCTGCCTGAAACGATCAAGGTTAGCCATCTTTGGAGGCTTCTCTCATATTGGTTATAAATACGGCTCTTTATCACGCTTTGATAAAACCTTTAAATATAGGCGAAAACACAGTGTCACTTTCCTAAATGTGTACTTTATATTGTATGGAAGCCTCAAGAGTCGGAGGCCTTAATTAAAGTATAAATTAAACTTTCAAATATGGAGTAATTTAGTTGCTACGGGAAACTTGTCTACTTACCATGGATGATTTCTTCATGATCTTCTCTTTGTTCAGTTACCACATCAGTAGTATCCAATGTTTCTGCAATGACAACTTCCTCGTGCAAATCAATAGGGAAATATTCGTCAACAAATACAAATTCTTCTTTGTAATCGACCTCTTCGATAGTCTCCATCGCCGCCATGATGTACCGACGGGAGGCTACATAGGGGAGAACCTCCGCGACGACGCGACCGCGCATTAATGGAAATTAATACTTTTATTTGAATTAAAAATTATCAGTATTAATATATTACATTTTCATTTTAAAATATAATTTTGATTAATATTTTCATTTTTATGATTTCCTTAGTTTCAGCTTATCCCTGATATGGCCTTGGGTTGATTATTTTTAATCAGCTGATTGTCAATTGAAAGCGGGCGATTAATCCGGCTGAAATCCGATTTCAATCAAATTCCGACGTTCGAAAGATATATTCTGTAGTTAAGGAATTTTTTTGAGAAACAAAAAAGGATTACAATAGTCTTTGTAATGTTTTTTTTTCATTTATTTGAGAATATTTGACTTTGCAATGTTTTTTAAATATATAATACGTAATACATTAAAGGAATATTTGATATATGGATTTTTAAAAATTTTTTTCAGTACCTGTAACTTTCTTTTGAAGTTTCCAAATCAAAATACATTAGTAGATACTCTTCTAATGTGTTATGTACTTGAATCTCTTCTTTTAATTTATTTTTTAAATGGAGGCCATCCCTTTAATTGACTTATTAGTATTCATTATAATCTATAATTAAGAAATTGCAAATGAATTCACAAATTTATCATTATAATAATTCTACAATATATATAGACATATATAGATATAGATATATCTACAGTTGAACTTTAAATTATTGTCACAAATTTATTTTTTGAGCTCATTTCTGCTTCAAAGGAAAAATATCAGATTATTACCTTCTGCCAAATCACTTAAATTAGTAAATGAAGAACAAATAACTTACTTAAAAGTAAATATTGAAATAGGTGCATTTAGACTTTTCAAAAACTATGGGACAAAGATGTTTATATAAATGGTTATTTTACAATGCTAGTATTTTTGTTTCTTGTTTTTAATATGTTCCATATCATATTAGTATAAAGAGAAATAAAATAAATAGTTTGGTTTAGCAATAATGTCGCTGTTAGTTAAGTTAGATAATTGTGTTTCCCATACTTTGTGAAATGTCTAAACACATGTTAAGACATGCTCGTTAGAAGTGGCTAATAGAATAATTATAACTATTTCTGAACAAAAATTAAGAGATTCATAGATAAAAAATGCTCTGATGGGAAAAATGTGTTATTGATACTTGGCAGCACAAAAATGCCCGGTGGTCAATGCTGGAGCAGGCTAAGACTCAGCGTGTGGGTCGTACAGCAATATAATAATAATAAGAAAAAAATAATTCCACAAAGTTAATCATAAATTGATAACAATTTGTTTTAATATTTCATATGAAAACAATTTAACAATTAATTTTCATGCTACATAGGAAGGTTTGGTTTTCTAATATAAAAAAAATAAAAAATTCTAAAGTTATCTTTAATTTATTAAAACATTCATTTAAAATTTGTGCTGATAATTCTTTGTCTGTGAAGTTAGAAGATAGTGAACAATTACTTGCTTAAGCAACAATCATAGTTGGTATATGGTAACGTGAAACTGACATATGAAGTAATAAAAAATAAAATTAGAAAATGTTGTTTAATTTACTTTATTTAAGTAAATTATGAATCTAATAATACATATTTAAGAAGTATTATTGAAATCATATTTAGTGAATAAAATGTCCTTACACATTTAATTTATTAACATTAATTGAACTTTGAATATTCTGTTAAGAATTTTTAAAATTTATTTTTAAGTAAAACTGATATATTCAATTAAAATAAATGATCTAAGATCAGTTTAAAAGTATGCCTTTTTTTTCTAGAGAAGATAATTTTTTCACTAATAATATGACTAGTATATGACAGAGCTTTTTCCTTACAATGTGTACATTTAGATATTTTTGCTCTAAAATAAATTATTTTAAAAAAGTACCTAAGTAGTTATGAGATTTAAGATTTTGAGAAAATAACTTCAAAATGTATTGATTTATAGAAAAAATAAGATAATTTACAAGTAGGTGATAAAAAATAATAGTTTTTTTATTATAGTTATACCATCTTAAAAAATCATTTGTTGGAATAAGACTGCGATCAAGTTGTTAGAATTTCCATATTAGTCTTTCATATAGATTTAACTAATAACAATGGATATAAGTATATTGAACAAAAATTGTATGATCATTTATTTCCACACAAAAATATCTGTTTTATACATATACTTAAAAACCAGTCTTAAAATAATTTGCATGTACCCAATTAGTTTTAAATATGATCCTGGAAATATTTTTGCAACATTTTTCAAATAATAAGGACAGAAAGAATCAAATGTATATTTTGCATCGATAGTTTCTCATATTGAAGTAAAATTTCTAAGGATTTGAATTTAACTAATATCTGAACAAACTAGCCTAAATAATTATTGCGTTAGCTTACTAAAGTCTATTAAATTATGTACAAGTGTGCAGCAATAATAATAAAATTATTTCATAAACTAGCTTTATGTTGTGAATAAGTTATGGAAACATAAATATGTATCTTTCAGACTTTATTCTATTAATTTATTGTTTAAAATCAACAAATTAACCATTTATTCAAAAATTGTTTTTGAGGAAATATGTAGTCTTTAGAGTAAAGACCCATGTAATTCAACATTACTGGCTTGTAAACATATAAATAATTTAAATCTCAAGAATATAAAAAATTATAGTAAGTATAATGACAGAATCCTCTATAATGATAGAAAGCTCCATTATACATATATTAAATTTATAAATTATAATTATAATTTTTGTAATACTTTATTTTGTAATTTGTCTTTTCTACGTTTTTATTCAGGAATACATTTTTATTGATTTATAAATTAAAACTTTTTTTTTATTAAGTAATAATTATTTTAAAATAAAAATATTTAAGAATATATATAATTCTAATATACAAGTGGATAAATGGAAAATTGATGGAGAAGCAGTTAGTCCTAAGCAGCAACAATAATATTTCAACTTATTGTGAAAGCTTTCACTGCCACACATCAACAAACCAGTTCTGTAAAGTTCGGTAGGACCACTTTGCACCAGGGATAAATAATACATAAACAGAAGACTCAACAGCATCATGAACTGCTCATTTCAGGTGTTAATCTAGAGCTGAAAAAAATTGATACGTGCTTATGAATTTGTTTTAATTGCTTGAAACGTGTTAATTGTTGTGGCTTTGATTTTACACATTTTCTGTTTTTCTATATGTTTCATTAATCACAAATTTGGAATTTTCGGAATATGATATAATGTGATACTGGACTATTTATTTGAAAAACAATGTGATTCTAGATTTTTTAGGTACAAATAAATTATTAAAATTTAAAATTAATATATTTAATCTAATTTGATTATTTATATATCAAAACTTTTTTAAATCTCACAGCCGAAACGTTAAAAAACAATTTTTAAATGTTTGTAAATATATTTTAAATGTAAAATAAGAAGGCTGTGAGATAAAAGTGTTTTTGATATATAAATAAACATAGAGTATGACTTTGGCAGTATTGAGCGTCAGTTCGGGTCTGTGTTCATTTTCAATCCTATTAAGTTATACACTCCCTATAAAAGTGATTTTTGGTATACTCCTCTGATTCGTATTTAGGAATGCTTTTACAAATTTCGGTGGTGTTCTGAAGAGTGCAAGAGCAGCTGTGAAGGAATAAATGAAGAGGCATTTCGCTGGAAGTTTGCAGCCGTTATCGCTAAAATCTGCAAGAAATTTCCTGTCAGCCCCCCCTTCTCTGTTTCAGTCTCATCACAAGGTCAGTAACAGCCAACAGCTGTTCCTTGACAACTATATTTACGTTGACTTGAACATTTCTTCAAAGAAACTTTATTTTATTTATATATATATTATTATTTCCTTTTAATTTCTCTTCATGTTTAAAGACTTAAACATCCCAACAATTTTAGACAGTGCAAAAGAAAACTACAGTAACTTTCACTAAAGACTAACTTACAACACAAATCCTCTGACCGAAAACCTTAAAAGCACTAGAAACCCGTACAGCCCATCTCGACGATTACGCAAGCGGTAACCAAGAGACCTGCTGAACTGAACTATTTCCTGGATTGTGATGGAACGCTGTGAAGCTGCCAAAAAATTTGCTCATTTTTATGTCCAATTTTATGTTATGTATTAATAAAAAAAAAAAAAATTCTCTTCAAATTAAAAAAAGCCTATTTATTTAAAAAAAAAGTCTTACAATATATAGTTATTATGGGTGTAACCAATGAAGATTTACTAGCAGAGCTTAAAAAAATAATGAAGAAACAAAATCATCTTTTAATAACATCAAAATAATTCTTGATTCTCTAATGGAGGAAATTTCAGAGCTCAAAAAGAAAAATTCCGACCAGGACAAGAAAATTATTGCCCTGGAGAACGAAATAAGATTCTTAAAAAGAGAAAGAAAAAGAAATAATTTTTTAATCTTTAATTTGCCTGGTACGGAAAACGAAGATGTTCGTGCAAATGTCATATGGGTCTGTCAGGAAGTTAACACATTAAAGCCGAGAGTCGTAGTACTATGATTTATCTCGACTGCTACTTAAAGACGAGAGTCGTGGTAATTACCGCATACTAGCATACTTTCGTCAAGATCCTCCGCCTATAGTGTGTTAATATAGAAATACCTGAACTAGCCATTAAAAAATGCTTCCGAATAGCAAAAGGCAAAGAACCCAGACCAATTTTAGTATCACTCAATAACAACCATAATAAACAGAGAGAGAAAGAGAGAAACACTTTCTTTTCATAAAAATATAAAAGATTGCTGCCCAATTATATTGGGTTGCTATATACACAGCATACTCTTCAATCCTTAGGACAATAAATGAACTTATATATAAATATACAGAAGTATTAGTTTATATTAGTAAAATATATATATACATTTTTTTTTCCTTCCTTTCATTGTTCATGCTTTTTTTTTTTCTTTTCAACATTCAACATTCCCTTCCTCTCACCTCTCTCTCTTTATCTCTATTGTTTTCAATTTTTCTTTAAATAAATAAATTAAAACTCTCAGGCTAGCCATGCATGTGGTGGTGAATGATTCCCAAGGAGTCGAGGACTAACCAAGGCCAACCTCGCTACGTCCTTAATGTCGACACCTAGTTCCTCTAGGAAGCTCCTAGTTCTTTTTGGAATTGTTACACGAGACCCAAACCAGAGGCTTCTCATGGGTAATAAAAGAGAAATAAACATTTGAAAATATGAATATCAGAATAACTCACGATAGATTGACGGAGGATAGAGAGAAAGGTAGATATTCCACTATATAACTAAGCTAAAGGCTATTGATAAAAATGCAGTTTATAAAAAAGGATTTTTTAAAGTGAGAGGTAGCCTTTACCGGTTGGATGAAGTAGAAAATATTCTGAATATCTCGCCGGGTAATGTTGAAAAAAGACAAAGAATCTAAGCAAATAAATAAGAAGAGAAGAACAGAAGAAAGATTAAAATTATTTCAGTGCCGACTTAGATCTAGCCACTAGCTCCCTGAGTGGCAAATCCCCGGAAAATAACTTCTGACCTCAGAAACTACAGCTATAAAAAAAAATGTCACAACGGCTTCTAGAATGTACGGAAAATGGCTTGGGAATAATGTACTGGAATGTAGAAGGGCATAAGAATTTTTATAATTTAAATAATGAATATTTAAATCTTATGTTTAAATATCAAATAATTTGTCTACAAGAGAAGTTTATCCTCAAAGACGATATTTCCTTCATAGTTGTTTTAGTGACTACCTAATGCTTAATTCGAAAGCCATTAAACGGAAAAATAAAGGCAGAGGCAGTGGAGGTTTATTAATCTTTGTTAAAAAAATACCTAAGTTGAAGGCAAATATTATTGATTGTTGTAATTTATGGCTATTTGTAGAAATAGAATTATATAACATAAAACTAATAATAGGCAACATTTATAACATAGATGAATTTATCGATCTTTTTAGTGGAGTATTGACTGAAATAAAAGATGATCTTTCTCGTAAATACATTTTGCTCGGAGGGGATTGGAATGGAAGGTTCGGTGCGTTAAACCAATCGACTAAATACAATCTCTTTGAAGGAACAATGTTGAATGAGGTTAGAGAGTCGCAAGACCGAGTTAAAGGATGCAAAAATAGCAAACTTTTAGAGTAAAATGATTTTATAATGATCAATGGCAGTTCTGTAGTGGATACAATTTGGATGAACCTCAATATGATGCCATTTCTTAATGACATGGTCTTGGACCAAGTACCGGAAGTGTCTTCTCATATGCCGCTCCTTTTCGAACTCCTCCCGCTTTATTCATCTAAACTTCACAACCGTGAAAACAACTTTCGTAAAATACAATCATTCACATGGGAAATGAGTAATATTGAACGTTTTCTCGATTTATTAAAACATTCCTCCAATATATATTGTAATTCCAATAGTGCGTCAAACATCTACGAAAATTTAAAAAATACAGTTACTCACTTAGACATGAAATCAGATATCTCAAAAACTAACACAATAAACACTGGCTTAACATCGGATAATAAAAGCTGGTTCGACGAAAATTGTAAAGTTAAAAAGAAAGAAGTCCGTAAGAAGTATAAAATATTCAGAAAACTTCCATTTTTAAAAAAGAACCTAAACGCATAAGTAAAGGAAAGAAAAATAAACAAGTCTTTAGAGAATCTAAAAAGAAACATTATAGTCGATAAATATTCTGAATAAAAAAACAGCAAAGAATTTTGGCAAAGAATAAAACGATTTAGGAAAAAAAAAAAACGTTGAGCTGGAAATATCATCAGAAACTTTTGAGAATTTCTATAGAAATTTCTATTCCTCTCCAAATCTTGGCATAGATACAGCATTAAAGATAATAAATCCATTCCTTGAATGTGAAATATCGTTAGAAGAACTGCAAATAGCTATTTATCACATGAAAAGAGATAAATCCCCTGGCAATGATGGGATACCTTATGAATATTGCAAACTATTAACACCTGAGTGGGAACATTATATCCTCAATCTTATGAATGAAGTCTATAAACAAGAAGACATCCCCAAACGCTGAGCAAAAATAATAATAAAACCAATTTTCAAAAAAGGTAACAAAAATGACCCGACGAATTATAGAACTATAGCTATATTAAAAACAATAACCAGAATATTCACTTACATTCTGAACAGCCTTCTTATGGAATGTTCAGAAATAAACAAAATACTGCCAGAAGAACAAAATAGTTTTCGTAAAACAGGGGATGCAGAGATAGCATCTTTGCTTTGAGCTCAATCATAAGTATGAACCTGAGATTTAAAGGACAATATGTTTCTGCAATATTTATTGATTTTCAAAAAGCCTTTAATATTTTAAATCATAATAAGTTATGGCAAAAGCTAAATAACATTGGAGTGAATGCAAAAATAATTAGAATACTCAAAAAATTGTATGAAAATATGGAAGCAGTGGTAGACATTAATGCGGTGATGTCAAGCCCACTAAAAATTACAAAAGAAATACTTCATGGTGATTCAGATAGCACATTACTCTATGCACTGTTCATCTCAGATATTGTTAAGTATTTTTATGAGCAACAAGCAAGAAGTTTAGCTATAAGTAGCTCAAAAGAACTTTTAATGTTATTATTTGCGGACGACATAGTGATACTTATGGAGTCATGGATAGATTGCCAAAAGAAGTTAAACATATTATAAAAATATTGTAAAGAAAACTTACTGATTCTCAACACAGAAAAAAACGAAAATAGTACCATTTAACAAAGGTGGTGGGTGGACAAAATTACTGAAGCCATTTTTATATGAAGGAAAGCCCATTCAAATAGTGAACAATTACTCCTACTTAGGATTACAGTTAGTTTGACAGGAAAACACCATTAAGCTACAATTATTTCAATAAAAAAAAAAAATCTCTATAGCAACAGCTCTGACCATTTTACAAGGAATTAAATCTGAAAATTGGGACTCAAAACATAAGCTGTATCAATTAATCATTCGTTCGACATTATTATATTATTCAGAAATATGGGGTCTGCAGAATTGTCCTAATTTAGAATGAATCACAATGAAATACGTCAAACAGATTTACAAATGGTCCAAATATACACCAAACTACACTGTACGTTTGGAAACAGGAATAACAACTATGGAAGTAAAAGTTGTCAAAAGAATGTACAGATGGTGAATAACTCTACTAAAAATGCCTGAAGATAGAATCCAATTGATTTGCTACAATAGATTGAAGGAATTGGATAATAATTGCAATATGGTTTTTAATTGTTACTGTCAGCTAAAAGGAAAATTATTAAAATTAGGTTCAGATTCAATTTTGCAACACAATAATGACCCTAATTCTGAAATTGCTCAACTATACCTCAAAGACATTATAAATAGATTTGAAAATCACTCCATTTGTAACGATATAAATTCAAAATATAATTCAGAATACAGAAACATGAGTAGTCTAAGCCACGGAGAACAATATTTAAACATAGAACAGTCAGCCAACTTAGGGTAGCCAATTTAACGAAACCTTCATTTTATCTTAATGGAAGGGCCTATACACTAGAAGGAAAATAAAACTGTAATATATGCAACCTCCAAAAACCAGAAAATTTATATAATTTTTTGATAGAATGTCTGATGAATAAAGATTTGAGAGAACATTACATAGAGAAATATATTACAGAAGACAACAATTCAATGCTTGGTAATTTGTTAACAATATAAAACCTCACAAAGTTAAATGATATATTTTATTTTACAGTAGAGAGCCTTAAAGTAAGATCACTCATTATGAATGAATAAATGCCAGCAATATTTATGTCTATTTTTATGTTTACCACAAAACATTGTTATCTTCAACTAAGAAGTTAAGCATATGTTGTAATGTACACCTTTATTGGAAGTGGGTAAAAAGGATTTAATAAATTAATGTAACATACCTCTTATATTTTACAAATAATAATAATATAACCTCGGAAGCTCACTTCTTACCATTGGGATACTTCCTAAATAAATAAGAGGTTGTTATAATAATAAACAAAATTATAAGATAATTAATATATTTATTTATCTCAGGTGTGGGTTACTGACAATCAGATCAACTCAGACGAACTATTATTATTTACCCTATTTATATTAAAATTAAACACTGGTTTAAAAATAAAGTCAAGTATGAATTGACAAGCTAACCTTTTCTGTAAATACAATGTTTCTTCCTTTGTGGCACTTAACTTATTTGTCTTCACATATTTCCTTATGTTCTGCCAAACACATATCCCAAAATGGTAACACTATTCTTCCACTCAACTCAAGCTCTCTGGGAAATCCTCTCTCTTGCAATTCCAAACAACTATTCTCCCTGCCAAACAAGATCTTCTAAGATGGTAAAACTATTACTGGGTTTTACCCACTTGAGCCAGGATAGGATATCTTCTCTTAACCTCTCTTCACTGCAGTCACACAACAACTGTTTGCCAAAACAAAAACCTTTGTCCCTCTCCTCTTTGGAATTTTCCTTCTTGGGAAACTACAGAGCAGCCATTTTCTTTTCCCTGCACTATTAGAACTAGAATAGCTTGCTTTTTAACTGTTACATTAATTTATTAAATCCTTTTTACCCACTCCCAATAAAGGTGTACATTACAATGTATTGTTGCAATCTGCTACATTGTATTGCAGGAATATATTATTGCTATTTTTAAAATTCCTTGAATGTATATTTATTTGATTTTTTTTTATATATCTTCAAGTTAATACTTTTTATTTATATTGTTATACAGTTGTTTTTCCTTTTCTGTTTTTTGTTTTGTTTTTTTTACATCACAATTTATATATCTAGTTTATCTTATTCATGAAAAAAGAATATTTCTCCGATATATTTCTATATTTTTATAGTAATTTATTTTGATTCTTTTTTATGTAATAATGTATTTGATGGAGTCAGACATCCTGTAATTGTATATACTAATTACAAAATACAGAATTTTCATTCATTTATTCATATATAAATAAACATATTTAGAGTAAATATAATAATTATTAAAAGATCTCACAACAAATATGAATAACCTAAATAAGGTTATTTATCATAAATTTAAAATTATCTTATTTGGTACAATTCATTGAAAAGCAAAACAAAAGCATAAACCAATGTTTATGTTTTGTTTTAGTGTTGAAATCACTTTAAATTTAAATTACATTTAAAGTTAAATGTAACTTTAAGTTAAACTAGTTTAAAGTTAACTTTAGTTAAGTTTAAATTAACTTCACAAAACTTCATACAAATTACTTATTTATTTTTATCTTTTAGAGAGATGAAAATTGCCTTTGAAAACATTAACATAAAATTGAGGATTCAATTTTGACATTATCGGTAATTGTTAATACAAAATTAATATTTAAAATTATCTGTTATTATGATAATCGACAATAAGAGGTTTTAATCAGTAAAAATCAACTGAATATTTGCTTTTATTATTGTTGATTATTTAATTTTCCATTTTTTAACAGAACTTAATTTTTTATTAAGAGACAATAAATGATAGAATTAATTCCATTGTTAATGAAAAATATTTGACCTCTATAAAAAGCAACAACAATAATGGTGATAAATAGATTGTTGAGACACTAACATAAGTTATAGGTCAATTGTCGTAGTAATTGGTCTTTGTATTAATAATTAGACTAAATTGAAATTGAGCCTGAAGATATGGTAATTGTTGATTTTTTTTTTGCTGAAGATGGACAGTGTAGAAATTTAAAAGATTTTTGAGTGTAAGATTAGTAGGATAAGGAGTTATAAGATTAGTAGTCAATGGAAATAGTTTAAAAAAAAAATTAATTGGGAATAAATGATTTTATTAAATTAGTTTTCTTTATGAAAAAATGATAATAAAATTGACCTTTTGTTAGATTATTTCATTTTAAATATTCTCTAAGTATTTCATAAATTGAATTCTTCCTTTTTCTTTGGTAAAAAGTACTTCCAAATGTTATTAAAGAAAAAAAAAAAAGGCAGGTTTTTTTTCCAACAAAACTTCTGCTGATCCACCCTTACTTGTTTATTTAACAAAACAAGCTTTTCTACCCTTTCCTATGATAAGATGCTGAAGTGCTGCATACTTTTTTTTAAAGCCTAATCAATTTAATGGCCAAAGATAATTGTATTACAATTTAATACAATCGATCTTTATTTAGAAATTTCTAATCTCAATTTTCACAAGGAAGAATCCTTGTGCAAATGATCAGGTTTGATATAAAACAAGTCAAACCAATTGAGTTCAGAAATATACTTTGTGTATGTAAAATACTTCACCACAATTAGTATTCTATGTTAAACTTAGTTGAATATCAGGACAAAAGTTTATTACAACTAGATACTGCATTTGATATGTTTCTTGATGATTTTCTTCAAATTCTTCTAGTTATTTGATTTATTACTATCATGAAAAAAATATAGCTGCAAGCTGGCTAGTAAAGATTTCAAACATGAAGTGTTTCATCAGTTATACATCTAGTTCCTTTTTTTTTATTTTTCTGAAAAATATTGTGGTTTAAAATATTCAATTTATTTGAATAATAATAGAACATAAAAAAAATAAAGGATTACCAGGAACAATTTTTTTATTATCATATAGATGCTTATTTCTTAATTTTTTCATTATTTATTTCTTAATTCATATTCTAATAAATTTATCATTCACTGATTTCGTAAGTAAATTAGTTTTCTATGACATTTATTTTCTTAAATATTCTATATTTTACCATACCAAATCAGTTAAGAAGTTTCAATCAGTACCAGCCTTAGATATTTGGTGCCCCTGGGCAATATTATTATCTCACTCCCAAAAAAATTTTTTTTAAAAATTATTTTTATTTAGTAATATTTGAATTATATTTAATTTAATATGTTTCTAAACAATAAGCTTTATTAATAGGCAAAAATTAATTATTTTTATATGCTTAATAATTTTTTTTTCAATTCCCAACAAGTTGCTGGCACCCCAAGCAATTACCTGGCTCGTGTTTCAATTTGTAGAATATATTTATCAAGTGTTTGTTTGAAAATTCATACTTAAAATGAACATTGTGCTAACTGTATTATTTTACCATAACACGATTACTTTAACTTAAAAAATGACATGAGTATTTATGGAATATTTTTAAACTTTTTCCTCTGTCCATTCTCTAAACATGAGATCTCAGCCCACAAATCTTTCTATTCCTTCTCATAGAACTGTTTACTTTAAATAAACTCCTTTATCTTGTATGTTACCTACTTTTGGCATTCATTATACACCTCAATACACAAAAAATCATCTTTAACTACATTTAAAAACCAATTGCTTTTTCGTCTCCTCAGCTTTCAAATATAAGTGAGAATTAAATTTTCGTAGGTTAGCGTTGTCAGCCTTATTTTACTTTTAATTCACAGTTATTTTTTATATTGCTTACCTATGCAAATATATTCGGCATCGAACTTCCGGGTTCTCAAAACCTTTTATTATTACTATGCAAATATATAAAATACAGACATTTATTTATCTACAATTTGATTATTTCATTTGTTTATTTATTATGGTATTTTATTTTAAATTTAATGTTACTTGATTTTGTAATTTAATTATTGTTTGCCTGTGATTTTGTGCTAGACAAATCTGCATTTTGTATAATATGGTAGTATAGATACCTTTTCCAGCTCTAAGGAACAATGGATTTTAATGAATGAGATATCAAAGGGAAGGAAATTTTGTGGATATTAGGCCCCCCCCCCAGGCAATGATGTCCCACAAAAACAAAACTTAATTTATTTCTTAATCTTTTTTATATTAAGAAATATTTCAATTTTATTTCATTCAATGTGCCTCTAATTCATCTGCTTAGGGAATAGTTAACAAGTGCCTTGCCGTTGTTCCTACAAGTGCCCTGCCGTTGTGCCTACAAGTGCCCATCCTCCTCAAGGTCGATGGTGCAAGAATCCAACCTTCCTCCTCCTCCTAAAATATTTTTTTTTATAACTCATCTTTTTTTTCTCAAAAACAGAGCTAGCTAAGATAGAATTAGAAAAATCGTATATCATATACAATTATACTTGCTGCCGTATGTTCTATGTTTTTCCTCTTGTTCCTTAGTCTGAAAATTCATAACTCCACAGAAATGTAACTATAATAATAATAATAAAAGGCTTAGCGAACCCGAAGGTTCGATGCCGAAACCACCAATCACTTATTACACACCTCCTTAACAACTAGGCCAAGATCCCTAGAAGTATTTTTCAGAGCCAGGAATGATTCGCGTATGGCTCGTTCCGATTTGGCAGTAATATCAAAATCATCTCTGGAAAATGCTTCATCTTCGAGAGGAGCACTCTTAAACGGATTTTCGGCCCTGTTAAACAGGACAACGTATGGAGAAGATGGAGGAATGCCGAACGAACGAGACTCTACAACAATGTTGACATATAACATATCAACTTCGTGAAGCTCGGACGACTTCGATGGGCAGGACATGTGAAAAGGATGGCTGCAAATGAGATTCCGAAAATGGCTCTTACCAAAGAGTTCTTCTGGGAAGCGGCGAGGTGGACGACCGAATGTGCGATGAATGGACTCGGTCTTTGCGGACGCGCGGGTCCATTTTAGAGTCCGAAACTGGAGAGCTGCAGCAAACGACCGAACAAGCTGGCGGAGACTTTTGGATGAGGCCCAGTCTCAGTGATGGGATGTCGCACCACTTATGTATGTGTGTATGAAAGCAAAAATAAAACACACAACCTTCAATATCCAAGAGAGCGGGTTCAAGGTCTTCTGAGTCAAAATAAACAAATCTCGCAAAATGGTTTGTGTGTATATATGAATGTCAAGAGCCTAGCTAAAAACGAAAAATCGTAGGAAACTTAAATTACGTATTCAAGGTTACTGTAGTAGATAGCAATATTTAAGTCATATTTAAAACATTACATACTTCAACATATAGAGATTCATTTTATATACCTAAAATACCAATCATGTAACTGTCCTTTTCAACCTATGCGGATTGCATGCGCCTACTCATGTAAAAAAATATACATAGCTAAAAATTTAAAAAACTCTGTAAATAATCATACAGATGTGGATAATATGAATACCTTTTACCCGAGTTCGATTGAAAAAATAAAAATATGAAATGAATTAGCTGATTGTACTTAAAATAAATCCATATATAATATTGGGAAACATCATTGTATATGTTTAAAATAAATAGTCTTCCCCTACTCCTTTAAGAATAACCAGTCACGAAACTGAAATGAGGCTGATGAGATGTCGGTGACACAACATAAGGTAATTTTAACTTATTTGAATGATTTAATAATAAATAATTGAGTAGTAATAATGTTATAAAATAATTAAAGGTGGACATGACAAAAATTAAAATTTTTTTACATGAGTAGACGCATGCAATGAGGTTATTCTTAAAGGAGTAGGGGAAGACTATTTATTTTAAACATATACAATGATGTTTCCCAATATTATATATGGATTTATTTTAAGTACAATTAGCTAATTCATTTCATAATTTTATTTTTTCAATCGAACTCGCGTAAAAGGTATTCATATTATCCACGTCTGTATGATTATTTACAGAGTTTTTTAAATTTTTAACTATGCATATTTTTTTACATGAGTAGGCGCATGCAATCCGCATAGGTTGAAAAGGACAGTTACATGATTGGTATTTTAGGTATATAAAATGAATCTCTATATGTTGAAGTATGTAATGTTTTAAATATGACTGTAAATTGTAAAAAAAATTTAGACTTGAAAATGGCTCAACGAGCCGAAACGTCGTAATCAGACTTGTACTCATTAAGTTGACAAAAAATTTTGAAAATTGGTGTAAAATGGCTGAAAATAAATAAACTTGAAAATAAATAGTATCCACCGAAGAAGAATTGGAGAAATATTGTGAAGTAATTGTAATTGTTCATTTTCTACTCTAAGGGGACTTTAAATGTTCTTTAGTCTTTATTTTTTGTTTAGAATTTCTTCTTCTTCTGATTTCATATTTCCCGGGACTGCTGTACAAACTCCGAAAATTCCTACCATCTACCTACTTCCTCATTATCCGTTCCTACCTTACTGATAGATACTTTAAAGTAAATCACAACAATGTATATACATCCCGTTTTTCCCAGTCTGCAGGTGTTCCTCAAGGTAGTATCCTAGGTCCTATCCTTTACACAGTTTATACAGCTGACATCCCAATCCATCCCAACACTGTCATCACCACATATGCTGATGACACATGTATCCTATCAGTCAATAACGACCCATCTATTGCATCCCAAACCCTTCAATCCCACATCACAAACCTTGAGGAATGGTGTCAGAACTGGAGAATTAAAATAAATTCCAATAAATCCCATCAAATTACCTTCACCCTTCGTCGTAAACCAATGACTTCCTGTCCTTCAGTATCCTTTAACAACACCTCACTTATTCCTGTTGAACAAATCCGTTACCTAGGACTCCATCTGGACAAACGTCTAACTTGGAATCCTCATACCAGACTGAAACGACAAGAAACCGCTCGACGTTTCCGACTACTTCAACACTTACTGGACAAACGCTCTAACCTTCCAATCAATTATAAAAGACTGATTTACATGACTATAATAAGGCCTATTTGGACTTACGGGGTTGAGCTATGGGGCTCCACCAAGCCTTCAAATTCCTCTCGCATACAGTCCTTGCAATCCAAAATCCTTCGTAAAATCCTCAATGCTCCTTACTTTGTTACAAATAAAATTATCCATAATGACCTTAATGTTCCTTATGTATCAGATTTGGCCCAATCCAGATATCTGTCCTTCCATAATAAACTTCATAACCATCCCAACCCTCTTGTCTCTAACCTTGCTTCCTATTCGATTCCTGATTACCCTCCGAGGCGTCTGAAAAGAAGATGGCCACGTGATCTTCTAATATAGACATATTATTAGAGTGCTACCAATGGGTAGTTTCTCAACATGTGTTCCATGTGCAATACCAATGTGCAAATTTACTAGATGTATTTTTTTGTATACAGTTGTAAATATCATTTAAAATAAATAAATAAGTAAAAATGATTTCATATTTGAACCGTTTTCAGGCAGCGGCTCATAATATATACTTTGACGATGGCTTAACGCTCTCGCGTTCGGGGATGACCGTTCGATCCGAAGAGGACTCACCACGTGGATGGATAAATACCACCGCTAAGACTAGATATAGTAAAGTTATTATCTATATAAAGGTTCGGAGGCGGCAGAGCGCGGGGGTGGCGGGGCATGCCCGTGCCGCCTCTATCGACCGCCCCCGACCAGTGTGCTCCCGCCGCTCCTAGCAAGCGAGTGCCTCTCTCTCCCTCTGGTATGTATCACATGTGCCACTTAGCACACCACTATAGCACACATAGCACGCCACGCTTCGTCACGGGATCACCCTCACTCTCTTAGTCTTAGCATGAATCCTTGCCGACAGCTGTCATTAAAGATCGATTGTTATAAAATATAAAAGCTATCCGAGTGATAAAACAATGCTTTCGATTGTAGTACACACATTTTTTTTGTAAGTGACACTTAGCTAGTAAATGAATTCCTAACCCCCCCTATCATTTTAAGACCGAAATAATCCGGCTTTTCTTAAATTATGAATACTTTGAAGAAATCCGTATATTTTTAAGCTAACACTCCAGTTATTTATATACACACAGTTTACATTATATACAGTATAAATAATAACGTATTGACATTTTTTTAAACAAAAATTACTGATGACAAAAATGAAGTGATTCGGTAGAACTTGAAAAAAAAAATACACGTGCAGACACACAAGAGTTTTTAAGACTTTTCAAGAAGAAAATATACTATATGCATTTTAAAGCAATCCTATATTTATTTTTAATGCCTACGTTTCACCGAGTACATTGCATACTACTGTACCGTTCAACTGCACTACGAAACGCTTTGAATCATTCATTCATAGTTTTGTACAAATTATATTGTCATACGTCTCTAAGAAATGTTGCTTTTTCCTTCCCTCCACTTAGCATTACCAACTACAATAGCATTAATTATCACGAGAAATTACGATAATTTATTTATAAGCATATATATTTAGTCATACGACACATTAATAATAATTTTATTTTTATTTCATATGTTAAGTTTATCAAAAAATATTTTTAATCAAAATATAATAAATTTATTTTTTTAATCCAAAAACTGCACGCATCTTAATTTATAAACAACTAATTGAAGTTTCATCAGGAATAATCAGGACAATATTCCATTTTAATGAATATATTATATAAAATTTAAAAATTCAGCATTACGAAACAGGCCGAGTTGTTGACGTGAGGTATACCATCTCAAGTGGTTCCAGTTTGTTCAAGTAATTATCATGTTTGCCAATCAAACAGAATGAATAACTGTCAAGTTATTTCGTAAAGCTTTTGTTCAATGTTATAACTTTAATATTGTACACTTGATGACATCAGAATTGCTTTAGAAATTAAGTTTATATTATTTTTTATTTTTTTTTAAGGAAGGAAGGAATTATCCTAAAATAATCAAATTAACACTGTTGTCACTTGTTTTAATTTTATCTAGGCCATTTTAATAGATATTGCTCATGGATGTAAAATAAGATTGACATACTTTTTCGCTTGAATTCTATACAAATATATTAAATAGTTTCATGTTTTAATCGTCTAGACACATATTAAATGGAGCACTATTTTTGATTTTTTTTTTTCATTAAATCTTTTTAGGTTAATACGAGTTTTTAGGTTAATAATAGTTCAAATTCCGCAAATGGATAAATCAAAAATGATTGTTATGCCGCAAATATGTTACGAATGCTAGCAAGATACCAGGCATTGCTGGGCAGTCCCATCCTGTCCCTGATTAGAACACAAAGGCTCGGGAATGACACCTTTTAATGTAGCAAACATTCCCAAACTTTATATATACATGTACAGTTAAAAACTATTATTAAATGAAATGTTTCATGGATTCATTGCTTCAATTGTAGAATGACCGATTAACATTAATGTAATTGAAAATCAAATACAATTATTACATGTATGCGAAGTACTGGAATAAAATTTCATCGCCCATAATTTTAATGAATAACTTTTGTTTTCAGGCTTAATAAAATACATAATGAATGAATGCATTTTCTTTCCCCTCCTCCCCCCCAGTAACCCCATTTCATAGAAAAAACTTATTTACACGTCAATGATATTATATATAATTTGTAATTTTCTGTATCAATATATTTAGAATAGAGTTCAATAAATAATAAAAACAAAAATGTATTAGTCAATAAATAGAAAAACGAAACATTTTAATAATAAAAAAAAAAAAACGAGTATTTTATGCTCAATACTAACTCAGTATATAAATAGAGGCCTCCATAGAGTTGAGTTGTATGTTCAAAAATATTTACCATCATTCAGTTCTGCGGATGAAAAAAAAAAATTGAAATTGTTCCAAATTGTATTACAAAAATTTTAAGTATATTTTTAAACAAACAATGTCACAAAATAAGATAATGATGTACATACTTTTTTTTTTTTCTAAAATAAAACTGAATTATATTGGCAGACACAGATGACTGTCCTTATTATTCGATGATGTTGCTGTATAATT
This sequence comes from Nezara viridula, assembly GCA_928085145.1. Taxonomy (NCBI): domain Eukaryota; kingdom Metazoa; phylum Arthropoda; class Insecta; order Hemiptera; family Pentatomidae; genus Nezara; species Nezara viridula. The sequence goes on from OV725081.1 coordinate 93,151,624, forward strand.
TTAGAACGTATTAAAAAATAAAAGCTCTGTGTAATTTCATTATTTAGGTTGACAAAACTGATCAATTTATGTTTATTTCACATTATAGATTGCCTAATACCCTATCCATGTCTTAATCCGGACAATTACCATCATAAGTATTAGTACATAATAACGAAATATGGTAAGAAGCTGGGTGGCCGAGCGAGCGAACCCAAGTATAAAACATGCGTTGCCCGACAATATGATAAACTGAAGAGTAGTTTCAATTCTAGCGTTAATTTCCCGCCCTCTTTTCTGGCCCAGAGAAAATCTCGTATATCCAAAAAGGTAAGAAAGGGAAGAAAAAAAAATATCAAAGAAATATGGTAATAATAAACTAATACTTTTAAGATTAAGATTTCAGTACAAGATTAGGAGAAAATTCCTATCGGATCTACAGGATTACCTCTGATTGAAAATAGATGAATCTAGGAGCTGTGGAAAAGAGTGGTACTGGCTGTGGAGGACGATTCCAAAAGGGACAACCCTCAGAAAGTAATTTCCCACAGTTGGATCTTGGCTAAATGCGAGTTGGTTTCTTCCGGACTATCGAATCTTACAAATTCTAACGAGGAATGGGGTTTTGCGGGTATGGTCTAAACATCGGCCTCCTATGCCCAAGTTAGGTACCAGAGATTGCCGAACATATATTGTACTAACCTCCACCTCCTATGAATCATTGAGGGCAAAGCCGTTGAGGGAGACAGGACTTTCAACTAATGTCCATAGAGAAGTACCCATATTTCAAGACTTTTATGTACACGGGTGTAATGAAATCTTGGTACCAACGCATTTTTCTTTGGGAATAAGAACCTCAGGAGCTGTAATGAGGAGCACGCCGAAGGAAGAAGTAGAGAAGAAAATAAGGCTGATTGAAAGAAGCTGTGAACACATCCAAAGAAGAAAAACGTTAATTGTTTGAAAATGCAGCTGTGAAATGGGTTGCTGTGTAAAGTAACATCTAGTTATTTGTGATACAAAATATTTTCAATAAATAATGTTTTTATTGTTTTTGGAGATTTCTTTTGAAGGAAAGTGGGCATTTTGAATATAAGAGTAAATTGATTTACAAGAGGAGTTAATGAAACGTTTTTAATCTTCAATAGGCAAGAGAATAGGAATAGTTCCCTTTCTTCCAGTATAAAACAATAAATAGAATAAAAGCCAAGCATCAGAAGCAAAAGTTAGCTTCTGAACTTTGTCGAATAGCTCGCGTTGAGTTTTTCTCCACTTTCTGATGGATAATAACTAACCTTTTACATTGAGCTGTTTTTAGCGATTCTTTATGTCACGTCTTTAATTACACATTGAAGTATTTTTAAAAAAATAACCAATTAGTATAATTTAAAATATTTCCAAAGTATACTCAGTACACAATTCGTATATATTATACTTCTTACTTTTCTTTATGGAAGGCAAACGTGATTCATCAAACAGATAATGGTGGCTGAAGGGACTGGTAAAAGTGTTAGGGGTCGACTAAAGCGTATATGGGAAAATTGTAGCAAGTCTAATCTTGATTTAGTATTAGGCATTGTTCATTTAAGAGAGATATGAATTGGATAGATTGATTGATTCTTTATTGACTTAGGGCCTACGGCACATTCTTGCAGACAAAAGTACAATATCAGTTCTATGTCAACTTAACAATTTGTATTCATTTATTCATAATATATTTTTCAATAGGATTTTAATATTAGAGACCTTGTCCATTAGGTTTTTTTTCGAATTATTTCGAAGTCATCTTATTTTATTAGGTCAGGAAAGTCTTTACACGAGGAAAGAATTTACATCAATTTTTCTTTTTTTTACACGGAAGAGTACAAAAAATAAAACAGCGATTGACGCAAATAAGGATTTTCCGACAAAGACAATCCAATTCTTCTCCATGTAATACTAAGTCAATTTATGTCCTTTGAGATATCTAGCTAAATTGAATCTTTTCGTTGGTTTTAAAAAGGAATAAAAAAAAATTAAATAAAAACAAAACCTCTTGCTCCATCTCATTTTACTCCATCTCAAATCTTTTTTTAGATATCTGTTGAAAAATCTGATTACTGAAATTAAATAACATCGCCGTGGTGCGCTAAAGAGGTATAGAGGGAAATGAGGCGTTTTTTAAAGAACCTACATGGTTTGAGAAATCATGATAAGATTTCTGTTCTAAATCCGAATCAATAATGCGATATTGGTACTCTCTCTCCCTTATATATGTATGTGTATGTGTGTGTGTCTTTGAATTTCGAAGAAAATAAATAACAGATTAAAAAAGCAGTTTTTTTCGCGTCATGTAATCACCAGCGGCAACTCACAGATCCTTTTAATTTCACGACATATATAAAACAGGTATGCGTATTTTCATTCAAATTGTACCTAATGGTAATTGATCTTATATAAAAAACAACACGAAAAAGAGAAAGCAGTCAGCAGTGGACAATTACAGATAGGTTCTAAGTACTTTGAAGATGACATACGCTGTTTTGGACCAAAGTTTAAACCTACTAAAGGAAACACAGAATTCTACCTTCAGAATAAATGACCCCAAAATAGAGATGGACAAATGCTACTCTGGGTACTGAGTATTTTACTATAATACTGAAATTTTTTGAGTACCAAAGAATTTAATTACTACTTCAGTTGATGTCAAACGATTAACTGAAGTAGTTATTGAATTCGCAATAGCGATTCAATTTGAGTAAGATACCTGATACTCGGTACTCAGAGTAGCATTCGCCCATCTCTGCCGCAAACAAAAATTAAGGTCAAGTTCTGGACAGAATAGTTCGACAGAGAAAAAATTTATATAGGAGAATAAGCTGTAGAAAAAGGTCGAAATTTCTGCTACTTGGATGCGTTGTACGAGCATGGGGGAACCAATGAGGAGGTACATTGCCGCTTTCCACAGTCCATAAAGCATTCTCTTAACTAAATGAGTATTCAATATGGAAAATACATATTGAGAATACACGCAAGATAACGCGAGATCTGAAGGGAGACAAAAGATTCTTTCCATCAACAACAATGTAAAGTTTGTAGTTCCGCAAGCATACGATTTATGAAATGGCACCAAGCAAAGAAAAAAAACGTTGCTGACTTTTAATAGTAGTAAATACAATGAGGATGAGTTGTTGAAAAAATATTTCAACTACACGGACATCACAACGTACTTATTAACGACATGGCCACAGCTGAAATGCCCGACAAGAGATGACTGAAGAGGAGCTGGATGAGAGATCTCCTTTCTTGAAGTAATAAAGAAAACCAAGACAAGGAAGAGGTGCTGCTGGTACTACTTTTCCTCAAGACTAAAATGGCACTTGCCTTTACTTTAACATCATATCTGCTTATTGTCAAGACAGGTGTGGATAAAACTATGAACAGAAAAAAAAATATCGAGATCTTTAAATTGTCCAAGTAATTAACAAAGTAATAAAGCTTAGAAAAGAGAGTTGGTTAGGGCATACCTTCAGGAAAGATAACTTCATTATAAGATGAGAGAGTTAGGAATGGAATCCTCATGACCAGTGAAGTTGGGGAATGTAGAGGGAGACATGAAGACGAAAACGGAAGTACGAAAAACAGGTCTTGGACCAAAGACAAAAATCTTGCAAGAGACCTGCATTGATTGATAGCGGAACTTAGTTGCGGCGCTAAGCAACACCAAGGGGATTTTAAGTGAAGTCCAGAAAAGTAGTACTAACTTTACGCATTCCGAAAGGAATGTAAGTGAATAGCCTCCATATCACGTATTTGTAACAATGGGCTTGTTTGCGTTCACCTGACAATTTATTTTTAGAGCTATATTCAGTGAACCAATTTAGCCGGCTTTGGCTAACATTTTAGCAAGTATTTAGAGTAACTATCCGTTAGGTGTTCAATTACTTCTCCTGGAAACCCCATATCGCCGTCATCTCCCGTAAGTCAATAGGTACCCTCCAGCTATTTCATCGCTCCCGCCACTTACTCCCACAACCCATCCGCAAGCTCCTTGCATCCTCTCTTATCTTTTCCCCCTTTGAATACAGCGATATTGTGTACGGAGGCATCCCGATGGTACTCGAGGATAGATTGAAGCGACTCATGAATTCCTGCTTAAGATTTGTCTTCGGCGGTCTCATGTGTCCCACCTTTACGATGAGTTAAAGTGGCTCTTCACTTCTTTAATATTCCAAACATTCCAAAGACATTTGAATATTCCTTTATTGCCCGACCCACTGCTTCTGGAATTCCTTGCCATCTGGCATCCGCCATGCCTCTTCCTTGTCCTCATTTAAATACCATCTCTACCTATTCCTTCTCACATCCCAAAATGACGTTATACAATGAAATAAATAAACTTTAATTTTAATAAATTTTGACTGAGGTGAATGGTTGTTAAAATTGTTTGAGTTTCAATTTTAAAAATCAACCCATGCTTATATTATTTTGTTATTTATTTTTTACCTGTTTTCTATTTTGTTTTTTCATTTAAATAATTTTTGTCTTTTTTCGAAATGGAGTTATTTTTATTTGTTTTAAAATAATTTTACTGAAGACACTGTATATATTCTTTAATGTCGGTTAATGTCATTGTTGGCCAGATGTAGTTTTTATTTTTTTGTTCATAATTGTTATTCATTAGGGATCACGTCCCAGAATAAAGTTTATTTTCTATCTATCAATTACCCTCCAATATCCTATTTCCTTTGGCCACGGACCCGAGAGATAGGAGTCCAGAACATTACCTACTGAGATGCCATACTCCCTGAAAAAACAACAACATATATATATGTATGTTTTATAATTCTCTTTCATCATATTTTCTACATGTATCACGTATATAATTACTACAATCAGCTACATCCCAGATCTGCAAAAGATTTCACAAATATTTAAAATACCTTAATATCCATTATAAGAAGTATAAACTAATTATCACGTACCCGTTTAAGGAGGAAGAAAGAATATTTTTCACGAAATAACCAAACAAATTGCTTTTACAAGGCTCCTGTCGGAGAAATTTCTTTTTATAATTCAGTTTTTTAAAAGGATCCTCAAAAAAGATGATTAGCCTGGTAAATCAACTTTACTTTAATGCTTTAAACGTTTGGGATTATTAAATTTCGTGATGATTTATACAGAAGGCGCCTCGGCGGTAGCAACACAATTTCTTCCCTTTAAAAAGGTTTCCCTTCAGGAGTCAAAGCGGGAGAGAGGAGGAAAAAGTAAGATGGCCTTCCCCTTTCATCTCACATACCTCCAGATATTTTAGAGATGAAAAGGCTCACTGATACAATCTTAATTGTGATTAAGAAACAAAACGTGAGCGTATTTTAGATTTTTTTTTCTCCCTCAGCTTTAAAATCTAAATAAAGTTCGGAACGCCCATCGTGACGAGCCAGATTGGCAGATTACATTTTGTTTTAAACAGAGAAGGATTACTTTTTTTTTCCATATTATCATATTTTAAAATAAATTAGCTCTTCCCTTTAAACTTGAAGGTTACCTAAATGAGGGGTTTTAGTCAAAACTTTAAAATTAGTCTAACCCGGGAAGAGACATTATTCCTTCCTCATTTCCTTATATTACGTTTCTCCATGTTAGCATTACTATATCATGCTACACTTATTATTATTTTATGGAGAACAGCAGCACTAGCGGATCCAGGATCTAATTTTGGATTTTCAGCCCGAAAGCTTTTTTTTTTTGGTTCTTCCCTACCTCGCCTTAGGCTATACGGGATTTTCCCGGGCTGGGAGTGAGGGCGGGGAATTTAAAATTCCCTCCGGCACCAGGACGCGAACTCGTACTTTTTAAATCTTCTCAACTCTGTAATCCAGTTGGTAGGCAACTCGCGATGCTGTGCACACGCTTTAGCCCATTCGGCCACCCCGCCCCCTTACTTTAAGAGGTATTTCTATAAAACATGGTTATATTTTACCATTTTGGAAGAGAGGGTGAAGTACCCTCTCCCCCCCCCTCCTCCCGTAGATCCTCTTGTGGAGAGCAGTAATAGCTAATGGTATATCAAAGTAATTAGAAAATAATATTATGATGGAGCAGAGGTAAATGGATTCAAGTTTTATTCAAAATTGGATTGATTCCAGTAATTAATACAATACATTACATAATATATCTTATAAAAACCATACACAATTTTTTTTTGCTTCCTCACTACCTAAGATAGGGAAGCATTGTATTCGTGCGAGAGATTAAAAAAAAAATTGTGCTCAGAATCGAAAATTTTCACTCGCGTTTTACGTTTCAGACATCAAGCATCAAATTTGGTCCGGCGTCTGTCTGTCTGTAGTCAAATCGACGTAAATTTCCATGAAGTTTTCAGAGATTGTGCAGGTTTCCGTCTAGATGGTCCCATATCAGTTTTTATCAAATTCTATCCAGCCCTTTCGCTTGCGCACTCGTAAATGTATTTTCTTGGATATGCCAATATTTCAGAAACGGCTTGTTCATTTTGGCTCAAAGCTGGAAAAAAGGTAGGTATTAATAAAAAAATAATGTATTATCAATTTTATTCAATTCCCTCCTCTACTTTCTCTTATATATGCGCAAACGTGTTTTCATTGATACGTCTAATAACTCTAAAACTGTACGTTCGATTTGGCACAAATTGTGATTGAAGTTAGGGATTGGTAAAGAGATAATCAAGTATGTATCAATTTTATCAAATTCTATCCACTATTTAAAAAAAAAAACTTCCGCTTTCAGATCAGAAAATGTATACTTTGACACGCCTTTGAAAACGATTCGTTGGATTTGACCCAAACTTGGAGGAAATTCGAAGAATGGTATAGAAATTATCTGGTATTAATTTCATTGAATTCCATTTAATTTAAAATTAATATAAATAATTTTAACAATATGATGGGTGTGAAATGTGGAAGACGTTCGTCATATGGTGTAGGAGTTAGGTTAGTGCAATATTTTTATGGGGTTATCAAATTTTAGGTTTTATTCAAAAAACTAATTTATAATATATTGTTTGGTCAATTCCAAACGTTACTGGCATGCTACTTACTGCCGTAACTTAAATTTCGTGTAATTTTCAGTTAAATTAAACCAATTTTTACTCTGAGTTCGTAAAAAAAAATAAGTCTTATTTGTGATTATGTTTATTCCTTTTGAAGTTAAACCAGCTCGTGGTAGTCTCGATTTCCTCCTTAAATATCAGAATTGTGTGAACTTCACACACATATTTTTATATTCCGGCTTAATTAGTTTTGTTATGACTGAAGAAAAGTATTGATCTCGTTAACTTCGAACAAACAAAAAGTTGAATTTTTCCTATGATTTTTTTATTCCATCCATTTTACGAGTGAAAACATTAAATATATATCACTGCTGTTAGTGCAAAAGGTCGTATGTAAATGTTTTGAATTTTTATTTTATTTTTGACATTATGTAGTCTGCGATTGATATATGTCTCTAATATGGAAATATCAGAGGGCAATAAAATATAAAATTACACTAATAAATCATAAACAAATAGTTAGTTTTTATGGTCTCCTGTAAAACACTCAATTAATACATTCTACCTTTTGCACTAACAGTAGCGATATGCACATTCAGTATGCACTGGAATTTTTTTTTAAATTACGGATCATCAAATATGCAATCTGCAAACACGGAACTCTTATATTCATATTACTATTAGCTAATAAACAAAACTCTTGTACATGTAAGCCCTTATATGCTGAGGGATTAGATAATTTCCGCAAACGGTTTTTTTCAGAGATTTTATTCTCATACAAAAAAATTTAGAGCTTGTAATATAGATATTTTTTAGCCAACGAAAACGGTGAGGAAGCTATACTGACCTAACTTGGCATTGGTTTTTTTAAATTGCCTCACCATTGTAGGAAATAGTTATTTGATTACAAATTTTTGTGAAAAATAAAAGACTTAATATATAAATCATTGATAAGGATAATGTCGCATGTAGCAGAAGACAGACCAATAAAGAAAGTGATCAATTAACATCTCATGTTATGAAGACATGTAGAGTATGGTAAGAAAGACACGTAGCTTTAAGCAATCAATAAAAAAGCCATTACACAATAATGAATGCTTTAATTGTAGGATAGAGACCAAGTGGAAGGCCGAAAACTTGATGGATAGATTGAATGAAGAAAGATACTACAGAGATATATGCAGAAAAATGTAACGAATAGGCTAAGATAGGAAGAGGCTGAAAAGGCTAGTTAAGAGACAGGTGTACAAAATTTGTAAAGCAAACTAAAAAAAAATATTAACTTGGTTTTAAGTTTTTGCGAAAACTCTGTACCCCGTTCTAAAAGTATCAGGCTCTTGGAGAAAATTAATAATGCTTTTTAATAAGCCGAAAACCGTACAAATCCGTTTTTTCCATTAATACCAGATGTTAATTAAAGGAATAGAGTGTTCCAGCAATTCTGTAATGAAGTAACCGATGCTTTATTTTTTTTATCATTCTTTATTACACGAGAAGGTGTGGTACTCTAAGAGGGTGGAACTAGTGTGGGTCCCTGGTCACAAGGGAATTAAAGGCAATGAAAAAGCCGATGTACTTCCAAGGAAAGGAGAGGAATTTCCTATTGTAGGTCCGGAACCTCCAATAGGAATATCAAAAAAGCATTAGCGAAAAGAAGTCCTTGATTGGACTTGGAAAAAACCAGGTAAAGAATGGAGGGAATGCACGGGGCTTAGACAAGCGAAGCAACTTATTAAAAGCCCCTCTCTCTACAAAACTAAGTGGCTTCTGATCCTAACTAGGAAAGAAATCCGACTCATCATCGGAGTACTAACAGGCCACTGCAGACTTAAAAGACATTTAAAGATCTGTGGATGATAGTGGATGATGAATTCTGTAATCAGAAGTTCACCTGAATCTGCCCTTCACTTCATAACGGAATGTGACCGATTTGCGTCACTCAGATACAGACTTCTGGAAGCAGACAAAATTCAAGTATGCAAAGCTACCTCCGTTAAATGGCCCAATTCTTCATTAGAAGAACAAAATGGTTTGAGACAGAGTTGAAGATATAATAGACAACCACTGGTAGTATCATTTTTGGGGTTGGCAAAAAGGACCAATATGACCAATGTAGGACTAATGTTATTACATTAGGACCAAAGGACCACTTGCTGGACTAAGTCCCCTCACTAGTACCAGTACACCAGAAGTTGGAAAGAGTTTAAAGCCTGGATTCATTACATAGATTCATATATAAATAAATAAATAAATATATATATATATATATATATATATATATATATATATATATATATATATATAATCTACCACTTCTTTTACTAACTTCATCTCCAGAACTAGGAAAGGAACACTTGTCCCGGGTAGCAGAATTGCAAGGGAATTTTATTTTTAGGTAGGGGAAAAAACTTTTATCTGCTTCTGATTTTTCCCGAAAGCTTTCAGTTGTCAAATGAACAATTGTTTACCAGCTTGGGGCGATTGGCGGAGGGAAACAAACTGAGAAAACAGATTCAACGTAAACAATTGCTAACAAAACATGGACGGTATGAACATGACTGGTAATTGAAAAAAATATAGAAGTTAGGATGTGTTATTTCCTCACCCAAATCACTTAAAAAAAATAAAAATACAATTCGCATTCTCGAACACAAATTGCTAATTAGAATTGATGATGGAAAGGTCAAAGTAAAATGAATCGGCAAATATAAATAACCGAATAACAATGAGAATAATTAATGAGGTAAGCCCCGATCAGGTGAAAATATTCAAATACGTCCTGGCTTATTTACATCAGAAAGGTTTTCTCAGTGGAATTCGTGTCAACTTGCAAAAATAATGTTCTGCACTACTGACAGATTAATGTTTATAGACCTTAAGCCACGTCAGGATAGTGACAACTAAACAGAAGAGTTGGTCCCGACAGAAGTGTTATGTAATAAGGTACATGAGTCTCTTATCGAGGTGTAAAGTCCCTCATAGAAATAGGAAGAAAGTGGTTACCCCCACCTTAAAACAATAAAGAAGTATTGTTTAATTTGGAGCGGACGAGGCCAAAGAAGGTTCAGATCTACTTATAAAGTTGGAAAAAAGCGCATGAAAGAATGAATTTGAAGTTGAATTTGAGAAAATAAAAGAAAAGATGAATGTATGAAGTGTGTGAAAGCGGTTTTTCTATCTACACACAATAAAATCGGAAAAGTAAATGTCTACTACGATATATGAAGATTAGACATCAATAATGGGCTAAATGCCAAACTCAAAAGTGAGTTAAATAATTTTATGCTAAATAAAAGCCATTACAACATCCTAAAAAAAAAACAGTTTAAATATTGATTCCGCTTTTTAGGGAATGGAATTTATTACAGCTAAAATTGGCTCACTCAATTTTTGTTTGGACACCTTTATGAATATAGAACCATCGTTTTGAGATAAGTCGACGAGTTTCCTACGAACAGGAGGATTTCATATTATTTCTGAAAGGTGTTTTTTTTTGTCCGAACGCCACATCTTCGTCAATTCCTCATCAAATCTGATGTATGCACTAGCAGATCCAGGATTTAATTTTGGGGAGGGGGCTTCAGCCCGAAAGATTTTTTTTTCATATACATATAACGATAATTAATTTGAAAAAAAAAGAAATTAATTACCTATATGAAATGGTGTTCAAGTGGTTCTTGAAGTCCTATTAAATATAATTACACGAACAAGAATACTTTAAGAGATAGTTTTTAATATTTTTTTCTGTAAAACATGGTTACATTTTACAATTTTGGGGGGAGGGGAGGACTTCAGCCCGAAAGCCCCCCGTAGATCCGCTTGTGGATGAATGTGCATTTTGAAGATTTCCTTTTCCTTCAGGATAATAGGCACATAACTCCAAAATTTCGGGAAAAATTTTATGAAGGAAAAGAAAATTGCCAATAACTCAAAAAGAGTAAATTTTACGGTTGATTAAATTCATCCAAAAAATAAAATAAATAACTCATTGAAATCTGACCATAATTAGAAAAAATGCAGCTTATTTTAATTTATAAAGATGCTGGTTTAAAACATGAATGAAATTGTAAATTAATTGTTTTACTTGGTCGATTATAATTACAGATTCTTCCATCCTGTATGCATTGAACCATTGCGAATTATTCGGGCAGGCCAACTGGCAACATATAAATTTTGATAGAGACGTTTTATGAACTACAATTTTCGTTTACCTCTCTGACCCATACCATCACATCTTTAATTTCAATGGGTCCTACAACTGTGTATTGGAAAAATGAGACTACAACATATTGTAAAGGCTATGTTGGCTTACATGGTTACACACAGGTAGCGTTACTAGACCTTAGTTACCTTATCAACAAAAAGAGGTAGTTAAGAGAGAATGAAAATTGACGAACCAATGAAAAACCACGCATCCTTATTATTCAGGTCAAATCTGTTATATGAGCTTACTTGACTGAATAACGAAAGAATGAATAAATAAAAAAAAAAAAATATTCTGGGACTAATGTCCTCCAACAAAAATGAGAGATTCAAAAATCTATTCACATTCATCTGGTATGCAGATCTACAAAACGTCACTCGTTAGTTACCTGTTGAAAAGAACTTGTTGATACGGTAATAAATAATTAATTATTAAATAATAATACTTAGAATTTATATTGATAGTATAATATTGAGTTGAATAATAATTGTTATATAATATTAAGGAGGTGGCGGATTAAGAATTTGAGGACCAGGATTGATGTATGGATATAATTAAGGAATAGCAAAAGGAGGTAGAAAAAATAATGAAATATTTGCTAAAGAAAGCGGATTTATGGATGGTAATATATAAATGAATAGATTGAGATTTAGTGTATTTGGAGTGTGTATAGAGGGATATAGAGCAGAGAGTTCTAGGACGTAAGGAGAATTATTGGTTCTAAGAACTTGGAAAAGGAAAACACCAAAGAGTAATTGATATCGAGAAGTAGGATAGAGTCAACTCAGTGTACTAGCAGGAAACATGGGATAGCTTGGTACAATGCATTATCCTTTTCAATTCGACCTTCAGCAAAGGCTCTCCATCAAAGAACTGTAGTCGAAGTTGTGGGAAAACAAGGGAGGTTACAAGAAACTGTTTGATCTTATGAGGAATTGGACCATAGAACTTGTTTAAGGACAGTTATGAAATGATTTGGGAAATATCATTATTTTAGAAGAGGTTCTGATCAAAGGCTGCTCATTTTTGACTATAGGTAGAAAGAAAATGAATAAGTCATTTATTGAGGTAAAGTAGAACAGATTAAGAAAGGAAGCTAATGAGTTGTCTGGACCTGATGAGGATAGTCTTGGTTTTTCTACATTCAGCTTTAATTCATTTACCTCCCCAACTGTTGATACAATCGATATCACATAGCTTTCTCTTGTAGGCACCTCGGAAGGTTGGAGCTACTGGTAGATTTGGAAATTATCAGAATATTCCTTGTAGTGGAAGTGATGAATGGAGTCAGGAAGATCGCCAATGTAAATGGAGAAAGGGGTCGAGAATGAGGAATTTCGAGGAATATCTCTTGATGATTGAAGGAGATTTATTAGGAATGATAACTATCTGGGAGGGGTGGGATAAGAATGGCAAATTTAAATGAGTATAAATCAAATAATAATTTGTTTACACCTTTGTATCTAATTTGTCCAACGTCTAAAGTACCCTTGATTGGCAAGATTCTGGCGACAAAGGCAAGGTATTCTTTTCAAGGGTTTGTACATCACTCTAACTAACCAAAGGCCGAAAGCTGTGACTGAGTGATGATTATGCAATATTGCCAAAAATATTGCTTCTTTTTGTTAGAATATTTACATCATTATACCTACCCCTTGAGTAGATCATAGCTGTCGACTTTCCCTTTCTAAAGAGTAAAACAAACTCTATAGGATCTCGAACTTAACGAGCAAGGCTACTTGTCAGACGAGGTCAAAATCAACGTCAACAGATAGAATCAAAAAGAATAGTGATAAATTGAAACGAAAATATACAACTTTGCTCCTAATTATGTTACAATTAAGTTAAACAATTAAATAATAAGATTATACTCTGTTATTTTAAAACTGAAATTATCCAATCTAATCCGATCTTGGCGACAAATTATATACATTATGTGTGTGTATATATATGAAAAGATAGTTTGAAAATTGTATATGTTAATACTTCAAATATTTACTGGATACATTTATGCAGATTTACGTCCGTTAAAGTTTTAAATATACCAGAATCAGAAGCATATCGGTGGATTTAAAAAGAATATGAACAAAAAAACGTACAATCGAAAAAATTAGCCATACGTAAAAATACTTTTCACATAATATTTATGAAAAAGTGAAAAGTGTTTATTTATATCTGATAAAATAAATGAAACTTTAGAGAAAACATTTCACACGTGACCTCTTAAGGGCGTTAAACCCAATATACTGCACGTAACCTGGTATTTGAGCCGTGTGAAATAAAGTTGACCCCACATGTATATTGGGGTCTAGCGTCCTCATACTATGACAAGAGCAAGAAGGTTGTTTTAAAGGCTAAAGTTCTAAAGTTATAGGTGAAAATGTATTCCGTTTGGGCAGCTCTGAAAAATTTAACTCTTCCTCATCTACTCACAGTCGACATTTCTGTGTGTATAGCCCAACCCATTTGGCTATCATTGTCTTCCCACAAAAGTGTTTTGATTTACATAATGTTTAGGCTTTTACTTTAATCACTTGTCTGGTCTGGGACTTATCTTCTTCGAACCACAGTGGTCTTGGACAAATGGTATGCTGTGGAATGAAACGTTTTTGTCCTACGTTTTTGTACAATTTGAAACTGCACTATAAAACTATTCTATAATAATTATCGTCGTTGGAATAGCTGTTTCCTTGATAATTGCAAAAATTCACGAAAAAAAATGTAATTTTTAAATTTTGTCTGAAGGTGCGAAATTCCTCCAAATTTCAGCAGATAAGATTATTTTAGCACTTGGTTGGTGTTCGGTTTCATCTTGACTTAAAACAAATCATTATCAAATTATACAATATTTAACCATTTGGGCCCCTATTCTTTTAAAAAAACTCCCGCTCTAAGTTGAGAGATTAGTGAAAATTGTTGAGGATGGACAAAACTGTAGGACTAAAAATAATCTTCAAATATGGCACAGAATTTTGACTCAACTCTTGGACAACAAAGCTATTTTTGAGCAAGTTCTTAAAATCAGCGCCGAACTCATCGATGGGTTCGGATCCGAATCTCTAAACATGGCGAAACGATGATATCGTTAAGTTTAGGAACATAAACTTTGTACTAATTTTGTTTTTTTTGTAGACTTTGTAATTTTGTTTGTGTCCTAGTTGTACCTGGAACACACTAGACGATTATAAATTAGCATTATTTATGTTTAAATGTATTTAATAGCAATTAAACTTTTATAACTTTATAACTAATTTAACTTTTATTATAGCAGTTAATAAATTCAATTATAAAATAAGTGGGTCAGATGAAAATTATTTAGTCAGCTCATGGGACTATATATTTTAAAACTTTTATTCATGATATTTACAACTCTATTAAAATAAAAGTACATCTATTAACTGTGAGCAATAATAATAATAATAATGACAAAAAGGCTTGTAGTAAAAATACTCATTAGGAGCAATCTAATAAAATTTCTTCATTATAAGATTACGAGGCCATCTTCTTTTCAGACCCCGCTTAGGGTATCAGGAATCGTGGAAGCAAGGTTAGAAAAGAGAGGGTTCTGAAATTTATTACGGAAGGATGGGTATCTGCAGTTGTCCAACTCGGAAACATTTGGAACATTAAGGTCGTTATGGATGGTTTTATTTGAAACAGATGTTTTTTTTTTGTGTTTGTTGGGATAGTGTCTTAGGTATCGGATTCGTTTAACAGGGATGGAAGTGGAATAAAATCAAAGGATGAAGTCTTAGGTTTACAACAAAGAGTAAAGATGATTTGATAGGATTTATTTTAATCCACCAGTTTTTAAACCATTCTGAAAGGTATGTGATGTGTGATTGAAGAGTTACTGATGCAATTGATGAGTCATTATTAACTGACAGGACACATGTGTCTTAGCATAGGTAGTGATTGAAGTGTTAGTATGTCAGTTAAGGTTCATAGAACTAAAAACATAATTCATAGTTAAAAAAAAACGAAAACAAAAAAACAAAAAAAATAGGGATGTATTTCTGGGTTGATCATAATTAAACATAGAATTCGCTAATTATTATATGAACAGTTCCATTGAAACCTTGTAAGTCAGTTCTTTTTATTGTTAAGTTTGATTATGCAAGACTGATATTTAAAATTCCAAGCATGAAACAAAAGTGAAAAATAGTTTCGCTGATTGTCGGTTGTACTCCGGCGGAAATATCACAATTCTTTCACTACAGACATCTGATGGTCACGGAATTCGTGCAGGAGGTAACTTTAAAGGACAACGAACTCACTATTGTTCAGTGTTCGGACAAGTTTAAATTTTCTCAACTTCTTCTTTTTTTTCAATTGATTTTCTTAAAATCATTTTACAGTAAAATAGCGGTTTTAATTTAAGCAATTTAAAGTTAATGATGAACTATTTATGGTGTTTTAGCTAGAACGTAGTTACGCGAATAAGAACAAATCTTACAAGTTAAAAAAAAAAATATTGAGAATGTATATTCCACTTATGCTAGGAAATGGTCTCATCTACACTATTGTAGTACGGTAGTGTAGATCAGAGATGGTCAAATGCAACTCTTGAGTACTGAGTACTGTAATATGTAAAACAGATATCCGTATTTTCACTCAAAATGTACCTAATGGTAATTGACCTTACATAAAACCAAAAAAAACAAAACAAAAGAAAGAGGTCAGCAGTGGAGGATTGCAGATAGGTTCGAAGTACTTTGAAAATGACATACGCTGTTTTGGACCAAAGTTTAAACCTACTAAAGGAAACAAAGAGTGCTGCGTTCAGAATAAATGACCCCAAACCAGAGATGGACAAATGCTACTCTGAGTACTAAAATACCAAGTATTTTACTTAAATACTAACCTTTTTTCAGTACTAAAGAATTTAATTACTACTTCAGTTGATGTCAAACGATTAACTGAAGTAGTGATTGAATTCCCAATAGTGATTCAATTAGAGTAAAATATTTAGTACTCGATACTCGGAGTAGCTTTTGCGCATCTCTGCTGTAGATCCCTTGTCCTCCTTTTAGGAGAGATGGATTTTGTTGTATAGAGCCATAGCTCTACTATTAGTGTATACGTGGAAATTGAGTTTTTTTAAAGGTTAAAGTTAAAATACCGCTTATTTCTTTATGGTTTATAAGTATATTTCATATTTTATTTCCTTCTGCTATTTTACCTGTTTAGTAGACTACTTATAGCAGTTGCAGACTACAAAATGTAACCTTAAGCGCAAAAGGAATAACATATAAAAAAGTTACATACGACCTTTTGAACTAACATTAGCCATAAGTGGATTTTATGGGGAAGGGACTAATTGTTGAATCCCTTCAACAACTTTAACATAAGTCATTGAAAAATTGTGTTTTAAAGATTTAGACGCGTTCATCAAGACCCGGTCTGGTTCCAAGAGAACTTTCGTGCCCTGCGTTTCAAAACCTACAAATTTCCCATTTTAGAGACAAATTGTTATTCTTGACGAATGACTCATATGTGATATGATTGGCATAAGTTACTTATCTCTTGTTTAGGTTATAAAAATTAAAATATTTCTTTTTATGTTAATCTCTGACCATCTAAAAATCTACTAAAAATATATGACCTTTTGGCCGCTTTGGATGAAGTAGAAAGAAACTTTTTGATATATTTCTCTCTTTTATATAAAAATGTTTTTAGTGACTGTCATATTTTATTTTGTTTTAGTATTATTAGGAAATAACAGGAGCTAAACTTTTTAATGCTCCTCTCCTATCGCGAACATTTTACAAATTATACAGCTGTTCATTTAATTATATATGTATTGAGCTCTTGTAACCTCCTACTCTCCTAATGCAAATTATAAATTATAGATTAAAATCTTTAAGGTTATATCGGAAATGGTATTCATCTGGAGATGGTATTTTGATTTTACGTAGGCGACATCAGTTATTATTTGATCTATTTTCCCATAAATATTCCCTTTGAATACAATATATTAATTATTATATTATATATAATACTATTTATATTATATTGGGATATAATTATAATTATTATGAAATAGAAAAGGAAGTACAATATAACTTACAATGAAAGAATAAAATTGATGTTGGGGTTATATGAAACTGAACAAGTTGAAGTATGGTTACAAATCGGCAATAAGAATAATTATAATTATATAATAATATAAATTGGCAATAGAGATTTTTAAAGAAATAAAAATTTATTTCGTTTATTTTATGTTTATAAAAAATAATAGAATCTGAACTCTACAGAATACATGTAAATTACAGTTATAACACTTTCGCTACGAGAAGTTCAATGAAGTGAACAGTAGTATACTTTGTAAAATGGGGGTTGGTCCGCTGTTAGGCGGACAGGAGTTACCCACCCTAGTAATAAATAAAAACATCCATGCATGGCATCTATACTCTCAGTAATAGAGTTACCTTCACTCTTAGTAAGTGATAGACATACAAACCAAGGCACCAAACAAATAGATTTTGGGCTAGCACAATAATCGAATACAACGTTACAATGATAATGTATAAACACATAAAATCGTATAGTATTGTATTGTGATTGTAGTTAAATCCAATAATACAGAAACTTGTACATTTGTACATGCTTCTATAAATGCATTAAAAATGTTTATCATATCTTTTATCTGTTTGTTTTTTTCCCTCAAAAGGTAACCAGTTCGTTTTTAGCGAGTTTTCGATAATTTATAAGTAATGTGTAAGAAGCAAGTGTGTAATATGCTGCAAAGCATATAGCGTAAAAATATTGTCAATAAACAAGCGAAGCGTGGTATCCCAAGCTCAATGAACCCTTATGTTTACTAGTTTTTCTTCTAGAACGAATTTCGTTTCCCTCTTGGCAACCTTCAATATATAAAACGAAATTTAGGTAGTAGTTCATTTTCAATTATAAGTAAATTCATTTATTGAAAACTTATTATTTTAAGGATTAGTGTCTCATATTAAATTAATAAAATAAAAATGTAAATTTTGCAAAAATAATAAAACATATTGGTATAACTTGAAGTTATTTAATTATCATCAGATACAATCGATAACACTGTAAAGTAGCGTATTTCTAATAAACAATATTGTTTTGTAGCTTATGGGTTGAAAGGTTTTATATCAGTTAAGGAAATAAAAATTTAATTAATTTTAATCACCAAAAAAAGATTAAATTCTTAACTGGGTGGCTCGTGCAGATAATTCGCAGAAAATTTTGTTTAGTATAGAAATAGCAAAGCAATATGGAAATAAGTAGATCCTATGTATTGTGTGAGGGAAGAATTAATTGTTTTCCCTTGGTAGATTACAATATTTCATACAATTAACATTATAATACTATTAAAATTATAACACAATAGAGCAAAATATTTGTACGTATTGCTTTGCAAGGGCCTATTTTAAAACGCTTACTGGAAAAGTAACATTAAAAACGAAGCCTCGATCATGGGATTATCTAAATTATTAAAAAATATAAAACATATAAACAAAAAAATGCCTTTAAGTTATAATAAAGTATATATCAGCCAGGAAAAAAAGGATAGTAGAATAGTAAATGCAATATCTTTAAAGATAAAGAAATTATTAAGTATACCAAAACTAATCTATTTGTTAATAATTGTCCATTTTTGTTTGTTTTGCAGGTAATTTTGTAATCAATCTAATAATCATGGGTACAATCCAGAAAAAATGCATACTTTTTGAGTCATTCGAATATAAAGGTTCTTTTTCTTCATAACCTTTTTTCCTTAAATTTCGGGCGAATGTGACTATTTTTTCCACCTGAAAGAGAAGAAGATCTTTAAAATGAGGGCTCAATCGTTGGATTCTATGAAGAATTGACGATATTATGGCGTTGAGACAAAAAAAAAAACCTTTTAGACATAACATATAAGATTATGACATCGGTATTTACTTTTTTTCCTATATAAATTCTTAGTTAGTAGGTTGGAATTATAAAGGGGATTTTGGAATTATTTAGAGCCTTCTCTTTAGTATCACCTATATTTTTTTACCTTTCTTTTTATTGTCTTATTCTATTACTTCTTACTTACACATACTAACATTTATTCTACTTTATTTACTAAAATTAAAATTTAATTATAAATTATACTATAAACAGAGCATATCATATATGATGAAGCAAATTTTTAACTAAAAATTTAACTGTTACTGTACTATTATCTTTAAGAAATGACCAAGATAATACAGAATCAATCTTTCTCTCTTTATATATATAAAATACCCAAAAGACTCCATACAACTATTATGAAATAATGTTCTTATGATACAATACCTATGTGTGTCTAAATGTCTTGGAGTGAATAGTTCGTGGTACAGACCCCTTTTCATCAAATTATTAACACCCCGCTGAAACTTCGTAAATAGCTTCATCTCATCGTAACCTACAAATATTTTATTTACGAAAATTCTCTGAAATGGGGCGTTTAAAATCTGGAGGTCGGCAAACTTTGTCTATTTAATTGGGTACTAAAAAACTCGTAAATATCCATTTGTTTTCTAACTCAATCGTAAGATAACTCGAGCACAAAGTCCAGAAAAAAGGTGGCCTTCCAAAATATTGAGCCGTTTAGCGTGACCTACACCCCCAAATTGTCAAATTAACGAGGTTATATAGGCCAAACGGCTCAATATTTTTGAAGGCCGCCTTTTTTCTCGAATTTATGCTCAAGTTATCTAGCGTTCTAAAGTGGGAAAAAAATGGGTATTTACGAGTTTTTAGTACCTAATTAAATAGACACTGTTTGCCGACCTCCAGATTGAAAACGCACCAATTCCAAGAATTTTAGTAAATAAAATGTTTGTAAGTTACAATAAGATGTAGCTATTTACGAAATTTCAGTCGGATGTTAATAATTTGATAAAAAGGGGTCTGCACCACGGACTAGAACTATTGTGCTTTAAGTGCAATCCTTTACGTTTATAATATTCGAATTTTATTGTAGTAATTCTATCTATAACAGTAATTCCTGAAGTACATATATAAAACCAGCTTAAAATGAACATTCTATTTGATATATTTGAAGAAAAATCATTTCGAGTTGTATGAGTCACTCACATCAGAAACATTTCCTTTTTTTTTAATTTTTTTTTTTATTGTAACTTAAAATTTTTTTAGCCTTTCATCCACAAGAGTATTGGAATTGCAGTTCTGAAGATGGGAATAAAAGGTCCCGAAACGTAAACTAGACTGTAAAATAATTGGAAGTTATTATTGCCAAGCAACTTAATAACTTCAGAAACATTTTATTCAGCAAACCGAATGGGTATGATTGTAGGATTTCAGAAATGAGCAAACCTTTTATCTTTTTAATAAATAATTATCGTTATTTTTAATTCCTGGATATATAAAAATGAAAAAATTGTTGATTAGCTGCTTTGAAAGTTGATTAAAAATTGCTACACATAAAAAAATATTAACTGCTTCTATAACCTTTGAGAGTTGGCTGTGTTATTTACCATTAATGGACGGGCTGGGTTTAGATTAACGTTGCTTTTAGTCCCTCCCCATTACTAGAGGTACTAACTAGAATTTCGATACTCAACGTTTGTAGCAGTAATATTGGGTCATTCCGAATGGAAATTATCGTTTGCAGCTCTTTGATAGTCATGTGCACTTAGGTAATTGTACAAAAAGTATGACGACATTTATAATATCATAATTTCCTGTAGTATTATTATTTGAGCCTTTTAATTGACAGAATGACTAACTCCAATTTCAACATTTTTGATGTTGGGAATGGGACAGCGGATAAAATTTAGTTTGTGGTGATTCCGAGGTGGATATACTGTGTTGGATAAGTCTACAAAAACGTCCTTTCCGTAGGGATGTATTGTGCTACAACATTGCGGTAGTTTGAGAACCCTAGTTCACTACACTCGTTGTGCAGTTAGGTTTTACTTGTTTTCATTGATTTTTTCTAAACTCTTGTTTTCATGATACTTTCGCTTGTGCCTCAAGAGTAGTGCGTCGCAAAATATTAGCGTAGTTCTTGCCTAAAAAAGCACGTTTTTGCAGACACAGTGTATCCACCTCGGAATCACCACAAACTAAATTTTACCCGCTGTCACAAAGTTACCAACCCAGTCCCAAGGTTACCACATCTTACGGTATTAACATTAGTAATATTTCTAGTGGGGAAATTGATACTATTATTCATAATTTGATATTTAAACAGTCCTCATACCAGACTGAAACGACAAAAAACCGCTAGAAGTTTCCGATTACTTCAGCACTTACTAGACAAACGCCCTCACCTTCCAATTAATTACAAAAGACTCATATACATGACTATAATAAGGCCTACTTCTCCTTACGCAGTTGAGCTATGGGGCTTCACTAAAGCATCGAATTCCTCTCGTATTCAATTCTTATATTCCAAAATTCTTCGTAAAATCCTCAATGCTCCCTACTTTGTTACAAATAAAACCATCTATAATGACCTTAATGTTTCTTACGTTTGAGATCTGGCCTTCCATAATCCAGATACCTATCCTTCCATAATAAACTTCAGAATTATCTCAACCCTCACGTTTCTAACCTTGCTTCTCCTTCAATTCCTGATAAACCTCCAATGCATCTGAAAAGAAGATGGCCCCGTGATCTCCTAATGTAGATATATCATTAGAGTGCTACCATTGGGTAGTTGCTCAACAAGTGTTTTCACGTCATATGTCGGTATGTTCAAATTTACTAAATGTAATTCTTTAATACAGCTGTACATATCATTAAGAAATAATAAAATAAAGAAAAAACAATATTTAAGCCTATTTGCTCTTAACCTTCCTCACTGTCTGTATAGATATGCATTTTTCAACTAGAAATAACACTAAGATGACTACTCGAAAAATTCTAAATTTGATTTAGTCCAATCCTCTGGTTCTTTCTATCTCCTGCTCCCTGTTACCTGAGCAACGAAGATTAAGAAGAAAATGGCCAAGAGACCTACTACATCAATAAAAACATCAACATAAAAAAATCAAGCAATTACACCAAGACAATAAAAACACAACAAATTTGCTAGATGCGCAGCTGCGCAGTTGCAAATCGCATACAATAAAAATATATATATATAAAAAAATAAGATTTATTCATTCTCTCAACTAAAAGGCTCATTTTATATGTAGATAATGAGAGAATTGATTTTTTTTTAATTCCTCAAATAAGTAAATAGATAAATAATTAATCCCTGCTAGAATTTAAATTTTAGTAATTCAGCCAAAAATCTGCATTCAGTTGTTAAATTTAACAATTAAGCTGCAACACAATGAAGGCTACGTAAATTACATTCAACCCAGGCCGTTAGTTAAAGAGGTTGCGTGAGTTAAATGCGACTCCACCGAATCGGTTCATCGAATTGGAAACGCTTTACTTTTCCATTTACTCATGATTAGGACCAAAGGTTATTTCAACGATTCAAAAGAAAAATCTATTTATAACAATTAAAAAAATAATTAAACCGCATATCAAACAACTTCAGTAAACCAAATATTACAGGAGAGAGAAAAATTACCCATAAGTCTAATTCACAATAAATTTGCCGTGTCCACGAGGGCGTGAACATCTTCCCTAAGGACGATGGCGCAGGAAACTACACCCTTCCCCCCCCCTCCCAAGATATTTCATTGTTCATCTTTTCTTAAAAATAGAACAAGGGAAAGTAGAATTACAAACATCATACATCATGCACAATTAAACTTGCTCCTTATTGTAAAAATTGTCATTCTGAAAATTCATAACCCCGTTAAAATATGCCCCCTCTCAAAAATTCAAAAACCCGTAAAAATACGCAATCTCAAAACTTTTGATATTTGCGAAATAAAACCCTCTTCTGGTGTCCAAAACCAAAATCGTACAATAAAATGAACATCTAACCATTAAAATTCTTTTAAAATATAAGGGTTTTGAATATGTCAGGGATAGAATTAAAAAAAAAAAAAAAGATATGGTGAAGAAATAATTTACTGTAAAATATAAGGTTGCGAAGTTAGTGGTTGCAGGCACAGTGAGAATTACTTAATTATATTTATTTTTTTTAAAGTATATCAAAGAAATATATCATTTATCATAGTATTTTATGTTCATGCCTTACCATTACGAACAATATTTATATATATTAAAAACTTATTAAAATTGTAAAAATCCAAGTCGTAAAATGGTTATCGACGCATATTTATAAAATGAGATAAATAGAAATTAAAGTTTTTTTTTTTGTTTTAAGTACAAAATATTTAAAAAAATATATATATATTTTTTGAAAAAATATATAATTTTGGATTATTATTTATTGTTATTTTGCTTCTATTTATTTTATATTTTTTGTACATATAGTGTGAATGTTATCCTACCTCACTATAACTGTGTAACATTATCCATCAATAATATAAAACCCCCAAACCACCCACCAAAAAAAAACAATAAACCAACAAACTAAAAAATTTAACTATATACAAACATAAAAAAAAATCCCATCCAAAAAATAACTTATCCACAAAATTCCCAATAACAACAACTATCCCCCCCACACTCCAATAAAAATACAAACAATCTAATAAAAACAAATCAATACACCACAAAACTCCATTAATCACATAAAATAAAACTCCAAAAATACAAACCAACCATCTTCCCCCTCCCACTACCCAAAACAAAAACAACCAAAGAAAACCACTTCAAAAAAACACAAATACACTAAAAAAAAAAATTTACTAACAAAAAATTCATCACCAATTAACCACCCAAAATTTACAAAACATAACAAACAAAATCACAATCATCCCCCAACAAACTCAACAAACCCCACCAAAACAACAACCAATAAATAAATCACACAAAAAACTTATCAAACAATACATCCAACACAAAACCAAAACATAAAACAAACCAACTACTACACCAAACCCAATTACCATAAAACCTACCCCTCACCCCAAAAAAACAAAATCTTAAACAAAAACAAAAAAAAACTACAAAAAAAACACAACAAACCCCTTACTAATTCCACATCCCCTACCACCCCACCCACCAATTAACATATACATATATAATAAACACCTATCCTTCACACCCACCACCCCCACCACTCCAATCCACCCTAAACAAAACCAACCAATACAAATTAAAAACACAACCTTTTACTACAATTATCCCTACATAACAACCACACAATAAAAACATACACCAAAACCCAACAGAAAAAATTAAACATAAAAACATATCGAATTTTCTTCTTTACTCTTCATAGGCACGACAGACACAATAGCTTGTTCTTGGTCTGCCCAACCGTCCTGCCAGTTCGCAGCTAGTCTTAAAGACATGTTAAACTTTCGGAGGTTGAGACATTGTCCTTACTCTTACTTCTACTCCCTCGAGCCCGCTCTCCTTCCGGATAATACTGGTATAACTTTTTGATGGTTCTCCTGTTATTCATTCTATGGAGGTGACCTTTATTCGCTTTATTCTGACATAGACCGACAACTTCATATCGCCATTTAAAGAGTATAATTCTCTATTCTTTCTAAGCTGATATACCCTATTTTCTCTTACAAATCCTAAAATGCGCCTTACTATTTTACGTTCAAAGATGTTGATCTTCAAAGCTACTGATTTTTAATGTGGCTAGGTCTCACATACATACAACCGGTCTAATCAGTGTCTTATATAGCCTTAGCTTGATTGAGCGGCTCACCAATCTACTTCTCATCAGATGAGCTATCGAGAAAATAGCTTCATTAGGCGAGAAAATGAGTGCCTGGATCTCCTTCTCATCCTCCTTGAATGCTAAATTAAACCGTGCTCCAAGTTACTTAAAACTATCTACATATTGGAATGTGAAATTTCCGACATTCTTTCCTTTCTTCTCCTTCATTAATATATAAGCCAAACTTTCTTCTAGACCTCCCTTTCCAGCTTCTCAAACACATCTTTGACATTAAGGAGATTAGAGTGCTACCAATGGGTAGTTTCTCAACATGTGTTTCATGTCATTATATCCATAATCAATTATATCGGCATATATCAATAATTTGTTAAATATATAATGTATAATATATACAAATTTTCACTATGTTCAAATTTAACAATCGATTCTGTAATACTTCTTTTAAAATATGTGAAATATAAGCATATAAAATACAATAATGATATAGTATCATGAAACTTAATTGAAGTGTGCATTCATTGCGGATTGTTTGCAGTTTGCTAATGAGATGACTAAGCACCATCTGAAGTGCTGCTGTAAGTCAATATGGGTTATATTTACACATTGTAAATAAGTGACTAAGTCTGCTTACTGCATTTCTAACCTCTATTGATAAATCGAAAGATAATCAGAATTAATGATCCACTATTCTAAAATGACAGTACCTATATTTATTCGGTAAAATTGAGCAATGGCTTAGATAAACCTTATCAATTTGAATTTCTTATTATAACCAAGTACAAAAATATTGAGGGTGGGGTATCTTATTGAGTAAGGCACTGGACTCCAATGCTTAAGGTACCAGGTTCGTGTCTGGTTGTAGCAGGTAATTATTCTGTTACATCAGTCGTAGATAGATAGAGGGGAGATATGTAGCCAGTATATGTAGCCTCCGCCTGGTAAATCCATCCTCAATAAAGTGGGAAGTCTAAATTAAACATTAAAGAAGGGAGAAAACACCAGAAGGTATAGCCTAATCTCGGCTTAATCACTTGCATATAAAATTTTGTTTTCAATGATGATTCGCATTTCGAAGTTCGGAAAATAAATCTCAACTCTGTTTCTTCTTAATAAAACATTCTAACCCACTCTGCTCCTTCGGTTGGCACAATTAGTTTCAATATTGTACTCATACTATTTGCCAAATATAAACACGTTGTAATAGAGCTCTCCTAAATAATATAAACTGAAAATAAGAGAAAACAAAATTTCTAATTTTTTTTTTTTTTTTTTGTATTTAGTAATATTTCAAATAATCACGGCTGCAATAAAACATTAAATGCATACTGCATGTTATTTTATTTTTTTTTTCCTTAGTTTTAATTTTCTTATTTTTTTTAGGTTATTTTATTTTATTGTCTATTGTATATACTTTTGATTATTATTTTGTTCTATTTATTTTATTTTTTTGTACATATGGTGTGAATGTCATCCTACCTCACTATAACCAATGTCCAACAGACAGATTGTTATAATACTCAATAAAGAAATTTAAATTTAAAAAAAAAAAAAAAATGCATACTTTTTAGGTTGTTTGCAAATAAAGTTTCTTTTCCTACATGACGTTTTTTTCTACAAATTTCGAGGGGATGTTAGTATTTTTTTCCACCTGAGGAAAGATTAAATGTTCAAAATGTCAACCATTCTATAATGATTTTAAAATTAAAAATTAAATTAAAATTAAAAAAAAGTGTTTTCTGTCGGTACGCCATTACTTCGTCAATTCTTCATCAAATCCAATGATTGACCACTCATTTTGAAGATATACTTCTTCTTCACATGCTAAAAATAGTCCTATCCCTCCAAAATTTCTGTAAAAAAAGTCATGAAGGAAAAGGAACTTTATTTGCGAATAACTCAAAAAGTATGCATTTTTTGTAGCAAATTGTAGCCATGATAATTAGAAAGATTAATAAATTACCTACGAAACAAAAAAAAAATCGTAAAAATTGGACAATTATTAACAAAGATACAGTCTATTAGTTTTGGTATACTCAATAATGTCTTCCTCTTTAAAGATATTGCATTTAGGAGTAGAATAGTCTACTACATTTTTTTTCCTGGCTGATATATTAACTTTATTATTTCATAAAGGCATTTGTTAAATACTAGACGATATAGCCAACTTTCACATCTTCTGGACTACAGATCTTCACTTAACTTACGAAACAAGCGACTGATCTACAACACCTTACTGAGACCAATATGGACATATGGAGCAGAACTTTGGGGATCTGCAAAACAAACATACATAAACAAAATACAAACAGCACAATCAAAAATTTTACGAAAAATTGTTAACGTACCTTGGTAAATTTCAAATTCTACTATTCATAAATACTTAAACACCCCAACAGTAAAATCTTACATCCACGACAAATACACTACATTTCATTCTTCAACCCAAAATCACTCTAATCCTCTCGTTCTTTCTATCTCCTGCTCCCTGTTACCTGAATAACGCAGATTATTAAGAAAATGGCAAAGAGACCTACTACATCAATAAAAACCAAATCAAGAAAAAACACCAAGACTGTACAAACACAACAAATTTGGTAGATGCGCAGCCGCGCAGGTGCAAATTGCATAAAATACAAATAAATAAATAAATAAATTTAGTATATCCCATAATCGAGGCTTCATTTTGTCTTTATTACCTTTGATATCTTTCCAGTCAGCGTTTATCAAAGCAATTTGTACAAATATTTTGCTCTATTATGTTAAATAGAATATTCTAATCGACTAAGGAAAAAATATTGATTCCTTCCTTACATAATACATGGGAACTACTTATTTCCATATTGTTTTGCTATTTCTTCACTAAACAAAATTTTCTGCGAATTGTTCGGACGAGCCAACTAGTCAGATTTATTGAAGAACTAACGAAGATATGGCGTACCGACGTCATCATTACTGTTTCAATACATGGAAAAATGGAGGTAGATAATTTTTTTTTTTTTTTACATCACCATACAATTAATATTTTCATAGTTTTAAAAATGGAGTAAAGTAAATAAAAGAAGAGAAGGTTTGGAGAGTATAGAAGTGCTAATTAAGACTTGGCCTCTCGAGCCCTTGTTAACGTGGCCCAGATAATAAATTCATCTTAGTGAATATACTGCCTCCGTTATAACGCCTCATTTTTATAAATATATTATTTAAATATAGCCCTGACCTTAGAGCAAAAACAGATAAATCTTTAGCAAGGATTGGTGTCTCGGGGATTTATTTTGAATTATGAGGCATTCGTCCTTACCATTAATTTAAATTTAAAGATTTAAAACAACCCAGCTGTGTGGGTAGCATTTAAGGATATCTCATCATCAAACACATTTGTCCAATCTACAGACCTTCAGGGAATCTTTTAAGATGATATACTTGTTAATTAGATTGCACTTAGATTCGCCAGAAAAACTGAGTATTTAATTGAAATTTATGTTGATTTTTATCACAAGGATCCTTGAGGTAGAATATATAAGAAGTTTTGGGAAAATTCTTAGCCTAATGATGACTTGTTTATTAAAGATTGGTTTTAAGAAAATTCGAGGTATTTAATAATTTAGTAATGAAACTACAGAGCCGGTTAATATGGAGGGTATAAAATAAAAAAAATATATATAATTTTATTAACTCCTATTTTGGGGAAACAGCTTAAAAACTTTATATTTCAATGACACAATAACGCGTTTTCTTTTTTCACCCATTCTGTCACAAAAGTTAATTGCTTGAAAGGTGCAACACAACTGAAAAGAAAAACATAGAACAGAAACAAAAACCTTCCTAAGAAAATGTGCCATGTCTAAAATCGGTACTATACGCATTCGTTAACGTATCGAAGGCAGTAAGAACTTTATAAGCAACACTTTTATTCATAATGTCTGTTAAAAATGGAATCTTAATATACAGAATTATAATACATATATATATTATAAAGTACGAGGTATGATCATCAATCATACGCCCGGTCGGTGTGAGTTGCCTCCAGTAGGCTGGCGGATCTCACATACCCGAGGGGGTGGTGGAGGAATCTCGGACAGCGTGGCTTTCCTTGGTGGACGGTCACCCATCCAAGTGCTAGCCACGCTCGGCGTTGCTTAACATTAATTACCTATTGCAAGCGCCTTAGCCCCTAATGCTACCCCAGTCCGCCTCTGTATATATATATACAAGTGTAAAATTAAAATTATTATTATTATTTATTACAGATTAAGTCCATTCCTTAATTATTTAAAGTTCTGAACAGTACTACGTCGGTAATTACGCAGTATTTCCTCTTCATTTCATTTTTCATTTTTCCATCAAATAAATGAAGGATAAAAATTTTGTTCCAAGAATCAGTTTTACTTGGTATAGATTTGTTTTAGTGAGGTTCGGTTAATAGTAAACAAAACCTTTTTCTCTACATTTAATATATTTAAAATATTTCGTAACACACACACACAAATTAATTTATAATCAGTAGTAGACCAGTAGAATCTCACAATAATAAGTACTTTCAAGGATGACAATTTTTTTTTCTTTTACCGCTACCGCCGGTTAAGCGGGAGTTTACTGTATGGCTATTGGAAAAATTAGTTTAGTTTAAAAAATAAAAATAATAATGGGAGGATAACACGGAGGCTACTATATTTACGAATATTTTATATTGCTAACTCTTTAAACGGTAAATTTGTTGAAGATCTCCCATTGTATCAGAAGCAAATCAATGTGTCACCATTGAAAGAAAGCGAAGATGAAGACAGCAAGTGAGGATATGAACTGCTTCCGCAATCTATGTCCAACACGCAACGCTTACTTTACGACCATTTAACCAGCCTTCTCCAATTCGTTCCTCTAGTTATAGAAAGAGAGGCGTTATAACATTATCTTAAGATACTGTCATACTTAAGAATCAGCGATATACACACCAAAGCTAATCACTTTATTAAGATAAGTATATAAAACATTATCCAGTAAAACTTCTCAGAAGTGGACACCTGCAGGGAATCGAATCTGCTTTAGACAAATGTTTTTTTATCAGAGCAACATGATAAAAAAAAAACAAACCTGCAAATTATTTCACAATGGTTTATTATTTCCAAACAATTATCTAAAGTAACATTACCTTCCGGATTACAAAGAAAAATAAACAAAAGGTGATTCCAATTATTGGAATAAACTTTTTTATTTTAATCATTAGTAATATGCTAAAAAAAAATAGCATTAGTTCAGTAACACATTCAAAATTTAAAAACCAAACCAAGAATATAACATTTGGAGTAGAACATATAAAAAAAACCGAAGACCATATCTTCGCTCCTACTTGTCCGATTTTAACGATTATTTTAAAGGAAATTTCGTAAACGTTTAATAAACTATATAAAATATCAACAAAAAAGTACAAACTTTTCGAGTTATCCGGAATTTAATTTTACCATCGCTCGTAACTTTTTTTCCAGCTTCTTTTCGTTGAAGTATGTTGTATAGATAAATTTAAAGGGCGTCGAGAAAATGACTTTAGCGAAGTTTCATTGAAATCTGTACATTCATTTAGGAGCTACAGTCTATAGCAACGCAGGTTTTTCAGCCGCCATTTTGAAAGTAAAAGGCGGATAGTAATGTCGATAAAGGAGGATCATCCTCGGGTGACCTCTGATTTTATATCAAAATTTGAAAAAAATCGGTCCAGTAGTTTCGGAGAAAATCCGTGGGCGGCGGACGGAGGATGGACAAAAAAAAAAAGACGGCGGTCGATCACAATGGTTGATTATTGAAAATAATAAACCAAAATTAACAGGTTAAAATTGTATTTTGTATTCATAATAATTTCTAGGCAAATTAAGTTCACTCGAAAGAATAGGATACCACGAAAACGTATTTTCACTTTA
Organism: Nezara viridula; assembly: GCA_928085145.1. Lineage (NCBI taxonomy): Eukaryota > Metazoa > Arthropoda > Insecta > Hemiptera > Pentatomidae > Nezara > Nezara viridula. The sequence goes on from OV725081.1 coordinate 93,182,409, forward strand.
CAGGTGCAGCGCGAGTATAATTGCTCGAAATGTTAGCGTGCGCGTCCTGGACGTTTAAGATACGATCTCGGCAAAACCATTCAAATGTTACTTCATCTGTATTAGAAATCAGTCAAGTGTTCATTTTTTCTTTTGAAGTTTGCGAATCGACTATAAAAGCTACAAGAGAACTAACAACAAAAAGTTAAAACTGTAACTCCAGTTTTAAAATCGTATCCCCAATATTAATAACTGAACCAAGCTATTATAAATTCGATAACTTTATTTAGAATATGAGGCTCAGTGTCGTCCTACAGTTCGTTATGGAGAAACTTTTCCATGAAAATCCTAATATCGAGCCTGTTCATGTCCGTTATAGAGGATGTCCGTTATTCAAAAATCATTTATACTGAAATCTGGTGGGGTTCATACATTTGTCCGCTAATAAGAAAAGTCTGCTATGCGTAAGTGTCAGCCACCAGCGGATCCAGGATTTAATTTGTGGGGGTGGAGGCTTCAGCCCGAAACTTTTTTTTCATAAAAATAACGACAATTATTATGGAAAAAAAGAAAGAAACTAACTACCCATATGAAATGGTGGTTAAGTGATTTCTAAAGTCCATTTAAATATAAATACACTAACAATAATAATTTAAGAGATAATTTGTTAATATTTTTTCTATAAAATATAACCATGTTTTATAGAAAAAATATTAAAAAATTATCTCTTAAAATATTATTGTTAGTGTATTTATATTTAAATGGACTTTAGGAATTACTTAACCACCATAAAACATAACTATGTTTTACCATTTTGGAGAGGGAGGGGAACTTCTGTCCCAAACCCTCCCTCCCCCCATAAATCCGCCCTTGGTGTCAGCTACTGGAAGTTTTGACTATATTTATTTAAACATGAGTACTATATGAACCTTTCAATTGACAGAATGAATAACTCCAATTTCAACATTTTTGAGTAAAATCATTTTAGTGGTATTTCTACTTGGAAAATTAATAATATCTGTACTAACAGTGAGTTAGTTGATTCCAGAGTAGGTGATTGCAGTTTTGAAGGTATATATTTTCCAACTAGAAATATCACTAAAATTAATAATAAAAAATGCTGAAATTGTAGTCATTCTATTCAACAGAAAGAGTCATATAGTGCAGTACATTAACAAATAATTCACTTTTCCTTTTCTGTTAGCTTTAGTGATCTTGAACCATACTTTTTTGTTCGCCTTAATCGGCCTTTATCTCTGCATATCTTGATCTATTGTTTCCAGTTATCTGCTTGCAGTTCTACAGCAACTTTGTTGGTTCGATCTATCAACCTGCATTTTGCCTTTCTACTCTTGCCTACAATTGAGACATTCATTGTGTAGAATCTTCCTGATGGATTGCTCTGAAATACATGCCAGCCCTTTATACTTCTTGCCTTAATTCAGTGTACAGAATTTTCAATAAGTTATATTTACTTTTTATAAGTTTCGTTATAATGAATGGAGTAATTTATATATAAAAAAAACTAAGGTTATTTAAGGCTTTAGACCACACGATAGAAGTGAAAACATCAAGGCAAGATTAATAATATAAATAATACCTCATTATAAAGGAGCGAAATTCCGAACATTTCCCTTGCTTGCAGTATCCAATTCCGATTATTATTTTCTGAGATATTTTAATGCATATCTTGAATAAAAATCGTGCACACACTATTTTTTCTCTTTTCGCCTCTCTAACACGGCGTCGCGTTAAGATACAATTTTGAATAATAGCTCACTACAATGAGGATGAAATGGTGAACGTTTCTCTCTCTAACAATATGCAGGTTCGAGTTTTAGTTTTTGAGATATTTTAATCCATACGCAAAAACACTTCAATTAATCGACTCCAGCCGATTTTATCTGAACGTTACTCATCGGAGATCTGACGGCTCAATCTATTTCACTCTCCACAAAAAAGTACAAATCGCTCCTAAAGAAGTTTTCACTTCAAAAATAAAATTCTACTAAAGGTAGGGTGGTAAGTGAAAGTTGTATGATGCACTGCACCTATTTTGTATACATATGAAAAAAATCTTAAGTAATTGAAGGTTGAAAAAATTAGATTGGCTTAAATCGAATCATGCATGATATAATTGTTTACATATACCTTATATAATTTATTAATTTAATGCAGTAAATTAATTTAATTAATAATTAAACATCCTAACAGTAGAATACTACATCCACGACAAACACACTTTATTTCATTCTTCATCTCTAAATCACTTCAATCCATTAGTCATTTCGATTCTCTGCTCTCTGTTACACGATCGACGGAGACTAACAAGAAAATGGCTAAGAGGACCTACTTCTACAATAATAACAAAATGAAGCTAATCAAGTTCTCGCAGCTAATGTTTAACACATCACAATTGCTAGGTGAGCTGCAGCGCATGTACATGTGGCATAAAATAATAAATTTTTTGTTTTTTAGTGATATTTACAACTGTATTATATAAATACATCCAGTAATTTTGAACATATGGATATAATGACATGAAACCACTTGCTGAGTATATGCTAAAAAAAAAAAAAAAAAAAAAAAATGCTACCCAATGGTCTAATGATAGAGTACCCAGCACTCTAATGATATGTCTACATTAGGAGATCACGGGACCATCTTCTTTTCAGACGCCTCGGAGGGTTATCAGGAATTGAAGAATAAGCAAGGTTAGGGTTGGGATGATTCTGAAGTTTATTATGGAAGGAGAGGTATCTGGATTGGGCCAGATCTGAAACAAAAGAAACATTAAGGTCATTATGGATGGTTTTATTTGTAACAAAGTAGGGAGTATTAAGGACTTTACGAAGGATTTTGGACTGTAAGGATTGGATACGAGAGGAATTCGATGGTTTAGTGGAGCCCCATAGCTCAACTCCGTAAGCCCAAATAGGCCTTATTATAGTCATGTATATGAGTCTTTTGTTATTAATTGGAAGTTTAGAGCGTTTGTCTAGTAAGTGCTGAAGTAATCAGAATCGTCGAGCGGTTTCTTGTCGTTTCAGTCTGGTATGAAAAATAATAATTCACATTTATTATTTATTATTAACCAAACAAAAATGTGGAACATTAGATTAAATTTGCTATCTGCAAATTTCTTTGCAATAAGCAAATTTTTTGGCAGCTTCACAGCTTCCCATCATGTCCGGGATATAAATCAGATCAGTAGGTCTCTTGGCCTACGCCTACGTAATCGTCGTAGTGGGCTGTACGGGTTTCTTGTACGATGAAGGATATCTGTCAGAGGATTCATGTTGTACGTCAGTCTTTGGTGAAAGTTATTGTAGTTCTCTTTTGCAGTATCTAAAATTGTAGGTACGTTTAAGTCTTTGAGTAGTGTATCATTTGCGACAGAAAAAGGTGCGTCAACTATCCTTCGTAACACTTTTGACTGAAAGGACTGAACTTTTTTTTTAATGTTGGAAGTTTTAGCAGAACCCCACAGTTCTATGCCGTAAGTTCAAATAGGTTTAAGTAAGACTTTATAAAGCGTTAGTTTGTTAGTTAAAGATAATTTTGAACGTCTGTCAAGTAATCTGGATAAGAGACCGTATCGTCTGTTTAATTCTATTCATTTTTGTCTGATGTGAGTCCTCCAAGTAAGTCTTTTGTCCAGGTAAAAACCTAAATGCCTAATTACATCTGATGTTGGGATTTGAATGTTATTAAAATATATTTCAGGGGAAGGTTTATGGTTAAGAGTGAATACTACATGCACAATTTTTTTTCATTCATCTTAATTTTCCACCTTGTTGCCCAATCTGCAATATCATTCAGATGATTTTGAAGGATGGTAGATGCTCGAACAGGGTTTTTATCTGAGCTTAGGATTGCGGTATCGTCTGAAAAAGTAGCCAGTATTGTGTCGTTGTGTTCCGGTAGGTCAGAAATATAATAATAAAACAAATAAAAAAAATAAATAATCATACAGCGATAAATGAGTTTTATTATAAATCAAAACATATATAAACTAATAACTGCAAAGAAAGATTTTCTGTAGAGATAAAGGTAGGAGACTAGGAAACTGTAAGGACCTTTCTCTCCCCCCCCTTCCTCTACCCCCCCCCCTCAGTACTGATTAGAGCTAAGTTTAATTGTGAGCCGGGTACGGGCTCTGAATCCTCATCAGCTACTTCGATCCATCTCCTCTCTACCTCCGTAGGATCAGTTCCAAGATCATTTCGCTTAGTATCCTGTCAAAAGCTTATCTATAGTATCTTGATCCTCTGTAAACTGATCTTCGACGCTTTGAATTAAGCTCGTCACAACGTTCTTTTAATTTAATTCCCTTCTTTGCTTACAAAAAACAACACAAAAATTGGCAATACAAATCACAGAGTTCTGACAACTATTCTAGATTGTAGTAAGGAATAATAATAAAAAAGTATTAAGTACTGAACTCATCCACCAAAAAAAATCACTTCCGATGACAGCTAGTAATTGTAAACATGGCAATCATGAATTTTAATCGGTATTTGGATGTAGTTTGTTTGGATGTCTAGGCGCAAAACATCCAGATCACCAACGACCGATCAACTAAATAACACTACTTTTATACTGTTCAGATGGTTAGTACAAAAAAAGAATTTATAGAATAAAAAAAAATGAATTAATAGAATAAAATAAATAAATGATGATAATAATAGACACTTATAGATAATAAGATAGAATAGATTAAAAAAAAAATCCGTAAAAAAATGTACTTTTTATCCGTCTTAATTCAAAAAAGGAGATCTCTCATCCAGGTCCTTTTCAGTCACCTTCTGATGGACAGGCCATGTCGTTTATAAGTATGTGTCAATATTGTAAATTATGAAATCGATATTAAAGATAACGTTGTCGATAGTTGATTGTCATAACTCAGAATAAGAAGTTTTGTTTACGTACTGATGAGTTAGTACTAAGTGCAAGTTAAATAGCTATAGTTATTATTACTATTATTTATTTATTTATTATTTCTAACATTGTTAATTCCTTTGTCTCAAAGGGTTAGAATTGACCTGCTTTAACCATTAATAGATTTAGGCTCTCATTCTCCAGGAGATGTTAACAGACAGTTCTACACTTTATGGCTACAACATTATTTTATATTATTTACAACTGCCCATAGTGTCCTATAAAACATACCTGCTTTTGTATATTGAGCCTCATTTGTTCCAAGAGTTTATAGTTAGCACATGCTTGCTGCATTATTACTTCTAACAAGAAACCAACTTTCCCACGGGCATAGTTAAACAATAGCCATCCCCTCCTTTATCATTTCCTATATATTGAGCTCCAAAATACCCTAAAGACAATTCCAAGTTTAGAAGTCAGACATGTAACATTAGTTTAGGCATCACAAGGCTAGTTTGTAAGAAGTTCAATGAAATTATTTTAATGTAACTTTATATTTTACAATAAAAATAAATTTCAAAAGTCTTTACTGTTGTACGAGTTCGTTGATTTGCATCTTTTTGCTGAATTTAAAATTGTAAGACATGTGGGTTGAAGTAGGTATTTGTATGTATTTAGTTTTTCTCTAAATTTCAATACTGATTTTGAAAATAGAGAGTATTGTATTTTCATTTATTTCTTTAAAGTCTTTCTTTTCGTTTTGGTGTTTGGGTCTCAGGTGGCCCTTTTGTCAAATATTAGTCCAAGATAACGTACTGTTTCCGTCTGAGGAATTTGGTATACACCGATATGAACTGGGCACGTGTTGGGGGCGTGGTGGCCGAGCTAGTAACCTAATAAACCGGAAATTATGAGTTTGATCCCAGTGCTAGAAGCTTTTAGCTGAGGCATTAATCCTCCAACCCCTCCTCGATTGCCTATAACCGAGCACCCTAACCGAAAAGACGATGAAGGGGAGGAAACAAAAACTGTGCACTTGTTTAGAAACTTAAATGGTAAATGTAGGGATATCTTTTGATTTAGTCTTATTTTCCAAATTGAGTAATTTGTAATTTGTGCTTGTTAGCTATTTGAGCACTCTGTTAATTCAGAGAGGTTAGTTTGGGGTTAAGACGTTTTGTTAAAATTATTGTATCGTAAGCATGGTTAGTAGTCAATGTTTCTGAGTTGTATGTAACGTAGTAGGTATGTCATGCATATATATAATGTAAATTTAAGGAGCTAGTGTTGATCCTTGAGGTACTCCTGCTAATACTGGTCGCATTGAGAAATGAGATAGTATGTGTGAGATAGTATTTTAGAGTTTAAAGAGCAGTTCCTGGTGCCAGACATTATTAAATGCCTGCACAACATCCAAAAACACGCCGGTTGTGTATTGTTATTGCGATAGTGCTCATATATATTTCTTTTTATGTATGTTGATTGAAGCTTTTAAAAAAAGTTTAAGTCGCCTTTTTCTTACCACTAATAATACATACACATATTTATTATATGAAATACATATTTGTATACTTTTGTATTTCATCTCTGAAGACTAAAATAGTCGCTGGCAAGGATATATTCTACCAGCTAAAAAGGAGAAAAGAAGTTTGATTTTTAAACAAAAGAACAACATTGCTTTGAAAATACCTCTTTGTGGCACGTGCATAGGTCACAAAAGGTTAACACGTGGTCGGACTTTATTCAGTTTACCATGCAATATAGTGTCCTTCCTAAGTGTCAAAGGGTGAATTAGTTGAGAATAATCTAAAGGTTAACCCAAGGAGATTTCACGTCTGAAGGCACATAAATAGCTAAATACCAGCAATAACACATGAAAGAAAAAGTTGAGTGTGCAAACTCATCAAGTTTCATTTTAGTACCTACACAATAATATTAACATAGTAAAGCTCGTTAATTAAAAAATACTCTACAACCGAACAATAGTTGTATTATAATACATATGTGTATTATATAAATGTATAATTTATAAAAAACGTGCAGTAAGTTGTTTATATTTAATCATGGAGAATAGAAACAATAAGAGATGATTTAAATTTACCTGAACTAAAATTGATACCCGGAATAATACACAAATTTAAATTTGTTCAAATTTTTTTAGTTGCATAACTGATGAGAATATATTTTTTTTCCAACTCATTTATTATGTTTTTGACATTGTCTTCAACGTTTTTGTTAAGTCTCTTTTTTTAATACTTCTTAAAATGACCTAATAAACTTATACGTTTATTTTTTTTATTATTAAATGATTCCTTATCGTAGAAATTTCACCTTTTTGCGTTATTACTTTATAAAAATGAAATATTAGAATTTTGTAGGAGATGGTAAAAAGTAAAAATTCTCTTTCTAATAAATCGAAAAATTTCCATACACGAGAAAAAAAAATAGTCTTGAATAATTTCTTCGTTTTCGCCATAAACGAAATGAAGAGCAGGATTGTGTTGGTTAAAATATATATTTTTATATATAAAATTAAATAAGTTTTAACAAATTAAAACAGTGATCTCAGTGAGTAAGATATTCTGCTCATATGCGCGAGGTTCCAGGTTCGAGTCTGACTGGGGTAGGAAATATTTATTCTGTTACATCAGTAGTGGATCGAACCTGAGATGAGAAGACCCTTTAGGGACATACCAGTCTCTATAAAGTGGAAACTAATAATTAAACAATTAATTAAGAGGGAAAACCTCATGTGATCTTAGCCCAATCTCCTCTCTGCACAACCGTGGGCTTTGAAACAGTACCAAAGTCCCTCCATCAGTTGAGTGGTGCTGATTTTAGAATTATTTTTTCTGTTTTATCAATCCCCAATTATGAGGGGTCATCTTAGATATAAACTGAGACATCTTGATTACATGAAATGGTTTTAATTATTCAAGTAAAATTACTAAACGTTTTTGTGTATATTACTATAATCGAACATATAGTTGTTCTTACTCAACAAAACTAGAGGGCAATGATCCTATGACCTTGTGATGCCGCACAGAAAAAATTGATTTCAGCCCACACACTCACGCCCTACGCTTATCTCGTCAAAATCCCTCAGAATAAACAGAGCTGGTATTAAGACCTTTTCTTTTGCACTTATTTGTGCCTTCAAAAAAAGCTGAATGGGAAATAAGCAAAAATAAAATGTATTTTGTTTAAAATTTAAAAAATACTTCATTTTCACCATACTAGTTGTATAACCATAATAATTTGATCATTTCATTTTGGGGGACAGAGAGTTAATTGCGCCATTAAAATTTCTGAAGGGACACATTTTAATTTATGAGGGATCATATTTTAATTTATGAGGGGGCATATTTCGACGGGATTGTGAATTTTTGGAATGAAAATTTCAAATCAGGTGACAAGCTGGAAGCATGGAACAGATCACAGCAAGTGTAATTATATAGTGGGCGGGGTGGCCGAATGGGCTAACGCGTTGTACACAGCACCACCGTTGTTCGGCAACCTGATATGTGAGAAATGATGAAAAACCTGACATAGTCATGAGTTCGCGTATCGGTGCCAAGGAGTCTTTTAAATCCCCGCCCACACCCCCTGGCCCGGAAAAATCCGGTATAGCCTTAACGGCGAGGAAGTGGAGGACACAAAAAAAAAAAGTGTAATTGTATATGATCTGCGATTTTTAAAATTCTACTTTCGCTTGCATTGTTTTTAAGAAGAGTAGAGCAATAACATATCTTAGATGGAGTGGGGAAAGGTTCATGCGTCATGGATCTTGGAGGAGATGGGGCACCCATGTTGTTTGACCTTTTGTCTTGTCTCATTATTACATTGAGTATCACTCACAGAAACAAATATAGACAAACGCAAAAAATAATTTTCATTTAGAAGAGCTTCAGTCCCGAAAGCCCTCACCCTCCTCTCTTCTCGAAATAGCCACTCGGCCCCTCGAGTAGCCATTGCCACAAGCATAATTACATAAGCCCAGAATGTCTCGAGGACAAAGTTGGAAAGGTTTCTTCAACACAATTTCAGAAAACTGTGGTATACCTTGCCAAATATATGAAAAACAAATCTGTACCTTCAGTGCTTTGTATACATAGTCACTGAATGCGCTAAATTATCTCCCTTAATTAATTATTAAATTAGGAGTACCCATATTATAAGGAGGCTGGATGCGCCCCAGCAGAATCTCTCAAACCCAGGTTTGATCCACGACTGCTATCTCAATATAAATAATTACCTGCTATTAGAGTTGTTGTAATATCAGGCAAATATTAACTCATTTTCCATTCGGAATTGGCCCATCATTTATCAAGTGAACTTTTTTGTTGTAAAGTCTAGATTCATCCCTCCCCTCTCCTCCCCAAGTTTATCCACTAAGAACTGAGACATCCTGTATATAGAAATATAATTAAATAAATTCTTTCTATTTCTCATTCCAGCTAAGAAGTTATATAAATAGATTAGTTGATTATTCCTGCGATAACAATATTCCACTATAACTAGTTTCTCTCATGTTGAGTACGGTGCAGTATCAACAAAAGCTTAACTACAGAACTAGGAGGGGTCTCTGTTGTGTAACTTGCAAAACTCGATGAATAGAAACTGTTGGCCGGGTAGAACGAGACAAAGTCCCAATTCCAGAGGGTTTTTGAGTTGCGAATTTCTCGCTGATGAAGTTTTGTACACACGAAATGATTAAATAATTAAAACTTAAGGAGATCAATAGGGAACGGATTCTGATGTAAAATAAAAAGCTATTTAAGTTCACAGTATATTAAAAAATATGAGAAATTTTTATGAACTTTTTTTAAAATTATTTATTTGTAACAATACGGGATTTTCAACCACTTACGGATAATTTTAGCCCTTAGACAATATTTTAAATTACAAAAAACTAGATTATAAAGAATTTTAAATTAGAAATCAACAAAAAGTTTAGAGGTACAAAATATTAAAAAGTTACAAAATAATTTGAATTTTGGATATAGTTGAGGTTTTCAAGAAATAAAAAAAAATTGAAGAAGGAGATGTTCCAGGATGGTGTGGTCATAGAAAGACTAAAATAGTGCAAAACCTATTTTATTTCAAGCCAACTTTTCGACCCGACTTTGCACGTCTTTTTTAGGGCTTGAACGTACAAGATACAAAAGGATCTAGAAAAATGTTACATGATATTTAGATAAAAATTATAATATAGTGCGAATAAGCTTATTAAACTCCATGCTGTCCACACGTGAGTTTCTATTTATTTTTAAGTCTTATTTTTTTATTTTATTTTCTTCACACTCCTTTATTTTCCATTTTCTTTTAATCTTTTCCTAAGATTGGTATGATTATCCCCACATATATTATTACGGTAAGGCTCGAAATCGGTTTTTTACCAAATATAAGCTCCTTTCAGGCTCAAATACCACGAATGGCGTACCGTTGGATTCAGAATTTCATGGGGGGGTTAGCGAATCTTATTCTCCACTTTTGTTTTTCTTTCTAAAATAAATAAAGCCGATACAAACATTTTGCTAGGCTTCAGTACAGGAACAATGGTAGGTCTGTAGATCGATACGGGATAAATTGGACCTTGAAGATTTTGATGCGTACAGCAAGACCCGGATAGTTCCTCCGGAACCATCGGATCCTGCGTTTTTAAGCCCAAAACAGTACTATTTTCGAGTAAAAACGCAAGACATAGGGTTCCCATCCACACAACCTTACGTTAATTGTAGTACTGTAATTGAATACATGTCTCATTTTGTCGACTTGAGGCCTCTATGATCGAGAGAGGAGGAGTTTATATTATGTATCGATGGTGTTTTTGATCGGCAAGCCATATCATCGTTAATTTGCCAAATCTCAAGATTGAGCCACCATTTTCGAAGGCTTCCTTCTCCTTCAGGCGGGAAAAATAGTCCAATCACTCCGAAAATTCAGGCAAACAAATTATGACAGAAAACAAACTTTATGTGCGAATAACTAAAAAATTACATACCTTTCCTTTGGTTATGCCCAATTATATAAAAGATTACTAAATTCCCTACAAAAGGAAAAACAAATAACCGAAATCGGACAATGTCTAGCAAAGATATAGCTTATTGAAATTTGTAAACACGTTGGTTCCAAACATCGATAAAGATTTAAAATATTTTTTGTTTCCTTTGTCGTTTATATTTATCGATAAAGTAACAATTGATTTTTTTTATCTTTTGATACGTTGCATTATTTTTTTTCTTAATAATTAGGCATTTGAAAACAATATGCTGTGCGAATTTTTCGCACGGGCCTACTAGTATTCATAATTACGTATATTATATATCCTCCTTATTACATTCAATTTTCACTATCTACAATAATTGTTACCAGTTTTATATATTTCAGTTTAGGGTCTGGTTGAATTCGTTATACTTCGTTTACTCTTTCAATATAGCTTTATTGTTCTTAATATTTCTATGTCCTCCATTCGCATTGTTTATAATTTTTTTTCAAACTTTTATGTTTATAATTTTAATATAACTGTTTATAATTTGTATCTAAATAACATGTAACCTTCATATTTGTCTATATCCTTTTGTATCTTGTTCGTTCTAGCCCTGAAGAAGACTTAAAAAGTTGGACCGAAACTTTGGCTTGAAATAAAATATTTTTTTCACTATTTTAGTCTTTCTATGACCGTCACTAAGGACCATCTCCTTCCTCAATAATAGGCAACGGTCAACCATCAAAAATTGTTTGGTACTTTCATATTATTTTTCAAAGTTGTACTAGTATCATTTTCCAACTCCAAATGTACTGCGCATAAAATAAACTGAAGGGATCTTCCTTTTATCACAAAGTTCTCATGTGTTATTATTGAGTTTTCGACTGTTAGTCTTCTTATTATTATCTGATTTCTTCTTTTCAACTAGAGACCCGCTGGATTTGGCATTGCAGACTTCTACTAATCTAAGAATAAATTAATCTCTTAATTCATGGCGAAAATACTGCCATTAGCTTTTTGCCGAAGCAATGCATTTTTTTTTTTTAAACATCTTTTATAGCAACGTCTTCTTACATTGTTTTTTTGTTATGGTATTGGCTGACTTATTCCTTCTTATTATAATAATTATATCACATTGTTGACTTGTGTTAAGTTAATAAGGGAAAATATTATACATTTATTTATTGTTATTGTCCGTCCCTTTTTTGCCTGTTACGCTAAACGTGGATTTTCCCGGACTAGGGGTGAATGTGAGAAATTAATACCAGAGTTAAAAACCCACCTCCGGCACCGGAAAACGAACTCGTAATTATTTTATATCTTGTAAACTTCGTTTTATCAAGTGGTTGATTGCCAGACAACGCTCGTAGTTTACACAAGCGTTAGTCCACTCGGCCACCAGTATTGCTAACAATATTGCCCCCTAGGAAAATAATGTACTATTGCTTAAATGTGAAAATCGGGTAACTTTGTGATAATCTATACCAGTACCGGAACTAAAAAATTTTGAATTACCTCTCCTCACAGGTGGATCTAAGGGGGGAGGGACTGAAGTCCCCCCTCCAAAAAATAGTAAAATATAACCATGTTTTATGGGAAAAAATATCTCTTAAAGTATTATTTATTGCTCGTGTAATTATATTTAATAGAACTTCAAGATCCAGTTAAACACCATTTCACATAGGTAGTTAGTATCTTTTTTTTTTTTTCAAAATAATTATAGTTATATATGTGTGTATATATATATATATATATATATATATATATATATATATATATATATATATATATATATATATGAAAAGAAAAGATTTCGGGTTGGAACTACTCCACAAAAAAAAAAAAAAAATCCTAGATGCAATAGTGCCTCCCCCTTGTTTCATTCTTTTACTACATTAGCTTCTCTATAAAAAGTTTTAAAACTGTATTTTGGTTAACATATTTCGGAATGAATGAAATGAAAAATAATTTTATTCTGGGATTGAAGTCCCCCTAGAATAACAGCCGAGTTAAAAAAATATATACATTAGACTGGCATGCAGATATAATACAAATATATACAAAGAATCCAAAAAAAAAAAAAATAAAAATATTTACAAATAATACTAAAATAAAATAGCTCTTATCAATTAATTGTTGGTGAGTAATTGTGATTACATTATCTAAAAAAATCTTGTAAGCTTGCGGAAGTTTGAATGTGTAGTAGGTGAAGGAATAGGAGTTGTTTGAAGGAATTTGTAGATGTGGTTTGACATATGGAGATAGGCAAGGAGTTCCAAAATGAGGTAGTACGAATGACGAAGGATTTGCTGAAGTAAGTGGTTTTAAGGAAGGGGATATATAGATCTATAGGTTAGTATTAAGAGAGTGGATAGAGGAGCGTAGAGTGAGGAGTTCTAGGGTGTAGGGAGGATTTATAATATTTAATATTTAATATTTTTTATATTTGAACATCATCGTTTTATCATTTCATTCGACTGAATTAAGGTCAAAACAATAGAAAACCAGAAAAAAATGTTATTAATTAACGTAATTATTATTACATTTTATTATAATTTTATAATATAATTTTTATTATAATATTTTACACAATAATAATATTGAATATAGTAGATTTATTAATCATAATTATACTATAATAATATCATTATAATTATTATTAGCATCACAACAGACCCGATAACTTCATTATAGATTTTGCAACAAAGAAGACAAATCTAATTGATGTCATGATTACGAATGACAATAATATTGTATAAGCACAAACGTGGATTAGAAGCTTTGTGAATACCAGGAATCAACAATTGACATAAAATAACCATATAGTACCATTTGTAAAGCGTATTGGTTACACCAATTATAATATCGACAAATGGTCTGATCCCAAAGTCAACGGTGGAAGGTACGGATGGCTTGGAATCGCCCTTTGATGTGTCAAGAGAGGCTCAGCGAGCAGTTCTCATGTATACAGCCAGAATTATTAGAAAACTTTTAAAAAATTGAAAAAGAAAGTATATCTGTAGGTGGTGCTTGGACTTGTACCCTTCACATTCGAATCCGCAAATGCGAGAATATTAAAGATAATATTGCAATTATTTTATAATTTAACCTAAAAATAAAATTACGTTTGAAGTGTCCTCTTTGACTTTCCTCCCTCCAGTACCTGTCCTAATCTTAACGATACTAACGTAAGTACAACTTGAAATTAACGATTAGCCAATCCTCCTTAGGATCTAATAAATTTATTAGCATCGAGAAGGCTGTGAGACGCAAAAAGGGCAGAGAGGAATTAATAATAGAGGAGGGAAGGAGGAGTTGTGCCATTAGAATTGCAATTAGCTCAAACTAATTCTAGTAACTTTTATAAAGGGGTTGGGTTAAAACTCCAGACCTCGTGTTAGCTTCTACCGGGGTCTAGTATTAAGTAATGACGTTAGTGTTAATGATTGTATTTAATGAGCGACAAATGTGTAATTAGCAAGAGGAAGCGGAATGGGTGGTACGTTCCACCCCCAACTTCCTAAGGGGTCTCCGCGGAAGGGATGTTTGTTAATTCTTTAAGTTCGAGCCTTTTTTAATTGAATAATAACTTTATTGCAAAAACATTATGTCACGTTTTTTTCAACCAGAAAATAAGGTGTAATTACTTTATTGAACAAATCTTATTAGTTTAAAAATCTATTTATTTATTATTAAGTTTTAGGGGCCCTCAAACATTTCTCCGGGCCTTATTTGGTCTAGGTTCCCCATTGATGAGCGATGCAGTAAAAATAATTTATACTAGGGGGGTAATCAGCAGTCCGCCTAACGGCGGACCAATCCCCATGTTATAAACTATACCACTGTTACATTTCAGATTGTATTATTTTTAATCAATATAAAATAAAGTGAACAAAACCACAGTTTAGACAATTTTTTTAATTTCTTTAACAATCTTCATTATACATCGCCCTTATAGTAAATTCATATTATTATATCATTATAATTACTCTTATTGCCAATTTGTAACAATAATACATATTCAATTTGTCCAACTTCATATAAGCCCAACAATAATTTGAGCCTTTTATTTCTAATATTTTCATTGTATGTTATATTGTGCTTCTTTTTCTATTTCATAATAATTATAATTGTATCAATATATAAAAATTAATATATTGTATTTAAAGGGAAATGTCTGTATAGAAAAATATCTGCTGTCACCTAAGTAAAATAAAATTACCACCTTCAAATGAATAACCACTTCTCATAAAAATTTTTATTCCAGTTTTATTTTGTATCAGGAGAGTAGGAGGTAACAAGAGGCTCAACACATATACAATTAAATGAACAGCTGTATAATTTGTAAAATAATCGCCTTATAAGTTGCGCTTTTGTTTTCTCCTACTCTCCTAATACTAAAATAAAATATGAGTCACTAAAAACATTTTTTATATAATAGAGGAATATATTTTTTCTGTTATTATTTTAGACTTTATACATCTTTGACCACCTTTTAACTTGTCTACTCCATGCCAATCTTGAACTATTTCCTTCTAGTTATCAGTGTGCAGCTCTATTGCATATTTGTTGATTCACTCTTCCTGATTGGTTGCTCCAAACCACATGCTCCGCCCATCTTAACCTCCTTGCCTTCATATCATGGAACATTGATTGAACATTTTCTGTAAAAAGCTCTTCATTGATCTTCCTCCTCCATGCGTTGGTTCTTTGACCCCAGATAGCTCCGGTTTTCGTGTGGAGGATTGTTCTCTCAAATCTTTCAATACATTTTTCCAGAGGGTTCGTTCGTGTTCAGATCTCGCAGCTGTATAACAATATTGATAATAAATATAAGAAATACATTAACTTTCGTTCTATTTAACAAATTATAAGATCTGTTAGCTGAGCTTTTAGCTGATTACGTTTGGTACAACAACCCATTTAACACGAAGGTCACATTACTGAACTTTCAAAGCTGAATACGTAATAAGTGAAACACATTCGAATTTTAATGTTTTTTCCCGTTATCATGAACTAATTTCTTATTCATCTATGTAAGTTTAAATATTCCTTTGGTGTTTAAACTAAGGTGAGCGCTTTATGGCGCGAAGTCTGTGTAAAATAATTGTTTTTCATTGTTGAGAGTTGTTTAAATAATTATTAATTTTCAAAATATATCCCATTAGCTCTAAAATTTCATCTATGAAGGTTACACAGCAGTCTTAGCAAAACATAAAAATCCAGCATAGTCATACAAAATTCGCTCAACATCCCATTTGTCCTCGACATCCCCCATCATACACACACACACAATTTAAATCTGTAAATTTAAAAAACTGATCGGTTTTAATATATATATATATATATATATATATATATATATATATTATTTTAGACTTTGTACTTTATACATACTTACATATATATATATATATATATTTTTATATAACCGACCAATTTTTTCAATTTACAGTTTTCTAAATACATGTGTGTGTGTATATATGATGGGGGATATTGAGATCATGATATAAGGTCTTGTTTGTTACATAATATGGAGAACTATTGTTCTAAGTACTTTGAACTGGAAATATTGAATACATATGATATTTGAATATTAATATTTGAATTAGCTAATACTATATCCCGTATTTCAAGTCCGTATTGAATGATTTTTTATTTTATTTTTTAGATATTGTATAATTTTAGAAGCATGTGTGTATGTGGGTAGTTATTTTTATTAGTTTAGTTTCTTTTTGTTTATTTTAGTTTATATTCATTTACATTTAGTATTATTGTTTTTCTGTATTATTTATTGTTGATAGAGTGTGAATGTGCTCTCTGAACAATATTATAAGAGTCCTTAATTGTGACAGATTGTAATACCCCTCAATAAATATGTTTAAAAAATAATAATAAATAAAGAACTAAGCCGGAAGATTCATTCAGCATATACAGTTTTATATTATAGATGTGAGCTTTTGTTTTTATTGTATTGATTTAAAATAAACCAAATTCCTCTGAGAACCATTGGCTTGTCAATTGTCAAGCTTTTTGTCTGTAGAATAAATTAACCTATGGTACTGTGAAAAGTGTCAATTAGAGAACTAAATTTATAAAGTGGGTTAGTCGATATGCGTTTGTTTGCTTCAGGATTATTTGTATAAATTATAAAAAAAAATTCTAGAAATACACAAATTGCAATAACTCTGGAATGGGTGATAAATAGTCAGGACACAGTCATTATACAATTTTTTTTCGGTTAGTTTATTTCTATTTTATTTGATTTTTATATTTAATAAAATAAATTTAAAAAAACGAAATTTTTTTTTATAATCACTGCGTCCTGACAATTTATCACCCGTGATATGTGGATCAGTCGACTAGATTCCTTCAAATAACTCTATAAGTATGTCTGCTTATTATTCTCCTGAGACAGAAAATTTTTACAGAGTCGGTATAGTGGCGAATTCATGAATTTTCCTAAGGGAGAGGGGCGCCCTTGGGAAGCAAATATACACCAAATATATATATATATATATATATATATATATATATATATAACAAATGTGTATTTTAGTTTGTTTGTTTCGTCTAGAATTTGGCATAAAGTGGAGGCAAAAATTCCTTAACTGGTAATTTTAAGTCTATAAATCTAAAACACGACATTTTTACATAATTGTTTCCACAAATACAATTGAAAATAGTTTCCAAAGGATCAGATCAATCAAGAAATTACTTTCAGCTACAAAATTCGCCAAAAAATGAACAATTTTCACTAGAAATATTCTAATTTTTAAATCGTTTTTTCGATTTATTTCGTGATATTTATAAAAATATAAATACAAATGAATTGTTCAGTAAAATTTACTTTTCAATTAAAATTACAATAATAATGGTACAGGTTGTTTAGTAACTTTTTTAAAGATTACTTTTTTACTTCACTTCCAGAGGGGGAGGGCGCGTAGGAATAGGGCGGTATTGTCAGTTTAATCAAAGGGTCCCCTTTTGAGAAAGTAATCCAAGGAAATCATGGATTCCTCTATATTAAGGGTACCACTATTATATAAACTTCTATCCAATATTATATAAAATACCACTATTATATGTAAGTAAAATCAGTTCAAATGTAACCAATAGATCAAAGAAGTCAAGGAGTATAGGAAGTCTGGAAATGCCATTGTTATTTGAAGTCTTGGTAGTAAATAAATACTAACAATATTGCAAAGTCTTAAAACTTTCGGTATTAATTTAATAATGTCTAATTTGGGTGCACAACAATTGTGAATCCTCTTAGAATTCATTTTGTCTTTTATATTTGGTTGGAGGATCTTTGTTTAGAAGAATTTCAAAGCTCTAATAAAACACATTAGAGTTGTACCTATGATTTTTTAATTTATATTTTAGGTACTTATAATAAATTAAAGTTTTATATAATTTACTTATAAAATACATTTGTGGAAATTTTTTTAAATTATCTAGCAACAAAAACACTATCCGGCTCAAATATATTTTAGAGATAATAATATAATTTTTTGTTACGATGCTAATATTATTTTGAATTAATATGTTTTTCAATATTAACGAAATATCTTTCAATATCGTTACGACTAAAAGTTAAATTTTTATATCTCTGAGGCCATTAGAACATGTTTATTTATAAGTATTCGGCAGGATAGAGACAGCGTCCATAATATTCTGTTTTCTTCCTTAAAAATACATTCGCCAATCTGACATGGGCGTTCGATGTCCAAGGCAACTCAAATTGTCAATGATATATTGTCCTGCTATTTTTCAATAATAAATAAATTTTGTAAATTATCTCACTATTATGGAATGATTTGTCAAGATATAATCTTTTTTTAAATTATATTTACAACTGTAAAAGAAATACATTTAGTAAATTTGAACGTATAGATATAGTGACGTGAAAACACTTGTTGAGAAACTACCCAATGGTAGCATTCTAATAATATCTCTAGATTAGAAGATCATGGGCCATCTTCTTTTCAGACGCTTCAGAGGGTTATCAGGAATTGAAGAGGAAGCAAGGTTAGAAACGAGAGGATTGGCATGATTCTGAAGTTTATTATGTAAGGAGAGGTATCTGGATTGGGCCAGATCTGAAACAAAAGAAACATTAAGGTCATTATGGATTGTTTTATTTGTAACAAAGTAGGGAGCATTGAAGATTTTACGAAGAATTTTGGATTGTAAGGATTGTATACGAGAGGAATTCGATGGTTTAGTGGAGCCCCATAGCTGAACTCCGTAACTCCAAATAGGTCTTATTATAGTCATGTATATGAGTCTTTGTAATCAATCGGAAGTTTAGAGCGTTTATCTAGGAAACGCTGAAGTAATCGGAAACGTCGAGTGGTTTCTTGTCTTTTTAGTCTGGTATGAAGAAATAATCTTAAATTTACATATGTAATATTCATATCTTAGAAATTGAGGCAATTGTGATCGACGAAACAAAGAAAAAAAAAATCATTGGAAAATTATGTGAGTTTTAATAAGTTTAATATAATGCAAAAAATTGAGTGATTGGATTCTCAAAGCATTTTGAGCGCAATTTTAATATTAAACGTTACATTTTTCATTAATTATTTTCTATTTGTGTTGTTGCAGTGTTAATACACATAGTCAGAAGACTGATTTGATGAATTCTGACAATCACAATACCTCTCAATGATTCAATGGTCATAGACTTGAGACATAGAATTCAAAAACCATTTAGATCTATTATTATTTTTTTGTTTAATTAAAAGTTTTGAAATAGATTTTCACGAGAAAAAAATTCTGTCAAAAATAGTTGCCGTACGTGTATTATGTGGTTTCGAAAAAAAATTATCTAAGATGATCTAAAATTAAAACTCTTGAATGATTAAAAAAAATAAATAAAAGATTAGAAATGGAATTGGCTGCATTTAGTATTTCACATCTCCTATACTACCCATGTAGGGAACATATGAATTGGACATTAGTAATTGATTTAACGTCAAGTTGTTGACAAGTACAATTATAGATCATTGATTGAATGGAAAGTTGTTGACCAGTACAAATATAGAAAACACTTCTTTACCATCAAGGAGACATATAAATTAAGCGAAACATTTTCTTATAATATTAACGATTGCAAATTAAGATAATTAATTTAATATTAATAGATAATTAATAAGGGTGTCAATTTTATTCATCAACGTTTCGCTCATTATACTGAAGAATCCTTCCAGAAAAAAATATGAATAATAATAATGATGTAGAGATAGTTGAACGTGATATAATAGGAGAAGGAGTTGGTCGGAGGGTGCGGTCAAATATAAACTAAATTTAAAAAAATATTATTTTTAATTATTACGCCGACGTTTCGACCCATCTTGCAGGTCATCACCACGCCCTGATGAAGTCGGCGTAATAATTAAAAATACTATTTTTTAAAATTTAGTATTTATTTGACCGTACCCCTCGACCAACTCCTTCTCCTGAATAATAATAATTTAACTAAGCCAAACCTATTAAATTTATTATTTAATTAAGAGTACCAACTTGATAAAGGCTGGGCGTCCGACATCATGGTCGATCTACCGCTGATGTAACAGAGCAAATAATTACCTGCCTTATGTAGGATTAGAACCAAAGACATTTAGCATAGAAAGTCAGTGCCTTATCGGTAGTAGTGTTGTATGAAGCTTCACCATTTATGTTGAATAGACTGTCTTGATAATATTATAATATTTAAGAACGAACATCTTTCGTAGATGCGACTTCCTATATGTCGAATGCATTGGGGAAAAGGTCACCTATCTAATATGAGAGTTATCTAATCACCTATCTATTGTATATAAAGGGATACACTAGCGGATCCAGGATTTAATTTTTGGGAACTTCAGCCCGAAAGTTTTTTTTTCATATATATAACTACAATTAATTTGAAAAAAAAAATAAAGAAACTGACTACCTATATGTCATGGTGTCTTAGTTATTCTTGAAGTCCTATTAAATGTAATTAAACGAACAATAATACTTTAAGAGGTAGTTTTTAATATTTGTTTTTTCTATTAAATAAGGTTATATTTTACCATTTTTGGGATGGAGGGAGGAGGAGGGAGGGATTTAGTCCGAAAGCCGCCTCCTCTCTCGCTCTCTCTCTCTCTCTCTCACTCTCTCTCTCTCTCTATATATATATATATATATATATATATATATATATCACTGAAAATTAAAAGAATTCCGTTCACAACCATACAGATGTGGGCAATATAAATACTTTTTTTTTAACCTGTACCACTACAACCCATAAAGGGTCTGGGGTTCAGTACTATTTAGGGAAAGGACTGTTTCTAGGTCAATGGTTGTGCAAGGAGGTGATTTGACCGAGATCACACTCAACCGCCAGGTGTACCTTAATTAAAGGTACCCACTTTATAGAGGCTGGGTGTGCCCCAGGAGGGTCTCCCGACCCATAAATAAATTTTTTGCCATGAGCCGGGGTTCGAACCTGGGATCTTTGCATTTGTAGCTCAGTGCCCTACCACTGAGCTACCCCACTCCCTATAAATTCTTTTTACGCAAATTTAATTAACAATATTGGAATATAATACAATTATTAATTTAAAAGCAATATAAAAATCATAAATTAGATAAAATAATCCACTAATGCAAAACAATAGAAGGAAAACCCCTCTCCCCTTGACTAACTCCACCAGGACGGTATAAGTCAGTCCCTCCAGAAATGACGTAGGCGAAACCCCTAAATAGCAGGACAATTTAATATTCACTGAACAAAATAATGCGACATCAATAATGAATATATAACGGAGGACTCATTAAGGTAATATTCAATTGTTTTTAATGTAAGGTTTAAAGTTTAAAGTTATGTACATGTTAGTTTTTTTTATAAGAAAAAGTGTATACTTTCATTGTATAAATTTGGATAAATCTATGTGTATTGAAAATAATATGACATAGAACGTTAGATAAGTTAATTATGTGCTATAAAAAAAAATTCTTTTTGTAAATGTTAAATGTTAACTGATAATGATATTACAATTTTCCAGACTTGAAAATGGCCCTTAGTATCGTCGAAACGTCGTAATTAATAGCTTATAAATTAAAATATTGGTGAATATTGCCTAATTTATGTAAAAAATAAAACCTCAAGACACCAATTTTAGAAAAAATGAACAACAAAAGTTATATTTTACCATTTTTGGGATGGTGGGAGGAGGAGGGAGGGATTTAGTCCGAAAGCCGCCTCCACTTCGTAGATCCTCCTGTGCTGGGGTATACTATTTATTATTATTACTATGAATCTAAACATTTGTTCGGACGAGGAGTACAAAAGTTCATTTAGCCATTTCACAATATATGGGAAACACAATTATCTAACTTAATTAACAGCGAAACCATCGAATTCCTCTCGCATCCAATCCTTACAATCCAAAATCCTTCGTAAAATCCTCAATACTCCTTACTTTGTCACTAATAAAATAATCCATAAAGACCTCAATGTTCCATATGTTTCCGATTTGGCCAAATCCAGATACCTATCCTTCCATAATAAACTTCATAACCATCCGAATCCTCTTGTTTCTAACCTTGCTTCCTCTTCGATTCCTGATAACCCTCCGAGGCGTCTGAAAAGAAGATGGCCTCATGATCTTCTCATGTAGACAAATTATTAGAGTGCTACCAATGGGTAGTTTCTCAACAAGCGTGTTTCATGTGATAATATTCCTCCTACAAATTTACTTGATGTATTCATACTAATACAGTTGTAAATATCACAATAAAAGTTAAAAAACAAAACAAAAAAAAAAAACAACTAACAGCGACATTATTGCTGAACCAAACTATTTATTTTATTTCTCGTGATACCGACAACAGATGTAAAATATTTTTTAAAAAGTACCAAAAATACTAGCATAATAAAATAACTATTCATATATTTGTCTGACAAATAGTTTGTGAAATGTCTAAACCCACTTTAAGATGGAACAGTATACTCAAAAGGGAATAAAAGATCCACGTGTGCCTCATATTTATTACCTTGTGCTCCTCATATCGGATCGAAAGGAGTATTATTTTGGACTGTCCGGATGATGGATGCATTTAGCAGCACTATCCAGAGCAGATATCATGGAGGCAGATCTACCCCGCGCTGGTGAATAATGTATGTAAAGTCCCGTTGACGGGGATGTTGGGTGCGCAGCTGGGTCCTTTGGGATGGAGGTCATCACACAGGCGACGTTTTGCATAAGGAAACAAAATACCCCTCCCCCTCCTTCCCCCCAAACATAAGACATAAGTTTCCGCCTCGTTGAAAATTTCACCAACATTAAACATGCGATATGAGTTGAGCCATGTTTGATATCTCATTTATAACATCATTAGGTTATGGAACACAGTTTGTGAAATTTCGGCATTAACTTTATGCACCCTGACGTAAGGATGTTGAAAAATATTGATATATCGCAATATGTTATCATTATTTTCATTCGTATCAATTTCTTTAATGATGTAATTAGGTGCTAATTCTTTGTAAATTGAATCCTTCTGATTAACAATTCGTTTTAAAACCATTATCGTCACCTCATACTATCCTATACTACACTTGATAGCAACGGTATCAATTAGTGTTGTCCAAATGCGAGACCGAGACGAGTCATGGTCTTGCAAACTCAGTCTTGGTCATGGTCTTCAAGAGTCTCGCAACAGTATTGCAGTTAGTTATTAGCTCATTACCTTAGAGATATTACTGTCATTTTTTAGGTAGGAGAAACCTCACTAAGCCCAACTGAAAAATTAGAGTTAAAAGCAAAAGGATATTGGTTACACCAATTATAAACATATAGTATCTGATTGAGTATTAGTAACTCTATTTTTCCTTAATTTTTATTTAAAAAGTCAATTATTTTTTACCAGTCCTGGTCTTGGTCTTTCAACAATTAGGCGGCCTTGATCTTGGTCTTGCAAAGTGCAAGACCAAGATCGATTTTGGACAACACTAGTATCAAGCGATACTATGATTTGTCGACATTCGTTGTAATCATATTATACAGGATGTCACGTAAGTAAACCGATATTTTTATAGGAATGATAAGATCTATAATGGACCAATTTTCAGCAGAAAACTAGGAAAGTAAGCCATGTTGTGTTCTTTTAATTAAGCCACGTTTTTTGTTGAATAGGAAGCGATAACTAAAGAAATATTTAATTTAAGTAATTAACAATTCCTTTAATGTGAACTAGACAAAAATTTATTTCAAGTGAAAATAGAGTTCGTCATTCTTGAAACCATTCAAAGAGGACTTTTGAGCGGATAGAGTAAGCTAAGTTCTGTTTTAAAAAAATCATCAAATCAAAAATCGTGATTTTTTTAATTATCATCCAACTATACTGCACATACCCACTTTAAGAAAAACTTCCTCGTTTAAGAAGATTTAAAGTCCATATTAACTATGTTGAGCTTCAACTCAAGTTATGTAAAAAAATTATGTGATTTTTTTTATCCTGTCATCTAAAAGTACCCAATTTTTCAGCAAAAAAGACTACAAATAACTGTCGAAAAGCTTCTATTTCTCGTTTACCCATGACCTGGGATGTATTATATTAAAAATCCAACGACTGGCATAAGATAAAAAAAAATTATATTAAAAATAATTGCCTAATTAAACTTTTTATTTATACACAACACTCTGCTCATCGAAGTCAAGTGTTCCGTTTCTGAACTGTGGAAAACGGCCAAGTGTCCCGCTTCTAACCTGTGGAAAACGATTTGATCGATTTTATTAGAATCAATTAATTTCTAATATATTAAAATTATTTTATTATATTTTTTAAATTTTGCTTCTTAACTTTTATTTTTGTAATATTTAACTTTTAATATTAATAACATTTACACTTTAAACTTTTCTAACTTTAACTTAATTTTACTTGTATATTTAACTGTAACTATTTTTTAATCTTGAATTAATGGTAAAAATTGTAAGACTGTATTTGTAATGTAATGATTGGTTATTTACGTATCTGTAATAGTTAATTTAGTTTCCGTAATGTTTGGCGAACATGACTCAATTGATCGAAAATTTCCAAAACGTTTTATAAATAAAATAAAAAAATCTATGAGCACAGTGCTGAGTTTAGGAACTTTTCCATATTATTTTTTTTCGTTGTGTTGTGCTATAAGCCATTTCAGAAAGTCTTGTACAATTTAAACAAATTACTGATTCTATCTTTGTACAAATTACTGTCTGAATGCATCCCATTCTTGAAATTCGTAACACAAAGGTGGAAAATCACTGAGAGGGGCTTCACTGTTTTATTCATTTGGAGTCCATTCAATTATGGAAGCAACGGGAATCTAAGTGCTTATCTGCCAGCTCAGGAAGTCTTCAGAGACGATTCCTAGCTGCAATGGATTGGATGAGGAAACTTAACTAGAAATTTAATGATGGGACGATTGTTTGAGCAAATTGATATGAAGCATTTATATGTTTGAGCAAAGTTGCCTAAGCATGTAAAAGACCAAACAGAATAATAATTCAGTCTCGGTTTTGTATTGATTACAAAGATTTTATATGGATACTACACCTCACAGAATTTCCGAAATTTATATATCAAGAGGAATATAATATTCAGAAATTATATTCGAAATAGGAAAGATATTAAACAAGCAATCAATTTTTTATAACATATATTTTTTTTAGAGAAAGTGAGCGGAGATGGCTATGGTCGACGAATTGGGAATTTTAAGAAAGCTAACTAAATTAACGAATGATTTTTTTTTTTTTCGGTTGGTCATTTAGCCCATGTAGATCTCATTCTTATAGACACACATTGCTAGCGTGAGCCCTGGAGAGGTTCACCCAACTTCACGTTGACCCTGGTCTCCATGGAGCAGCGGCTGGCCCGATCTATTTGGGGCCAATATGTAGCGATGTACTTTCCACCGGCTCATACTGATCCAAGGTCAGTAACAAATCGGCCTAGATCCATAGATTATGGCTCAGATATAGCAGCCGCACGAGGACTAATATTTCTTTTCCCGAACAGACCTTCCACGGACCAAACTTCTGGGAGCCATCTGACTTCATGGAAAATCACCACGAATTCCCGATTTATATACAAGAGTTAGGATCATCATTTCTACGGCAGACCCGTGCGAGTTACTTCCAGTATATTGAAGGAGCTCGCATACACCAGAGAATCTTTATTTATTCTCTACCAAGAAAATCCTTCATAATTTAACAGAAAACAAAAATATTTTGTTAATAATAAATTTTAAAAAAAGAGTTGATAAATGCATGAGCAGTTAATATAATAGAAAAAAAAGAAAGGAAAAATTAAATATATTGACTTGCAAGTCAAAAAGTTGTAATTTTATACCTACAGTACGAAAAAAGAAATTCAATAAAAGTGTTTAGATCATGAGCTGAAACCAATGACCTCTTAGAATGGAGATGAAAATAAATAAATAAAATAAATAGTAATAATCGATATATTATAAATGGTTCAGGATTCGTTTCCTGATGAAGCGATATGTTTTAGCTTTTTAAGGACAGTCGAATGGAAATCGTTATCAACTAGATAAAGCTGTATCTGAAATTGTTCTGTTCTGTTAAAACAAACAAGCCTTGTTTGTACAAGGGTAAAATAATCATATGGAATTCAATTGAACACGCCATTGGGACTTTAACCGCGCGTTAGGTACAAAAACAATGGACCTGAAGGCTGGCAATGATATTTCACACGCTAAGCGGCCATTCGCTCTCAAAATGGCCACAACGCCAGCCAACTTCCGGCCCCCGATATGTGTCTCACATTTATCATAAATTTAATTGTTATCTGCCAAGTCAAACAATACTCTTTCATTTATCATGAAGATTCCATAAGTAATTGGTTTACAAAAAAAGTTGCATGTACTCAAATAAAAATTGCCTCACGTTGCATAAGCGGTAAATAGGATTAGATTATGATGATGAAAAAACACAAATGAAAATAAAGAAATTATTTTATTTTGTTCCGGCATTTTGGCCTACGTATCAGGACTTCTTCAGGACTGAGAAAAGACAATATAACAAAAATAAAAATAATAAAAACTACTGTTGTATGGTATCTGCTAATAAATCAATTCTAGGAAATTGGTTTTGTTTTACAGCCCTTAAAGACTGGAAAAGATCGTGCGGTGGAACGGGTGTTCGAATCGGGGATGTCATCTACAATTTGCAGTATACCGATGATCAAGTCATAATCGCATCGGTCTGAAAATCAATAAAAGTAAAGTAGAGTACATGGTTTTCAACGCCCCAAATGGCCCATTGAAATTGATGACTGGACGCTCAATGTCAGCCAACAGTGCCTCGGATATCTTCAAAGGGAGGTAATGAGGTTGACATCGAACATAAAATAAACAATGGGAAAATAATAATAAGTTCGATAAATTCAACCCTATGGAGTACAGAAATAAGATTGGAAACTAAAAAGAAGATCTACCATTCCTTTGTAGAAAGCGTAGCCATCTACGCATCAGAAGTTTGGAAAATTACGAAAAAGGCGGAAAATAGGTTGGTTTCCATGGAAATGGATTTCTGAAAAAGAAACTGTGGCATATCTAGAATCGAGCGGATCCTAAACGCAGCAATTAGAGACAAGGTCGGATGTCAAAAGAACATCCTTTACCTGATCGGGGCCAAAAGGTTAAAGTTGTACGGATACTTAATGCGGATGGATGAGAACCGCTGGCCAAAGAAAATTAAAACTATATGCCACCTGAAAGAAGGAAGCGTGGAAGGCCAAAGAAGAAATGGATAGAGGACGTGGACGAAAGCATGGCAGCCAGAGGGCTCCGTGAAGGAGTTTGGATGGACAGGGATCAGTGGTTTTGGGTGTTTGGGGATATGACTCCTTAAGTTGTAGAAAAACCCAAACAAAAAAAAAAAAAAAAGGAAATGAATTGTATAAAGGTGGGATGAGTTTTCGAAGAATTTTATTTTTGTATTTTCCTTTAACTTACTTTTGTTATCTACAGATTCTGTAACCAGTATATATATATATATATATATATATATATATATATATATATATATATATATATATATATATATATCATATATTTTTTTTAAATTTTATCAGTATACTTTCTTTATTACTAATTATTATTATATTATATTTTGTTTGTCGATTTTTATTTACTTTGCTTTATTTATTTACTTTTTATCTATTTTTTAAAAATAATTCTTAATTAATTTAATTTGTTCTTCTTGTATGTATATTTTGTATGAGTGAATGCTTCTAGCTCTAATTCTTATTGCCCTTGAGTATGGCAGATTGTGTTAATATTCAATAAATGATAAAAAAAAACTATGAATAAAAAACATTCATCATGTTTGGTTTATACTAAATATTTAGAGAGTGTTTAAATTATGTTTTCATTATATGTAGGGCTTCTTATTCTAAATTTAATGTTTCCATAAAATTAATCTATTTTCTGACCTGATTTAGCTTATCACAGCTAAATTACATATAATTGGCTATTTCTTTATTCACCTCTTAGCAATTATTTTTTTAGCACATATTTTATTCTGATATATTTTTTACAATAGTTGTTTGATAATTTTATTGTTGTTATTTTGTTTTTCCTCAGTCCTGAAGAAGGTCTAAAACTTCGGCACAAAATAAAATCATTTTTTTATATTTTCATTTATGTTTCTCACTGTGTCCGCATCCCCCAACTAACTTTTCAACCATGTTATATGCAGTTAACATTTTCGTCACTATTAATTAGTTGTAATCGGAAACAAGTTGTTGAAGATAAAAAAAAAAAAAAAAAG
Source organism: Nezara viridula (assembly GCA_928085145.1). NCBI lineage: Eukaryota > Metazoa > Arthropoda > Insecta > Hemiptera > Pentatomidae > Nezara > Nezara viridula. The sequence goes on from OV725081.1 coordinate 93,211,071, forward strand.
GATCTTTCACATATAAGAAAATGATGTTGAATCAGAGCAGTGAAACTGATGTAGCATCATAATTTGGAAAAAAAAAACTGTTCCATTACAATCCATGAAAGGTCTTGGGTTAAATACTATCTAGGGAAGGTACTGTTACTTGGTCAAAGGTTGTACGAGGAGGTAATTTGACCAAGATCACCTTCATCATAGGTTTTCCCCCTTAATTAATTATTTAATTAAGGGTAGCCACTTTATAGAGGCCGGAGGTGCCCCAGGAGGGTCTCCTGATCCCAGAGTCGATCTACGGCCGATGGAACCGAATAAATAATTTATCTGCCATAAGCCGGGATTCGAACTACCCCCTACCCCACTCCTTATAACTTCAATAAATAATATAAATCCCGGTATAAGAATACGATACATTAATTTAGTCTAGGAGTGGATCCAGAGGAATGAATGATAACTTATTTTCAGTTATTTAACAGTATTGATAGTTCTAAGTATATTTTAAACGGGCAGACTTCTTTTTCTCAATGGTTATTTTGGAAGGAAAATTTTTCCCTTTTTCCTTTTCACAGAAACCACCACTGGTTTTGTCTGCTTTGTTAAAAGGACAATAGTCGCTTTACTAGAGGCCATTAAATCATCGATTTAATGTTTTCAGGAATTTAACGCGTTTTTGGAAATAATGGACAGCGTGTATCTTCAATAAAAAAACTTAAGAGTCATAAAACTCTCGACAGCTGCAATTAATATTTTAAGAGAAAACAATAATAATAATAAAAAATACGATACGGTATTGTGAATTGCAATTTTATATTTCAAATCTCATGGTTATGACTTTACATTAATGGTTTTTATTTATTTATTTATACTGTCACTTGAACAATAATTATAGTGAGATATGAACACATTCACACCATATATATGCAGAAAACATAAAATTAACAAAAGTAAATCAATAACTAAATAATAATCAAACAACCACGTACAATAAAAAATAAAATAACCTAAAGTTATTAATAATTATATTAAATTTGTAATTGTTAACTCGGTGATTTTTAATAATCCTTATTATAGTTTTAACTTAAGTTTTTTAAATTAATTTATTATTTATTTATGTATTTTAAAAATAATTTTTAACTACACAACAACTTCATACAAACATTGCCACAACATGGTATAGTCAAAAAGTAGGCTGATTATGGTTTTACAAATCCGACAAGTACAAATATATGAAATGACATGCATGTTAGTAATAAAGCTAACAAATCTTTAAAAAAAGGATGTTAAAAGATACTAAAGATTAATAAAAAATGATAGTAATTTTTCTCTTTACATAATTTATTTTTTATATTATTATATAATTTTATTTTGAAATGCCCTTCAGAATTAAAAATATTACATTTTTTTTACATTTTTATTATATTTTACTTATTAATTTGATTTAATATCTTTATTTTAATTTAATTTTTGTTTTATTTTTATCATGTTTTCTTTTTTTTTTATTAAATTTATTTATTTGAATTTAAGTTTATAATTCATTAATTTTAGGCGTTTTTACTCATGATTTAATCTTTACAGATCGAATTAATCCGTTTTCTGCCAAGTTACTTTTTTACAGATCAAATGAAATCCGACCTTTTCAAAAGATGTTTGAAGTTTTTAACAGTCTTTTTTTTCAATGTTCTATTTTAATTCTCAAAAAATATCTAATTAAAATAAAACCCTGACAAAACCCTAAAAAGTAACTCAATCAAAATAAGTCCAAAACTAGTAAAATATTTCACTGATTAAAAAACAGAATCAAGGTAGAGCACACTAAAAATTAATAAAAAATGTTAATTTTATAAAATAATACAAAATTTTATTTGGCTATATTCTTGGAGCCTTAAAATGTATGTTTGGTTTGCTTTGTTATGATTTTTTACTTATTAATTTGACTTAGTATTTTTATTTATTTATTTTTGTCACGTCTTCTTTTGGATTGATTATAAATTAATGATTTTTGTTTTCATTTATTATTTATTAAACTTTAGGGATTTCATTCATAATTCAATCTTTATGAATTAAATTTAGGTTTTTATAGCTTTAACAAATATATTAAAAGTCAACCATCTTCAACGGATAAATCATGTTTTCAACCTTTTCAAGCTTATTCATATCCTGTTAATTAATTTTTTTTTCGTCCTTCTATTCGATTTTACAAAAACGCATCTAATTAGATAACAACAACGATAAAAATCTAATAAGTGCTCAACTCAAGGAATATTATTATTTGAATACAATTGATAAATTGCGGTGAATATTCCAACATGAACTTTTCTTTATTAGATCGGTAGATTTATAAAAAACATATATCTTCTTCGCGTTTTAATCATAATAAAATATGTGTGAGTTGTTGAAAAATACAACAAACATCAAATTATTTAATCAATATGTTATGCCATCAGATTCGGTGGGGCAATCAGGTCATCGATAAAACTAAGTGATGCAAAAGACAAATTATTTTAATGAATGGAGTCCGCCAATCTCTCCCTATTTTCTCTATCAGTTTTTGTAGAACATTGATTGCTACTTGTCTATAAATTACAATTTGAAGCTGCACAACTTTGTTTTGTGTCAAGGGGACTCTCAAAACTCGATGACAAACTGAAAACATAATGAGTATTGTTCATTAGAATTTCATAACAGTGTTTTATAGAGAGAGGTTTTGTCCCTTTGATGGAATTACAAATTATAGAGGTCGTGTTAAAACAGTGGTTTCAGCTTTCAAACTTTAGACAATAATTTATTTATTTATTTTTAAATAGAAAAAAAATTAAATATTTAAAAATGCTTTAATAATCTTAAAGTATTGGGTTGGAAAATAAGTCCTTTCGGTTATCTGTTTATTTTATGTCACCATCATACACTTCTTATCTGATGAATTTCTCCCTAAGGTGGATTGTTTATCCTGTTTGTAATATGTCAACAACTTATCTGGTAACTCTTTTTGAAACTAGCTTAATATTGTTTGCTATTGCACAGTGAATATGGAAGAAAATATCAATCATTATCGGCATATTTTGTTGTATTATTTTAAAAAAGAAAAGCGTGATGCAGAAGTTCATAGAAAAATTTGCAGTGTTTATGGGGATAATGCATTAACCGAACGCACCTGTCAAAATAGGTTTGCCGAATTTCATTCAGGAAATTTTGACGTGAATGATGCTCAACGGTCTGGTCGCCTACATGAAATTGAAACGAGCAGTGTTAAGGCCATTGTTGATCAAAATCCCATCCAATCAGTGCAGGAGATTGCTATGGTCCTAAATGTGCCGCACGCAAGCCTAGAAAAACATTTGCACAAGCTCGGCTGTTTCCAAGCTTTATGTTTCTTTTCACATGATTTTTTTTTCTCGAAAATCACAAATAATGTTATAACTTCAATAAAACTTTAGATATCTACTAAAAAAATTATCAGGAATCTAGGGCCATATAAACTACACAAAATGACAACGACAGGATCTTCGTAAACAAACTACAAATGGAGATAAAAAATAAAACCTATAAGGAATTTTTGTTTATTTATTCCTTATGCAGTCATTAAATCAGAAAACCATTCATACGGCTTTGAAAAACAATAATTCAGCTTTCCAACGGATATAGTAATATCGAATTTGGAGAACATCTTGAAGAGTTATAAATGATCCTAAGGATATTGTGCGCTAGGCCCCACACCTCATTGGTCACTCGCAATAAATTTGGTTTGACCCACCCTCCCTATTTACCAGACCCGGCTCCAAGTGACTACCACTTATTCCGGTCTCTGCAGAACTCCATGATTGGAAAAAAATTCCAAAAGGAAGAGGACATCAAAAGCCACTTGGATCAGTTTTTTAACAATAAACTCCAGACATTCTATGAACATGGCATTATGCAGTTAGTGGAAAGGTGGGAAAAAGTCATATTAAATACAGTTCAATATAATGTAGATTAAAATAAATTTTATGTGTATGATACAGTAAGTTTTATTTTACCCTGAAAAACAGAAAGAACTTATTTGCCAACCCAAGTGATAGTGTTCCCAAAACATTTTTAATTTTTTACAACATTATTGTTTATTATCATTATAGAAGGAGAAGAAAAGTAAATTTTATTCTGGGACAGTAAATCCCCGAAGAATAACTGCAATGAACAACCATATGACAATTGTCGGACTTAGAAACAATTAAGAATAAATTCAATTATAAATTTATTTAAATCTTAAATTAAAATAAAGAAAATACCTTAGTAAACATATAAAATTATAGATAAAGACTGATGTGCGAGTTCATATATTTTTACTCATAAATAATGTGGATAATATATAATTATGTTTAGGATAACATTAAATGCGACGGACAGGTCTGAAAAACGTAAACATTATTTTACACATATTCAGAAGATTGATCGCTGAGGAGATGGATAGATAAATTATGTTTAAATGAAGTAAAGGATGAGGATTTGCGGATGGAGGTTGGTAAGGAATTCCAAAACAAGGTAGCACGTATGATAAAGAATTTTTTAAAGGAAACAGTTCTATGAGAAGGAATAATTGCTAAATTATATTGTTGTTTAATATAATTATACAGCGCATTATGTTTAGCAGAGGCAGATATTAGAACTTTTTTAATAGAAAAAAATAACTAATCTATATTTTCACTCCGGTTTTTATGTCGATAAAAAAAACAAAAATAGCGGAATTAAAATATTATCATTATTTTATTTTATTTTTTCGCATTACGAATGAACAACCTATACTAGAAAATTAAATAATTTTATCTGAAAAAATGTCTGGACCAAATATTAATAATTTCAAACATTTAAAATTGCATTAATTGAGAGCTAAATGTATCAGTTTCACTATTGATTTCTCACTAATAGAAGTATTGAATTTTTTTTTTGTAATCAAAATAAGAAATTTCTGTGATTCAGTCATTTAAAAGAGTATTATTTTTTTCATTTTAAAAATTATTTTCTAAGAATCATCGTTAATTTTCAGAAAATTTCATTATTAGTAATTTTTATATTAGTATATTTCTAGCAAGTATTTTTCTTTTTGGTAATAAAATAAGGGACTTGAAATTTTCTCCAGGAAAAGATTTTAAATAAAAGGCTAAAAAAGAATAAAATAAGTCCTTTTTTTTTCTACAAGGTTTGGTTTGTATTAAAGAATCGTGTTTTATCATGTAAAGGAAAAAATAATAATGGAAGCTCCGACATGAGATTTAATTAATAAAAAACACTGGATTGTTTAACCTGATTTTTTTGTAATATATTCTCTACATAAACAAATGTATTTAATTATTCGGGTCGGGAATATATTCAAATTTTCCTTATTACATTATGTATGAAATACATTGTCACTTTACATTAGTATAATAAATTCAATTGTTACTGAGATATGAAATAGCTCGATTTGATTAGTTTGAATTAATGTGATTTTGTGATATCCGAATTGATTAAAAGCTGGCAGGCGAATTATTAACAGCTTAACATTATTTTTCGTTATTAAAGAATGGCGTCTATTTTAATAACTATAAGTAAAATTGTTATTACTATTTTCTTCAAGAACTTTAGTTACTCCTGCATTATGTGATGTATTAAAAAAAATAATCACAACCATTTATTATAATTTTACTCAAATTAATATTAATTTTTTAAAAACTTTTATTCACACCTTTCGTAATGGTAGTGACAACCAGTGAATGTGATGATAGTGAAAAAAAAAAAACATAATGGCATGTAAGGCATGAGTGAGAGCAGGACCCAGCGGCATCTCCTTCTGGCGTGATGTCTACATTAGGCGAGGAGGTCCCTCATCCAGCTCCTCTTCAGCCTCCTACGTACGTTACCTGGCATTTGCGTAGTGGCCATGTCATTGATGAGTGTGATTAGGACGTCCTTGTAAATTGTCGTGGAATCGTTTGTAATGAGTTCGTATGTGGTCGTTAAAAGACGGCATATGGAGGTCAGTAAGTAAGGTTATGTTGTTAACGTACCAAGGTGCTTTTGTGATTGTTCTGAATGTTTTTGCTTGAAAGATTCGAAATTTGTTTATGTATCTTTTTAACTGTTCCAAATACCTATGATACGTAAGTCCAAATAGATTTTAGTAAGTAATTGTATGTGTTAAATTTCTGTCTAAGTTTTAGTTTTGAATGTTTCGAAAGAAGTGAGTTCAGAATTTTGAGTCTTTGATTTAGCGTTTTTCTCTCATTTGTTATTGAAGGGCATGTTTCACGTCGAAGGGTAAATGTGATGTTCTGTGATTTGTTTTTATTTGGTAGGATTTTCCAAAGTTTGAACCAGTCATGTAATTTTGTTAAATATTGTTGTAGGGTCTGTGTTCTGGACGTACGTTGGACTTATGTGTGTTGCTAAAATTGCTGAGTCGTCTGCATATGTCGCTGTTAAAATGCTCGTACTACAAGGTGTATCATGGGTGTATGTGATATTGAGTAGTGGAGCGAGTACTGAACCTTGGGGTACTCCTGCTGAGATATGCCTGATGGAAGATAATTCTGACCCGTGTTGGACGGAGAAAAATCTGTCGGAAAGAAGGGATTGTAGAATTAGATAGTAGGTAGGTGGAAGTATTGTCTTGAGTTTAAAGAGAAGACCCTGGTGCCAAACTCTGTCAAACGCTTGAGCAACATCCAGAAATACGCCAATCGTATATAATTTCTGCTCTAGTGCTGTAGATATGTAGTTGGTGTATAGTTGAGTGATGTGCCCTAAATCCAAATTGATGGTCAGGTATAATTTTTGTGTTTGTTAGTATATCAACTAGTCTTAAAAATGAATTTGTTTTTTTCATTATTGTTAACGAAAAATAAAATGTTTATAGTACAGTATTAATAATCATTTCCCAAATATAACACTCAAAACTAGCTGTGAGCTTTAATACTTTCCAAAAATGGTCCAATTTAAAGTTAATTGATGCTTAGGAAAACAATGATTTCCTGAAATATTTGGAGCAAATAAAGATTTTTTTTAATATCGGTTTTGATGTAACATTTGGAATCGAAAATAAATATTTTTTGTATTTGCCAAAAATTTATCAGTGATAGTTAATACTCAATCTTGTAATTAGCTATTCAAATAATTATAAATATATATATATATATATATATATATATATAATCATAAATGCTGTTCCGTGACTAATGAATAAAGTCCTGGTAAAAAAATTAATTAAAATAAAACGATTTTGAGAAAAAAAAATTAATTTTCTAAATATTTCGAAGAATTGAGCAGTTCAACACAGATGGCGACAATCGATTTTGAAATTAGAGCTGAAAGAAGTAGAATCAGAAATTCAAATCGATATTAAGAAACCTGGCGTTGAGAAGCAGATTGGTGTATTAGCATACTTAAGCCGTTTCATCTACATCACCATCGGCTAATAAATATTTAAAGAAATGCTTTTTCTAACATTCGAACGGAAGGTCTATAATTTATGCTTGGGTTTGACTTGTTGGTGAATAAACAACGAGGGAATAATCAGGAGAGAATTTATTCAGTCAGTTCGTTTATATGACCATGTCACATTGTTTATCAATGATACCGTTCTAATAATTTTACAATTAGAGTTGAAGACTTGCCGAAGGACAAATGAACATTTTTATTTAAGGAATTTATCTGATCAATGAATTAAAATAATAATATAATGACAGCATATATATATATATATATATATATATATATATATATATATATATATATATATATATATATTTATTTTTTATTTTATTTATTTTTTGAATAGCTGATAGTCCATGAAACAGACCCCTTTTTATCGATTTATTAACATCCACCAGAAACTTCATAAATAGTTTCATCTCATCGTAACCTACAAATATTTTATTCACGAAAACTATTGGAATTGGGACATTTTCAATCTAGAGGGTGGCAAACTTTGTCTATTCAATTGGGTATTAAAAACTCGTAAATACTTATTTGTTTTCCACTTCAATCGTAAGATAACTTGAGCACAAAGTCGAGAAAAAAGGAGGCCTTGAAAAATATTGCGCCGTTTGGCGTGACCTACACCCCCAAATTTTCAAAATAACGAGGTTGTATAGGACAACCAGCCCAATATTTTTGTAGGCCACCCTTTTTCTCGATTTTGTGATTAAATTATCTTAAGATTAATGTGGAAAGAAAATAATGGCTATTTGCGAGTTTTTAGTACCTAATTAAGTGGACAAAGTTTGCCGACCTCCAGATTGAAAACGCCCCAATTCCAAGAATTTTCGTAAATAAAATGAAGCTATTTACGAAGTTTCAGGCGGATGTTAATAATTAGATAAAAAGGAGTCTGTACCACGGACTATAATTGAAGGAGTACTAAATTTCCTTCAGAACCAAAAGAAAAAATCAACGAAATCGATTATTAATTTATAAATTTGAAACAAACCATACCGACCAAAGTGTTTGTTATTTTATTGGTTGTATTTGTTAAGGAGTAAAAGAGTCGAGATTTGCATTACGCACCTCGAAAGACTCTTAAAAAATAATTTTCAAAGTGATCGGAGCAAAAAAAAAATTGATACGATTGATTATTTAAAATACTTCTAAATTCTCTACAAAACAAATAGATATCATCGAAATCGAACCATTATTTTCTGAGTTATAGGTTATTCTAAATCGTGGTCATTTCAGTTTAAAAGATGATTCAAGTTTTATAATAAATTTCTTTGTCGATTATAATCACAAAAAAAAAATTGAAAATGATCTTTCAGTTTATGATAAGTAGAATTTTTTTTTTCTTATTATTCTGTCATTTGTTTACTGTCCAATATTCTTGCACCGATATTTTTTACACGGACCAACTAGTATTATTTATTATTAAAAAATGTTTTTTTTTAAAAATATATAATCGCGAATCTAATCTTGTCAATAAATTGAATGCAATTTATTTTTATTATTTTTATTGATATATTTAATTTTTCTCACAATAGGACTATTTAGGCGATGGTGCATCAGGCCACTAAAATAAAATAAAAAATGTTATTTAATTAAAGTTAGCTGGTTAAGGAAATCTAATGGTAAATGTTAAAAGCTAGACGTAGTTATAATGTTCATAAAATATTGTATTTTATATATGCAGTATTCATTTCAAGAAACTAACTGACTACGTACAATAACATAGATAATGTCAGACAATCCACATTCTGGCCTCGGGTATATAACACTCTATGTAATGCAATACATTCACATAATAAATATAATAATGTATCAGCAACTGATAAAATATAAACAAGGAAAATAAATGTGTAGTCTTTTAATTATGAAATTAAATCAATATTCCTGAAAACAACAAAAAGACCAAGCAAAATTAATAATTTCTGTTATCAAAACGTGCAACAGAATTCTGTAAAATTTCCAATAATAATGTGATAGAGACCGACATATTTAATTTCACGATTCCATTAATTGTAATCAACCTTATCATGATTGTAAAATATATATTAATTGCTTTTATATAAGTATGTAAATATATAATTGTAAATCATATATTAAAAATTAATAAAATAAATATATATCACTCGCTCGAAATTTAATGGAAACATAACAATTAACAAAAAAAATGAGATGAAAAATCAATTAGAATAAGTTTAATATTTATTAATTTAAAAAAAAGTTTTAGCACATTAACTGTTGTTCATTTATAATTTCATTCAGTATTTATTATTGTCACAGCATTAATTGATTTTTTTTTTGCAAACACGTAGTTCGAAAATAATGACGACCCCTGGTAAACTGGAATTCAACAAGCACTCAACGAAGAAAGAGTGGGCTCTCAAATGCTGATTGAGCCGACACCTCACTGATTACATTTGGAACGTTTCGATCTGTGAAATCCTGATTGAGTCCCTTTTTCCATTCCTGTCCTGAGGAATCAGAACGAGCTGCTTAACTAGTGACGTGATTTCAGTCCGAAAGAGTTATTTTAGTTTGCAACTGAAATAATTAAAATTGCAATCCTATGTAAAAGTATTTTGGCTCATTCGCCAGTTCAGGATAAATAAAAGTTTAAAAATAAAGGGAAAAGCAACTTTAAAAGTAACATTAGAACAATAGAAAAATACATAAATAATTTTTTAATTCTGGAATTATGTTATAAAGAAACATAAGTAACTATTCCAACCAACTTGAAGATTTCAATAATTGGATAAGTTGGTTAGTTTACCAAGGTCTCATAACCATTGTACATTCATGATTTTCAATTAAAATAAATAGTTTTTCATATACCGAGTTTATACTCTTATAAACTATCAACTATAAAATATTAAAAATTTATAAATGATAGATATTGGTGTCAGGCTGTATCCAATAATCATTAATCAATTCTCAATGTCTCCAGACTTATCTGTCCTGGAAAAGTAAATGGAAAAATTATAACAACTTACGAATTTTGACGCGAGTTGCCACTGACATTTACTCGATTAATTAATGTCTACAGCGCTCTTGCTCATTCTCCACTGGCTTTAGCACCAGTGAGTGACACGGTGAGTAGCGCAGGGAACTCTTGGAGTCCTGCTTTTCTCTCTATAGTTGGAGGGACAAGCCTGGCTTGGGGTCCCCTACCTTATTGTATATATTTTATATAGGTATGACTGAGTTTTTATGTTTTTAATTTATTTATCTTTACGTTATTTTATTTCGTATTGTACACAGTTGTTCGATTATTATTTAGTTATTGTTTTACTTTTGTTAATTTCATGTTTTCTGTATATATGGTGTGAATGTGTTTATATCTCGCTATAATTATTGTTCACTTGAAGGATTATTATATTTCTAAATAAATAATTTTTTTTAAATTAGTTAATTTAAAGAAATAAACTGAAATTTATTAATTATTGAACTGTTAAGTTAATTTCGAAACACACCACCCATCCATATAATCCTCCTAGGAGGTTAAAACGGCAGTGGCCCCGCGACCTTTTATAGTTTGTAAATATTGGAGTTCTGACAATAGCCAGATTCTCCACTCACGACATGAGTGTATGTGGCTTAAGCACTCTTTCTTAATCTCTACTGGGTTTAGCCCCAATGACGCGGTTGAGAGAGAAGTGCTGGGATCTCCTGGAGCCATGCTTTTCCCTCCACACTTGGAGGGACAAGTCTGGTTTGGAGTTCTCTCACCAGATTGTAAATATTGTATATAGGTATGTATGTGTTCTTTTTATTCATTTATTTTTAGGTTATTTTATTCTTATTTATTGTATATATATTATTTTTCTGTATAATTTATTTTATTTACTGCACATAGAGTGTGAATGTGATCTGCGAACACTATTATAAATGTCCTTGAGACAGATTGTAATATTTTTCAATAAATAAGATTACAAAATTTCGAAACGGGGTTATCACCTGGGTGGGAGCTCCAGATCAGAAACAAAAATTAAAACAAAAGTAATCAGTTTTTAATAATTTAAATCACAACAAGCCAGTTAGTGATTCGAAACTCATTTGTGCTTAAGTACTTCTCTCACTATCTTTCTATCACTTTATTTAAGTGGCCCGTACACGATCAGTCAAGAATGACAGTCACCATATTGACAAGGATTGCTTCAATCGTGATTAATTGTACACGTATCAATCAAAATTTATTAAAATGACACCACTTAAGCTCATTCGACGTTGAGGTAACAGGTATGAATTTGGCGCATTGTCCATAATAATATGTATTTCATTTAACAAGCTTATTCGGCCATTGAGCTTTAGAGAGCATTGGACGTCAAGAGAAAACTGGAGATATAATAATTATTCCCTAGTGCCTTGAAATTGTGTCAACAAGAGTTATAATTCAACTACGTACAGAAATTAAGGAAAAATATTGTAAGAATAATAAATTTGTATAGAGAAAAAAGGAAAATGTATTTGCAAATATACACACCAGTCAAAGATTATTTTTTTCTATAGATAAATTGTGTAGTTTTCCACTTTCAATTTATTGCCCACTTGACTATTTAAAAAAAATCAGTCAAAGATCGCTTACAAAAGTATAAACAAGGGATATGTATAACTATTTATATTAGTTAAAAATCAGGAATATACCATGGTTCTGAAACCTTGCTAAGCTAACCAACTTAGTAGTAAGGTTAGTCTCCCCATAACCTTAACTAAGTATCCGTCCACTTCTCGTGATTGAAGCTGTGATTTCCGAATTTCCGAAAATCCCTTAGTCACATCCATTATTATATCAATCTTACCCTTACATGATCAATCAGAATGTCAATATTGCCTCGGAATGTCATTCCGACTGACCATATAAGATCTGTTTTAAAAATGCCGATTGCTTTAAAACATGGGGATGCCTGGTAAAATCTCGTCCGAGGCACTTAATACTCAAGCTAGGACCCGGACTATATTTATTTAAATATACAAATATATTTGTTTAAATATTAAAAACTTCAGGCTTCTATATTTAGCTGTAGTTTCAATTGTCCATAACAGATCTTGACAAATGCACATAGATAAGAAAATTAAGCTTATCTGGCACAAGATTTCTCGTAGAGATGATAAGACTACGTAATATAATTAGCATAAAAAAAGTAAAGAAAATAACAAATAATGACGAATATATAAGTGGACATACATAAAAAAGAATTTGAATTGAGAAACTCCTTTATTGTAGTCGGTTTAGAGTCGACACAATGTTTGAATGCTTATAAAAATAGATACTGAAGTTATATATACGATTATATCAAACCAATTTCATAGATGTTCCACACGCAAGGGTTGACCTTATTCTCCGAAAGGACAAGATTGAAGTACCATAAGGGGACTTACTGTCACTCTGGCTATAACTCATTGATAGCTAAGTGCCACGCTTAGTGTTGATTGGTTCAATCGCTATTCAGTACCACTCATTCATATAAATAGATCAATAGGAAGAGACTTTTTAATTCCAACTCCAATCATGACCTGCTCTTGAGCGCACTTACGTTATTAGGTGGACTGCATTAGATTCTTATTTTTTAATTTAACATCCAAGCTTTTTTTTTTATTTTTTTACCTAATATTTGTGCCATTAAGTGTTTTATTTAATAATTGTATATAGATTTGTAAATAGATTAGTTATTTATTAAGTATTTATTTTGTAAATTTTCTTATTAGAGATACTTTTTTTTTTCTTTTTTTCTTTGTTTATTTATATTTAGAGGTATGGATTCTGATAAGAACATTTTTATTGATGAATCAGAAGTAGATACTCCCTTCTCCGAAATTAATGAGACGAATTCTTAGTACTTAACAAGGGGAACTCTCCAAAAGCGCCACAGAAACTCTGCCCCCGGGTCGGCGGGCAACTCACCAAATAAAAAACAAAACAAATCCGCTAAATCAAAGCAGACAATTTTTTTTTTTTAACTTACTTTTTTAACTTTTGTCTTAAGTTTAATTTTGAGCGTCTTGAGAGAAGTGAGTATAACAGTCGTAGTCTGAGGTTTAAAGTTTTTCTTTTTTTTTTTTAATGCGGATCCGATGTCATTCTTCTGTCGAATATCAGTTCAAAATATTGTATTTTATCTGTTTGAGGAATTTAAGCATTGTCAAGATAAATAGGAGGGCATGTTCCATGTCGAAGATTGGAAGTGATGTGTTGTGATTTGTATTGGTTGAGTTGAATTTTCCAGAGTTTGCACCAATCGTTTAGTTTTGTTATATGATGATGTAAAGTCTGTGAGGCGTGTGTTGGGTCTTTATGTCTTGTTAGAATGGCTGTATGGTCTTCGTAAGTCGCTATAATAGTTCTGGCGCTGTTAGGAATGTCGTGTGTGTATATGATGTATAAAAGCGGAGCGAGTAGTAGTGAGCCCTGAGGAACTCCTGCTAAGGCTGGTCTTATTGAAGAAAGTTCTGAGCCTTGGCAGACAGAGAAAAATTTGTCAGAAAGAAAGGATTGAAGGATAAGATAGTAGGTAGGAGGGAGTATCGTCTTGAGTTTGAAGAGAAGACCCTTATTCCAGACTCTATCGAATGCTTGAGCGACATCCAGAAATACTCCAGTTGCATACAATTTTTGCTCCAGTGCAGTTGCTATGTAGTCAGTCTGTGTAATTGATGGATGGTTGAAGACAAAAATAAACAATAAAAAAATAGCACTAATAATAATGCAGCTATGAAAGCTGGAACTAAACCCTGGAACTAGTACATCCAGCATCAATTCTGTTGCAGTCAATAAATAAGGAGACCACTGAACCTATGACTTTCACCAAACCAGAGCCACCGCCGATATATGTAAGCAAAATTGACAACTTCATGAAAAAAAAAAAGAAATGAAAAATGATTTACATCGAGAAAAATAAATTTGCAACCATCAATTATTTCTTCCATATTTCAACTAGACTGGCACCCTTAAATAAAAACATTATCTACAAATTATTTGAAAACTATTGCGTGCAAGCGGAAAATGCTATTAAATTTATTATTACGACGGCAAACAGTAATCATGATTTACTGACCGAATCACGAAAGTAAGTTTGGAAGGGAGACGGGGGAAATGATAAATTCAGGGAGTTGGAGGTGGTTTTGACGCCTTATTGAGCTCCATAATAGATATGATAAAAGAGACGTCAGCCGCCCCTGTTATACTCGAACAAGTTTTGAAAGAAAGAGAAATATCGCAGTTGTGAAGTGTGTTGGCTAACTTGGATCAGGGACTCACTTAAACGTCGATAAGGAGTTCCCCCCTTCTTCTTTGACGAAGATTAAGTTTCTCCTTTTCTCCTCCTCTTTCTTCTAACTTCTCTACCGTCGATCCGGCATTTAAAAATTCAAGGGCCGTATTGAAAATCATTCGGTGCTCTCCTGTACAAGAACAGACCTTAGTGGAATGGATAAAATAATGAGATCAAAAATGCTATAAATAATTTAAATAAAAACTACGGTGTGTTCTTAAGAACACACGATAAAAGTGAAAACGAGAAAAGGGATTAATAATATGAACCGCTAAAATCATAAAAGTTTATGATTATCTTCTATTTAAACATCCTAATTTTATTTCATTACGTTGGACTTGAAAAATGTCTCCATTAATATTTTCCTCCTTGATTGGTCATTCGCCCCACTGTGCGCTGTACTGCTCTCCCAGTACACGAGCAGTATATGTCTGTACATTGGCCGTATTAGGCCTCCTTAAAGTCCCTTATATTATTTGTGGATATCATAAATAATAACGCTTACAATTATAATTGTGTATAAAATATATGTTGCACTGTATATACAAAATAATAATATTTTAAATATACAGGGTTTCTCCTTTATTAATGGGCAAACTCTGAGGGGTGATTCTAGACAAAATTTCCTACAAAAAAGTTCATTTGATGCAAGAGTCTATTCCGAATAGAAAATTAGTTAAGGTCAATTTTGTGTGGTCACGTTTTTTATTGAAGAAGAAGGAATTGCTCAAAAACTGTTCTAGATAATAAGACTGTAAGTATACTATCGTAAAGTAGAACATTTTTTTCTGAGATAACAGTAATTAAATTTACTAAGGTCAACGATAAAAGGGACTTAGAGGAGTATAAGGCCTCCTTACAGAGCCAACGTACAGATGTATACTGCTCGTGTACTGTGACTGCAGCGCAAAGTGGGACGAATGACCAATCAAGTTAGAAAAACTTAATGGTGATATTTTTCAAATCCAACGTAATGAAACAAAACAGGAACGTTTAATTGGAAGATAATCATAAATTCTTATGATTTTAGCGGCTCATGTTTTTTTTACTTTCCTACCTATACTAGGTAAGGAAAGTATTGCAATCGGGCCAAATTTCCGATATACGGTTTTCGACGTATCTATACGTTTCAGAGCCCCCTTAGTCCGAAAAACACATTTTTAGCCATTGGTCTGTCTATCTGTCAGTGCCAAGATTTTCTCGGGAACTACTGAACCGATTTTGTTTTTTTATTTTTTATTTTGTAGAATTTTGATTACTGATGCCTGTGACAGAAATTCGGTCCTCCATGCGCAATAGCTTGCACGCAATAAATGAAAACATGTTTTTCTATAGATTGTAGCGCGAAAACGGCTCTAACGATTTTAATGGAACTTTCCTTAAATGTTTCCTTCAATTTTCGTATATGGACTAAATTCCCGAGAAAATTCAGGAAAAAAGTTATGAAGAATAGAAAAATGTTATGAGGCCTAACTCTCCAAGTATATACTATACGGTAAAATTTATAATAAAATTTTTGAAAGGTAATTAAATTACCAAAAAAAAAACATCATTGGAATGGAACAAGTATTAGCGATGATTCAGCTTATTCTATTTTCCACACATGTTTTAACTTATTACTTTCCACCTATACTAGGTAAGGAAAGTATTGCAATCGGGTCAAATTTCCGATATGAGGTTTTCTACGGTTCTATACGTTTCAGGGCAGTGGTAGGGCACTGAGCTTCCAATGCAAAGGTCCCAGATTCGAATCCCGGCTCATGGCATAAAATTTATTTATCTGTTTCATTGGCCGTGGGGCGACCCTGGTTCGGGAGACCCTCCTGGGCCATACCCAGTCTCCATAAAGTGGGTAACCTCAATTAAATAATCAATTAAGGGGGAAAACCTGGCGATTGAGCATGATCTCGGTCAAATCACCTCCTTGCACAACCGTTGACATAGAAACAGTGCTTTCCCTAAATAGTACTGAACCTCAGACCCTTCATGGGTTGTAGTGGTACAGGTTTTTTTTTCTGTACGTTTCAGAGCCCCCTTAGTCCGAAAAATACATTTTAAACCATTGGTCTGTCTTAGACGAAGTTACAGCTATTCAATTTCCAATGTAAAATTACGGGTTTATATCGTGGTGTCAGAAAGGAGTGAATGGGAGAAAAAAGATGACTAAGTGAAAGTAAGAAAATCTATTGCCCGCATCACACAAGCTCCACTATTTCCTCTACTTTTTACAGAAATTATTGTTTGACAATACTAAGCTATGGCAAAAAGTTTTTGATCAGCAATATTAGGGAGTATTGAAATTTTGACACTGATCTAGCTTAAGCCGGTTTACATTGCTTTAGTTTATCAAATAAATCGCACTCAAATCTTTACTTTGATCAATTTTCAGGAAAATAAATCTAGTTCAATTCTTTTTTGTTTCTTCGTGAACATATGTAAAGATATAAAAACTTTTCTGAAATAGGTAGGAAAGTCGCGTGAGTGGACACACCAGATTTTTTCAATTTTTATTCATATCTATCATTTGAGCTCTGTAGCACTAGTTAATTTCATTTTTTTACAATAATAATTTTTATTTGATAGGTGGTAGATGCCTAGTATTTAGGTGAATCATTCATCAAATTATCGATTCATAATTTGACCAATTTACTTATTTATATCGATATCTATAATAGAGTAATTTTATAATTTAAAAAATAATGTGAAATGAGAAATTTTCCTCAGACGTTACAAAGTAGGTATAATAAGGAAAAATCAAAGAGCTGATTGCCTTTGCCTGCCTTTTGAGCATTATTCCAATAACTTAGCAATTCCTTCTTATTCAATAAAAAAAAAAGTGACAAAAAAAAAAACTCCTTTTCCGTTCAGAATCGGTCCATGCATCAAATGAACTTTTTTGTTGGAAATTTTGTATAGTATCACCCTCCAGAGTTTGTCCATTAAGAATTGAAATATCCTGTATACAATTATAATTGTTTATAAACTTTTATTTTAGTTCTATATTCACAAATTAATAACATTTACAATATATACAATTATATTTTTTTATGAGAAGGAGTTGATCGGGGGTGCGGTCAAATAAATACTAAATTATACAAACCGTATTATTTAATTATTTTGCCGACGTTTCGACCCACTTTGTAAGTCTTCATCAGGGCTAGAAAAGATACAAAACAAGTGAAAATAAAATAAAGGAATATAAGTAAATATAAAATAAGAAGAAGTTGTCTGATAAAGAAATAAAAAGATGATATCAGAGATATAGAGGGTGACAATGTAGTTAAAATATCAAGTATTATATATATATATATATATATATATATATATATATATATATATATATATATATATATATAAGATACAAAGAAAAATGGAAAGGTAAGTTAAGTATGAATACAAATAGAAAACAAAGGAGAATACAGCATGTAAGTTAAAAGTAAACAGATTGCGATAAAAGTATATTCTCCTTGCGATAAAAGTATATACTCCTTTGTTTTCTATTTGTATTCATATACTTATATATGAATGAACTATACTTATTTTCCATTTTTGTTTGTATCTTCTATATATATAATACTTGATATTTTAACTACATTGTCACCCACTATATCTCTGATATCATCTTTTTATTTCTTCTTCTTATTTTATATCTACTTATATTCATTTATTTTATTTTCACTTGTTTTGTATCTTTTGTAGGCCTGTAGAAGACCTGCAAAAGAGGGTCGAAACGTCGGCAAAATAATTGAATAATATGATTTGTGTAATTTAGTATTTATTAGAACCGCATTCCCTCCCCTCCCCCGATCAACTCCTTCTCATATTATATGGTCAACCATCTCTACATCATTATAATTTTTTATAAATATTTATATATTCGTATACAATGGGACATCAATTAGCATAAGACAATGCAGTATTGGTACTTATACATAGTTAATAGTATTCCATGGGTTAAATACATAGATATTGAATACATAAAATATGGAATATTGGGGGAAACTGTGATGGTGAGCTATTTCCCATGGGAAAACACCCGCCTGTCTAAGATGAGTTTGCTAGTTGGGTCGTAGAGCTCCCGAAGCCTTTCTCCACTTTGGTTCCGTAACTACAGATAAATGTTTGGCAATGGAAGAAACATAACTCCGGTCTTTTTGTAATAGTTTTTTCTACTCCTAGTGTGGAGGCTCAAGTTAAGCAATCTCTATGTGTTCGGGAAGTGGCAAGTGCAATAAAATACCGACAAAGAACTTATTCGGTACTAATGATAAGGCCAAATTTATAGACAAATCTCAAAGAAATCGTTCAATTGAATTTATAATTTAAAATTTGTATTTATAAAAAAAAAACAATGAATGACGTGATACAGGATGGAGACCTGTATCCATTAGTGCCTTTTCCACTTGACTTATCCAATTCCTTTTTAACCTTCAGCGGTATTTTTTTTGGATAATAGGCAAGTTTATTATGTTTTTTGTCGGCTCGTGAATCTTTTAGGATGGTTCATATATCAGTTTTCACGTCATATTGGATATATATATATATATATATATATATATATATATATATATATATATATATATATATTATATATATATATATATATATATATATATATATATATATATAACTAGAAGGCTAAAAAAAGATCAGCAGTGTTCGCTACATGCTAAGTGGATCTATACAAAATTAGGGATTGGAGAAAGGAAGACCCTGAAATCGCTATAAGCTGAAATGGATTAAAGGATTTACAAGGACATGCAAAATCCAATTTCAATATTGAACCTTCAAAAGATAAAAAAAATTATCAAGTTTACTGTAATTTATTATTTTAGAAAAATGTAAGGGCAGTATGATAAGAAGTCTACAAAAGAGTTTTCTTAATAACATACATTGTCGGGATTTTATTTTATAATTATTATTTTTTGTAAGTTTAGGATAACATTATTTATATACACACTTATACATATTTAGGATTATCATAAATTTTATAAAATGTACCATTGGTTACTATGAATATCCTTCCTCGATGGGTTAATCCCAAAAAATAATAAATCATCATTATTAATCTTCTCGTTTAAATTATATATATATATATATATATATATATATATATATATATATATATATATATATATATATATATATATACATAAATAAATAAATATATATATACAATCATTTTTATATAAACAATAGGTCAATAGAAAAGTAGGAAATTAAACGAGAAAGTTTTTCTAAAAGTGGTGTATCTGTAGTTTTTTGATGATTATGACGAATTATAGTTGGATGATGACAAAAATAAATGGCGAATAATTTATAATTTAGGTACAGAACTTTGCCAGGTTTTGCCAATGACAAACTCTTCTTTCGTTTGAAGTAGTGATTTTATTAAATCACAGTGAATTTATTAAATAAATAAATAAATAAATAAATAAATAAATATATATATATATATATATATATATATATATATATATATATATATGTACATATTATTGTTTTCCTTCGATGGTAAACCCCAAAGAAAGAAAGTTTATTAAATAAGTATTACATGCTCCATGCCTATTGTAACTAGGTACACTACAGGTATTACATGTTACATTGTACAATTTTGAATAGATATTTACAATATTAGTTAAAAAATAATTAAATTTGTTTACAAATTATAAGGTATTATCAGAATAAAAAAAAATCAATATAAAAATAAAAGACAGCATAATACAACATAAATAAAAATAAAACGTAATAAAAAACTGAAATTAAAGAAACAAAACTAATAAGAAAAAAATAAGATAAAAATAAAAAGCACAGCAAGCCAAGCAAAACTTTTCTTCAAATTCAAACTGCCTTCCTACATTCTTCCGTCAATTCATCAAAGTATATTTTTCTAATAAAATCTAAATATATATATATGTGTGTGTGAAAAATACGATTAATTGAAAATTCAACTCTATCTAAAAAGCCACAAAATTTATGAAATAGTGACGGCATTGATTTTTAAGTATCACATCAATTATGAGGATGAAACACACTGAAAGATAAATTAAAAATTCTTTAAAATGTCTGCTGAGATGGATCCTAACGTGTGTTATAACAAAATACTGATAAATATCAAGGTTAATATGACTATACAGGTTTCTAAATTTTCTTTCATCGAGAAATTAGACATTTCGTTACCACTTGATAAACCTGAATACGAGGTTTTTCTAGTTCAGTTATGTAGACGCTGAAGCTAAAGTTGGCTGGGCACTAAGAAAAATTAATCATATATAAAAATATTTGGTAAACTAGTTTAAATTTCGCCAGGAAGAATAAAAAATATCCTAAAGCAGGTCGGTTGTAAATTGAAGATTTCCCTTTAGCCAATTTCGTTTATTTCTCAGTAATTCCTACCGGTAAAGTTTCTCGCTATTACATCTCAAAAGCGCATTTACACGTTACCCTGAATGTAATTTACAAAGGAGCGAACTAGAACAAATGCAACTGCCCAGAGTGTCAGTTTTTGAGAAGCTGTCGAATTGGATTGGGAAAAAAATAGAAGGACAAATTGAGGTACGGGAAAAATAAGTCGTACAAAAGCAAAAGTACGTGTCGAATCTCCGTTCTTACTGCTAATTAATCTTTGCACGATGAAAGTTCATACATTAATGCTATATACCGGTTTACCTCTTCTCTTGTAAGACTTCATGAAGCATCAACTCCAAGTTAAGGCAGATTCATCAAGAGTGTTTTTTGCTCTAGTCACAGCAGAGTTAACCGACAGTTGAGTTGTTATGATGACATCAAGCCGAGGAAGTTCAGTTTGATTAACTCTTCGGAACAATTCCCCAAGTACGGCGTCCCTCTTAATTATAACAGCTTGCGATGTTTAAACATTGTTCCGAAGTTTCTGAGCAGTGACAGAAGGTGAAATGTCAAAGTTTATACCCGAAATCAATACAGAAACGAAAACGAGCAAAACCAGGGATTTTCTATTTACATATCTTCGATAACAAAAGAAACATCAATCCACTAAAAAGACCATTAAACATCATAATCCTTTAAACATAATTTTAGAAATATCTTTTATATTGTTCATTTCCATATCGATTTAGTATATGTAGCATAGGCAGGCATTTAAACAATACTAAATTTTTTAACAATTGGCAAAGTAGAGGTTTAGTTTTAAAGATGATGACGATGAAAGGAACGTAATGTGAAAGACTATGAACCAGTTTAATGTTATTAGAATGAATAATAATAATAATAAAACAACAAATAAATAAAAGTAATATGTTATATATTAAACAACATATAAATAGAATGTAAGAAGAACCTCTCCATATAGGCTGATAGATAAGGTGTACCCTTGGCCCTAAGAAATGGGAGAAGAGTATTGGCCAAAATGAACAAGGAGTTGTACGACAGAGATATAAGAGCATACATGTAGAGGATGGGTAAGGCTAAATTGAACAGAAGGATCTTCGACAACGCGATAAAATTTAACAACATCAAAGCATTTCCTGAGCAGATTAAAGAAGAAATAAAGAGACTAGGAAGCAGAGATGAAGACTACCAAGACATTATGAAGTTTAGAAAGATAATGGATGAAAAAAAAGGTTGTTATGCTGGAAAAAAAAGAAGGAAGAAGGTGAGAAAAAGATGAAGAAAAAAGGAAAGCTATGACATGTTATACACGTGTTTCTTAGTTTGCCTATATCGTGATGAATAGATAATAAAAACAACATAATGAAAAAAACCCAAATAAAGAAATAAATTATTGTTTTTATTCAACTCCTATGCCGTAGGTCATTTGGCTCCTGACAGCCCAATATAATTTGAAACACGCCACCGAAACTTTTCTACTTTGGATTTGTTTAATCGGCTCCTCTGTTGAAAATTCACATTTTCCCGTCCTATCTGTTGTTTTTTGCCGATTCCTAACCTCTTACATATAAAAGGATTTTAAAATCCTTTTAGGAGATTTGTAGGGCGGCAGAGGATTGGTTTATGAAATTTCCGAGGTGATCCGTAAATAAATAAATAAGTACAAAAATTAAAATTAAACAAATAAAGACAAATTAAGGATAAAGTGAACAAACCCCTCATATTCTGTCCTCCATTGCGACAAAAAAGCTGAGTTGGTTAGGGCATGTAATGAGAATGACGGACGACCGATGGCCTAAAAGAATACTTCAGCATGTATTATTGGAAATGAGGAAGAGAGGTCGCCCGGAAAAGAGATGGTTGGAAGACTTATGATAAAAAGAAATGGCAACAGGATCAGGTTAAGACATATGTTTTGTAAACAAAGTCCTTTATATAAATTGTATATAAAAAACAAACAATATAAATAATAGAATTGGCACTAGAATATCTTGCATAAATTGGGGCATATATTGGTGTACTAATGTAATTGCTGGAAAGTGGGAATGGATTTTCGTAAACCGTTTTGTAATGGATTTATCTATTGTTTCTACTTGAAGTTCAACATGTAGTCAATTATTTCTATCAAATCAAAGTGCATCTATTGCAGATCTCAGAATCTTGTTTTGAAAACTTTAATTTTGTTTCATTCAGGACGCTGCACCACAGACTTCACAACCGTACATCAGCAATGGACTTGATATTTTTCTGTAAATTAGGAAAGTTGTATCAGGTTTTAGACTGATTGATATAACATTTCCATTCTTGTATATACCAGCATTGGTTTAACATTTATGTGGTAAATAAAGTGGTTAACAATTATCGTAGATGACTTAAAATATATTACTAAAGTTTGAAAATCATCCAATTCTTTATAAAGCTTGAACCTGGAGACCTGGAGAAGAAGAAAACTTTGTTCCTTGATCAACAGATCTGGAAACTTTCTCTCCACGACATGAAAACTTTAATCCACCTCGAACGTTTAAAGCACAATCTACTACTGCCCCAAATTCTCTTTCTATTTCCTTCTTTAATTCAAGACAATATTCACACCCTAACTTACGATGTACGAGTATGATTTTCACGCGCGTCAAATTCTTAAACAGGTCTCTTAGAATTAAATAATAATTTTCTTATGAACTAGAAACTTCTTATCCTGAAGAAAATAAGAAATAGCTCTTGGTTGGCAATCCATGTGGAATGAAAGAACACCGTGCAAATCGGAGGAAATAACAGAAACAGTAAAACCATGGTCACCTCGAACCGCCCTATTCTTATAGAGGAAGTTGCCTTGACTATACTGAGGATAGGACATACAAACCTGCCACATTACTATTCGATAAGCAAACCTGCATAAGCCAATATTTCTACAGTACTCTCACAGTCAGCAACATTCTACAAAAGTGTCCTTATTACGTATTGGTTCTAACCAAATCGGGACTCGTGCCAAAATTATCAGTAGTTTTAGTTAATGACGAAGTTAGAATAATTCAATTCAATTCAATATTTATTTGTTTTAAGGGAAGAACTCTGTACAAATCGAGTCAATTACAAATATTATTATCCTTATGGAAATACAAATTCCTATTTATACTACATAACAGATATTACAACACTCTCAGGCATAAATCAAAAATCATATTTGTTAAAGATCAGACAGTTAAAATAGTTCCAATTATCAAATTATTATAAAATTAAAACTGTCAACAATATACATAAATAAATACAAATAAAACAATAAATACACATTTTTTAGAAATATTAATATTAAACTATGTTTTAAAATTAAATTAAAAGACTACCCCGACATCTAAGAGAATAAACAAGAAAAATACCCGGACAGAGTGATTGCCCATGTACAATATGGATTTTTTGCCATAATATGAAGAGGACAATGTTCCAGATTACCCTACCAATTCTCAATAATTTGATATAATAGAGATGAAAAAAATATAATTTTCTCATATCTTCTGCACTGGTTGGCTTAAATATTTCGATCACATCAAGATTTTCAATAGCCTGGTAAATTCTTAACCTTAGACTACTGTGAATTGGGCATTTAAATAATATATGATGAATTGTTTCGTTTTCTTTATTGTTACACATTTTGCACTCAAGTTGTAATTTTCACAATTTTATTATTAACAGACATCTTGATCATGAATTTTCCCGGAAGTCGGATCTGCATTAATAGTTTTGTATATTTGAAATTAGTAGATATCAACAAATACTGGGGGATCTCATAATTATTAAGAAAAAAGTTTAAATGTTCACTATAAGATGAGCTATGCAATGTTATCCTGTCTCCGTCCTGCAAATGTTGTTTATGTTTATTTAATATCCTATTAATATTTGTTCTAATTCTAGTTAGAATAAAATCGGTAATAAATTTTCTTAAAGCTAACGATTTGTTGAACAAAATTTATTGAAATAAAAATTGGACAGGCGTTGATGATCTGGTGGTTTCACGCCTCTAAACCCTAAATAACAACAACTTATAATCTCGTACTATGTCATATTTTTATAGATTAAATGGTAATCTAAATGTTCATCTAATAATAATTCCTAACAGAGTTCAATTGATGTGGTTAGTATACGCAATGAAGGCTTGAGCAATATATCTCGGTAAACCAGTTCACTCTATCAAGTCATAAGCTGAAGGTGTGGATGGGATTGCCAAGTCGTCGGAAGCTTAACAAAGCTCAGATTTCTTCACTTCTCACAAGGGAAGGCTATGGATGTAGAAACACAATATTTCACACATTTCAATGAAACCTTTTTGCTGATACTTGGTCGAAAAAAATTAGACAAGTCTCCGATGGTTCTTGCCAATGCCCTCCAGCGGCCTTTGTGTTTTTCAAGATATAAAACAATCGATTTGTTATTTTCGTTTTAAATACATAATTGCAAAAAGCGAAAGAGAATGCCAGTAAAGTAAATTTTTCTTATCAAATAGAGTAGTTTTAGCGTCCATTATAACCTTTTATTATTGAAATTAAAAATACAAATATTGGATTTATTTTTGTAGCGTTCATAAACTCCGAAAATGTGTTCTTCCGAATTTGTCGTGCCTACAACCGTTGGAAAGCTGAATCAGTATTCTATAAACAAAACAAATTGTTGAGATTATGATTTTACAAGAAAGAAAGAAAACAAGATTCCAATTCGTGTATTTTCGTATAGCTTATTAAGATTCATGCTATGTTTCATGTGGAACGGTGGAGTCTTGTTAAATCATCACAATTTTTGAAAAAAAAAAAAGTCTATGACATTAAACAAAAGAGTTATTTATTTCTCGATTGTTATGAAAATTTGAGGAACAAAAAACAAATATAAACTTTTTTCTCCGTGAAAATTGATTTTACTCTACTGGCAACGTTGATCATTTAAAAATATTTTAATATTAAATTCATACTGTAGCGATATGATTTAAAAATTTGACACTAAATGGTGTCAAACTATACCCAACTAAATGGTACAAAAATAACCTTCGCAAATAAATTAGAATATTTGCACATATGAAAAATAGTGTTAACCAAATGCGAGACCAAGACGATTCTTGGTCTTGCGCAAGAGTCTCGAAGTTACATACTAGCTTATTACTATAATTTTTTAGATAGGAGAAACCTAACTAAGTCTGAATGAAAATTTTGAAGAGTTAGATGCCAAAGGATGTTGATTATAACAATTCTTTACATATTTTAACTAAAATTGTCAAGTATTAGTACCTATTTTTTATTCAAAATATATATTTTTGTATGCCAGTCTTGGTCATGGTCTTGCAACAGTTAGACGATCTTGGTCATGGTATTGCAAAGTGCAAGACCAAGACCGATTTTGGGCAACACTAACAAAAACGCTTGTGTCTTTTTCGTTAATTTCTTCATTGATAATGAATAAATTATAAGTGTTTGATTTGTATTGAAAGGGTATTGATTTAGTTTTGAATACTTTAGTAGAAAAAATGAATATTAATAATAATCAAGTGCTCACATTTCTATTCTTTAAATTTGTTAAATGGGAGCTTATAAGTAGATGCTGAGATATGTCAAATTCATTAAAAGATTATTGAGAATGGCAAAAATTGATTCTTCTTTAGGAAATTTTACCCCTTTATTTTCTATTTTATTATATATTCAAAAAATTTGCCCGAGTTACCGCCCATATATCTTGTGGAGTGGGGTTGACTTTGGAATGAAGATGAATTCCAGCAAATATTCTTTACTTCTCCAGGTGAACCGGTGACATCTTATTATATTTCTACAGTTTAATAATGTACTACTAGAACAAATCCCCTACCTACTGCTTTATTTTGACGAAGTGTTTTATCTCTCTGAGAATAATTTTTATTCCAACCAAATGAAGAGAAAACTCTCATGGGCCCTTTCAACTTTTCTAAATAAACGCTTTAATTTATATTTATGTGTATGTGCATCTTCATCCCTATTCCCTTTTCTCCCTTTTTTTTCTGGGAAAGTTTCACAGGAACTGTTAAAATATAACTATTTAAAAAAGTTCAATAAAGAATTCAACGCCTGCTATTCATACCCTTATACCATGGAGTAGCTAGCAAATTCAAATCTTTAAACCATTTTAATTAGTATGTCTATATTAAAAAAATTATTAATTATAAAAAATATTAAATGAGGAAAAGAATGGTTGATCAGTCAAAAAAAAAAAAAAAAAGTAATGATAATAAATAAGTACATTTATTTTCATTATTGGCTACGTTTCGGCCCAAAGGTCAGGCCTTCATCAGGACTAATCAAACGAAATATTCCACAAGATCTAAAGACCGCAAGAAACTTGCGGAATTCTTCGTTTGATCAGCCCTGATGAAGGCCTGAACTTTGGGCCAAAACGTAGCCAAAAATAAAAGTAAATGTAATTATTTATTATTGTTATTATTTAATTTTTTGGGTGATCATCCCAACCATTCTTTTCTTAATTTTATATTTTTGGGTCGAACGTCGGCAAAAATAAATATTTTATTATTATTTTTATTTAATGTTATCATTAATGAATTTCTTTTCTTTTGCAGGTAAGTGCGATGGTACTAATTCTTCATTCGGGATGACAAAATAAATACATAACTATTCAGCGAATGGTTGCTAGGAGGTAAAGTACATTTTTACACCCTCTCACAAACACAACATGTAGAAGTAATAAAAATATGTTAAAGCACTATTTCTTTCTAACAGATTAAGTAAAAAAACACAAAATTAAAATAGATAGATTCTATAATTGTTCTATATTTAAAAAAAACAAACAAATATATAGCGATAAGCCTATCAAGAAAAATTTCAGATCTTAGATAAGAGGTTTAAAAAATTAAGTTTGATTTGAGACACTGTTGTACATTCTGTTTGTATATAATCACAATCATACAAATAGCTTTTATTTAAAAATATATATAATATAAATATTTGAAATACTTTATTATTAAACAGACATCAGGAATTTGAAAAAAAATATTAAATAGAAATGGGGTTTACAAAATAAACAAATGGAGCAGTTGGTAGTCAAAACGGTTTATGTGAAGGTTAAATATTTAATTTTTAATCTGAAACCCAATTACTATGGGAAAATGTTTTTATTATAGCCATTGAGTTTTATTGCTTTAATGCCAACTCTTATTAAAATCTGATAAAAATAATCCGATATTATCCCGTATTTCAATGGCTATAAAAAAAAAATTCAACATTATATAGAGCACATTCATTTCCTGTATAAAAAACCGCAAGCCGGTACTTTAGTTCCACCAATTACACTTCAATAGTCTGAATACTACTTCTTCCACTCGGAGTTTTTAAAATATAATTGAAAGCGCTTTTCATTCATGAACATCGTCTTGCGTTTGAATTAGAAAGTTAGTTTAGTTGAAAGTTTTTTTTTATTAACGATTTGTGACTGAGCGGACAATATTAAGTGCTTTCAAATCGATTCTGCCCATTAAAATTTAGATATTTATTGAATTGAAATCAATAACAGTGACATCTTGAGAAAATATTATGGTCAATATTATTGAAACAATATAATTTAAGGCAATATATTAAAGGAGAACCTCTCATATGGATATAGAGAATTATATTGAGTCGGTAATCTTTCTTTTTTGTGGAAATGAATAATAAAGAATTTCCTATTACTTTTATTGTCTTGTTTTAGCATTAAAAAAAATGAATATTGAATAGTTGAAAAGCCAGGCTTTTAATAAAATATTTTTGCAACTTATTTCTGACCGCCACCCCGGACCATCTCCTTCCTTTAAAAAAATAATAATATGTGCTTTGTAATGCTAACTTTTTTTCTAGACATTAAAAAACGTTTCTTGTTTCAAATTGGTTCTGTTCTTGTTTCCTAATTATTTATTATTTAAAAAAAAAAAAGTTATTTAATATTGTATACAAATCTAGTTTTTTACAAAAAAAGTAATTTCGAACCAGTTAAATGGCATAAAATACTGTCATTTTATTTTTTATAAAATTAAGGGGGAGGAGGCTTTTTCCTTTCCTTTCTCAAAAAAAGCAGTATCCCCTACCTACCTAAAAATATTGCCATTTTATCGTTAAATTTTTTTTCGTGGGGGAGAAAGAGAACTTATCTCGAAAACGTTACATTTTCGGGCATTAAAACACATGGCCTGCTATAGTTCCAAAACTTCCATTTATTCTTCGAATTTTATTTTAATTTAAGTAAGGTTTTATGTTTTGGCTTTGTCACTTTTTTCATAATATTGTCTTCCATTTGATACTTTACTCATTAAAGTCCATCGCTCGTGAGCGTCAGAAAATATACTATTATATTTATTTAGTGTAGACTAACATGTATGTTATCAACCCATAATCCCAATTTGAAATATTTTTAGTAACATGTACTTCCCTCAAAAAACTATGATAGAGACTGAAACGACAAGAAAGCACTCGACGGTTTCGGTTACTTCAGCATTTCCTAAACAAACTTAGGAGCTCTAATCTTACAAAAGCCATTAATTACCAAAGGACTGTAAAAAGGCTTATTTGGACTAACGGAGTTGTCCTGTGGAGCTACACTAAACTATACAACTCCTCTCGTATCCAATGCTTACAAAATCCTCAATGCTCCTTACTTTATCACAAATAATAACAACCTTAATTCTTCGTATGTTTGCGATTTGGTCCAATCAGGACAACAATCCTCCCATAATAAACTTCAGAACCATCTAAACCCTCTCGTTTCTAACCTTCCGCTTCGATCCCTCATAACCCTCAGAGGCTTCTGAAAAGCAGATGGCCTCGAGATCTTCAAATGTGGAAGTTTTATTAGAGTACTAACAATTGGTAGCTTCTCTATAAATCTTTTTATGCCACTATGTTTGTGTCACATTTGCTAGACGTATTTTGATTTTAATACAGTTGTCTCGGTCAATCTCCGCTGGCTTTAGTACCAATGATGTGGTTGAGAGTGTAGTGCAGGGTTCTCCTGAAGTCCAGCTTTTCCCTCCATAGTTGGAGGGATAAGCCTGCCTCGGTGTTCCCTCGCCTGATTGTAAATAGTATATATAGGTATCCATGTGTTTTTTATTTTGTTTTAATTTTCTTATTTTTAAGGTATTTTATTTATTGTATATATTTTTTTATTATTATTTATTGTTGTTTTGCTTCTATTTATTTTTATTTTTGGCTACGTTTCGGCCCAAAGTTTAGACTTTCATCAGGACTGATCAAACAAAGGATTCCACAAGACCTAAAAACCGCAAGACACTTACGGAATTCTTCGTTTGATCAGTCCTGACCTTTGATAAGACCGCAAGACCTTAAGTCTTGTGGAATCCTTCGTTTGATCAGTCCTGATGAAGGCCTGAATTTTGTGCCGAAACGTAGCCGAAAATAAAAATAAATGTACTTATTTATTATTATTATTTTTTTGACTGATCTTTCTGATTCATTTTTTCGTTTAATATTTTTGGGCCAAACGTCGGCAAAAATTAAAAAATTACTATTTTTAACATTCACATATAGTGTGAATGTTGTCCTACCTCACTATAACTAATATCCAAGTGACAGATTGTTGTAATAAATAAATAAAAAAAAAAGAAATACAGTTCTAAATTTCATGAATAAAAAAAAAGAAAGAATTATCACATATTCCTTTATTGATATAAATTTTTGTGTAAAAAAAATAAAATAAAAAGGTTTATATAGAAACTGTAATATCCATGAAGTTCCAAGGTATTAGGTTCAAAGGACACTTCATAATAGACAGTTAAACGTTAACTAATGAAAATGAAAATACATTTTAACACTAATTTGCTGTTTCCCAATCATCATGTAATTTATTATCATTATGCCACTTGAGCCCGAAGGAAAATAAAATAAATAAAAATAATTGAATACATAAATAAAGTTACATGAATAAAAGTTGTGCTAATGTATTTATGTCTCATTAAAATTTTCGGAGCACTACTGATGCATTAATCATGCAGAGAGCTTTAGTCGGCGCATAAATTATTGAATGACGTTATCGCCCAGTTAGGCTGGCCAGTTGTCCCACTATTTGCATTTAGGTTTCCTAGTAACAATGAAGGTTTACTCTTGTTGAGAATTTAATATAAATTTAGCAACGTTTAGCATATCAAATAAACTATTCGGCCAACTTGATAAGGTAATATGTTGTCGGTTTAAAAAATAATCGTTAGTCCTATTGTCATGGTTTGGCAAATGGTCAAAGATATTTCAAAGATTATATATGAGCAAAGAGGATACGACCACAAATTTTCGATATGATAATATGTATTTTTTAAAAATATTTTTAATTAAATATAAAAGAATTAGTAATAAAAAAAATATATTACTCTTCGTACTTGTTTGTGGTTTTATCTCTCTTTTTATTTACCCTGTTAGTGTGATTATAAATTATGTAATTGAAATATCCAATGAACAATATCCAACTAAAAATTTACTTGAAATGTTTTTTTTACTCCCACCCGATATCCTTAAATGGATCTAAAGTAGAAAAAAGTAGGGACCCTCCACCATAAAGTTAGAAATTATATTTACCTATTATACTAATATCTAATAACATTTCTTAATGGTAATTAGTTCAAATTAACAATTATTCTGGTATTTCGGAGAAATAAATCATAAATGCAGAGTATCTTTCTCAATAATATATCGATTTTGAGATCCTACAAACCCTTTCCTTGAATTATTTTTTTTATTATTTCTTATTGATGTTTACAACTGTTTTAAAGAAATACATCTAGTAAATTTGAACATATGGATATAATGACGTGAAAACACTTGCTGAGTAACTACCCAATGGTAGCACTCTAATAATATGTCTAAATTAGGAGATCATGAGGCCATCTTCTTTTCAGACGTCTCAGAGGGTTATCAAGAATTGAAGAGGAAGCTAGGTTAGAAACGAAATGGTTGGGATGATTCTGAAGTTTATTATGGAAGGATAGGTCTAAATGGATTGGGCCAGATCTGAAACATAAGGGACGTTAAGGTCGTTATGGATGATTTTATTTGTGAAAAAGTAAGGAGCAGTGAGGATTTTATGAAGGATTTTGGATTGTAAGGATTGGATACGAGAGGAATTCGATGGCTTTACTGGAGCTCAACTCCGTAAGTCCAAATAGGTCTTATTATAATCATGTATATGAGTCTTTTGTAATTAACTGGAAGATTAGAGCATTTGTCGGAAACGTCGAGCGGTTTCTTTTAGTTTCAGTCTGGTATGAGGATTCCAAGTTAGACATTTGCCTAAGTGGAGTCCAAGGTATCTAGTGTTGCCCAAATGCGAGACCCAGACGAGTCTTGGTCCTGCAAACTCAGTTTGATCATGGTCATGGTCTTGCACAGGAGTCTCGCAACAGTCTTACAGTACTGTATTTTGTAGATAGGAGAAACCTAATTAAGCCTGAATGAGAAATTAGAGGAATTAAATGCAAAACTATATTGGTTATACCAATTATTTACATATAGTAACTAAGATTTTCGAGTATTAGTAACTATTTTGCCTTAATTTTTTATTAAAAACATCGATTTTTTTTACCAGTCCTGGTCTTGGTCTTGCAACAGTTAAGCAGCCTAGGTCTTGGTCTTGTGCAAGTGCAAGACCAAGACCGATTTTGGGCAACACTAAAGGTATCGGATTTGTTCAACAGGTGTATCATATAAGGATGCTATAGGACAGGATGATTGTGCCGAATAATAAATTTCCTTTTTGATCAACATACACTACTTACAAAGAGAATAAGCCCACAGTTAATAGGGCACAAATTTAACGAAATTTACTCCCTATCTTTACTGCGGCCTCTGTTGATAAGAAGGTTCTTTAATTTGGTGTGTAATAACCTAGAAATGCGTGGTAACCAACCAAATCGTGAAAAACCAAACGAAAAAAACAATAACCTAAATTTTGTTAAAAATAAATATTATAAAATAATTTGTTCCTTGGCTCCTAAGACCCACATATTGTGAGCTCTGATTATCAGTAAAAAAACTTATTACTTGGATGAATTCATACACAATATCACAGCTTTTTAGTTGTCGCATTTAAGCATGGATTTCTTTTCTGTTGAGCCAGCTAACAATATTTCTATTATTAGTAGCGCTGACATAGAACTCCCACCACCCCTCCAAAAGTGGCCTACAATATATTGAATACCTCTGTGATGAAGTTGGAAGGAGGAAGGCTCTTAGTAACTCAGAGGAGCCAAGTGCAGCTTTAGTGGAGGCATGGGAGGTAATCACGCAAGATCTAACCCTTGTTTCAAGGCATAACCCATTCGCTCAAGAGGAGTTACAGACAATTGCAAGTTTAATTTTATTTTATTTTGGGGGAATAATTTTTATATATTTTATAACAAAGTCAATTTTTTAGTATGTATTATATTACAATGAGGCTTTAAGGGTCTGATCGTATTCAAACAAGTTTTTGCAAATTGTTAATACCGTACAAACTCTAATTTTTTTTTCCCACATCTTTATTTTTTCCACCACCGTTTACCTCTTCAAGTGCTACACGTTTTTTTTTTGGACGCAATGATTTAATTCACATTAAAAAAAAGTAAATTTGAAATGGTAATCTGTAGTACACAGATCCTTGTTTAAGGGCGGAATGGCTTCATCTTATTATAAACTACAAATTTTTTATCTAAGAAAATTCGGAGAAATGGAGCGTTTTCTCATTAAATTAATTAATTTGATTAGGTACTAAAAACTCATAAATACCTATTTGCTTTAAACTGGAATCGTAAGATAATTTGATCACAAAATAGAAAAAAAAAAAGATGGTCCACAAAAATATCGGGCTGTTTCGCCTATATAACCTCCTTATTTTGACATGTTGGGGGTGGAGGTAACGCCAAACGGCCCTATATTATTTTAGGCCACCATTATTCTGGATTTCGTGATCAAATCGTCGGTACCATAATGTGTGCCTCTTTAGCATTGATCCTTGCTATAAAAGTTAAGCAAGTTAAAGTAAGCAAAAAAGCAAAGCAAGTTAATGTATAACATGGTGCTGACAAAATTATCTTAAGATCTAAGTGGAGTTTTTCATGAGATTTTGTACATAATAAAATGGACAAAGTTCGCCTATTGCCAGATTGAAAATGCTACAATTCCGAGAATTTTCGTAAATTAAAATGCTGTAGGTTACGATGAGATGAAGCTAATCACTACGTTTCAGGTAAATTTTAATAATTTGATAAAAAGAGGTCAGTACAACGGACTATGGATATTTCACTTTATGTTAAAAAAGTGATTCTGAAAACATTAATCATTTGGGTAATTCTCAGAATGATATTGCTTTTTATAAAAGGCGTCCTCTGAAATATGCAACTTATTTTTTCTGATTTAAATATAATTTATTCTTAAGTTCGGAAACGAATGGCGCTTTTTGGTGACAGTTAAATTTTGAAAATGTTCTGATAATGGGTATAACTTTTCCCAGAACGACAAATAAATTAGTTAAATGAACTATATTTTAAATGAAGGTTAATTGCCGAGTATTTCCTCTTGGCTTTGTAGATCTTGTAAATCATTCGGCCCCTTATAGAGCTTTCTCCAAATCGGCCTATCCAAGGCCATTGCTTTCCAATTATCTGCATGCAGCTCAGCAGGATCTTTGTTGATTCACTCTATTCATCTGGTTTTTATCCATCAATGAGATCTCTAGCCTACTTGAGGGTTTCTGATAGATAGCTCCGAGCTACGCGCCCGTATCTTAAAGATCATAACCTCCTTGCCTTCATATCATGGGATATTAAACATTTTCTGTAAGTAGTTGCTTATTGCTATTTTCCCTCTCAAATCTTTCAATACTTCTTTCTGGGGTGCTGGTCAAAATCCTGGTATAACAGCCGTATATCAGAATTGGATTTATCTTAGCTTTGGACGCACTTTATTTGAGATTTATAGAAGTATTACGGAGTTTCGGCACCTCCCAAAGGGAGAACAAAAGTTCTGTTCGTGCTTGTCATTCTGTTGTCTATTTCTGGCTGTTGGTCATTCGTTAGTATTTTTCCCATAGAAAGAGGTGTGAGATAGAGAGACAACCTCAGTTCCCTCTTATTCATCATATTAATGGACTGCTTGGACGGTCATCGGTAAATGGAACATGAGAAATGTTATGGTTCAAAGCTTATTGTATGCCGATGATATCGTACTGATAGCAGATACGAAAGGCAAACTGCGACAAGCCCTTGTGGAATGGCAGGAAGAGCTCCTTCGCAAAGAAATGACAATCAACACCTCTAAGAGCAAGATCTTACTTCTGTCAAGAAAGGAATAAGAAGATGTCCAGCTGATATGTAATGGTGAGGTACTTTAGGTTGTGCAGGAATTTGCCTATTTGAATAAAATCATATGGGGAAGATTGACCCAGAAGTAGCAAATAGGATTTGCAAAGCCAACCAGATTTATTATCCTTTCTGTAACACCATTGTGGAACCCAGAGACGTTAGTAATGATTTAAAAGGCATATATTCAAGTCTGTATACCTACCAACCCTGACTTACGGAAGTGAAAGTTGGGTTATGCTGGACAAGCAGGCCAGCCGGGTAACGATTGCTGTGATGAAGTTCCTGAGGAGGGCCGTTAGTAAGACCAGAAGGGACCGTTTCAGGAATGAACGAATATGGGAGGAGCTGGAGGTGGTAGAGCTTAAGACCATGCTTGAAAATCGACAACTGAAGTGGTTTGCCCACGTTTGTTGTATGGATGATGAAAGAGAACCTTGGAAAGTGATGGAAGCTCGACCCACTGGGGGCAGACCTCGAGGGCGACCCAGAATTTCCTACCAGGAGTACGTGCAGCGGATTGGAGGGAAGCGAGGGAAAACTCTCCAAGAGATGAGGCAGCTTGTCCGGGACCGAGAGGCGTGGCTGCGTTGAATCGAGGCTTCTCGACGCAAATGGAATGGCATCAGAGGTAGACAAAGAAGAAGAAGAAAGGCCATTCATTGAGTTTATTTTGGAGCCGAGGCATTTGACATTGCCAACTACATTATTTAAATATGAAACTTCCTATCCAAAAGCAGAAACTAAGAAAAACTTTTTTCATTTTTTTTCGATTTATAGAATTTTTCTTTAATATAAATAAATATATTTAAAAAATTCAGGTTCTTGTATGGATTTCGGAATATCTTACCTGGATTATAGAAAGTTTTCTGGTTGATGCTATCATAGGCCGATTTGAAGAACTTCCAGAAATAGTGAATCGAGATATGGAATCCCCGATCATTCTCTAGTCTTGAGGATAAATATTTGATCAGTTGTAGATTTGCCTCTGCGGAGTCCAGACAGGTAGGGTCCTGATTCTTTATCGGCGATTGAAAGGAAGCGTTTATGCAGTAAGTTTGACTGAAGCTTGTACACGCATAGTTGAAAAATATTCTTCAATAATTGAAGGAATCCTAAGGATTTTTTTTTTTTACTTGACCTCTACCCCCAAGAGTCATTGGCTTAATGTTTCCTTCATTATTTAATGTTTATATTCGTTGATAAAAGTCAATTTCTTTTAAATATTTTAGCAGTTTTACTATTTCGTTTTCCTCATCTTGCAGAATTTCTTTAATTTCCGTTCCCATTTGTAAATGTTTCCTTATATCAGTGTACCTTCTACATTCTAAAAATATATGCTTTACTGTTCTGGGTACTAGGCAATGTGTGCCTAAAGTTAGAGCTTCTAACCCTCGCAGAAGGTATCCATAGGAAAATTCACAGTGCCCGATTCTTAGGCAACATAGTATCACTTCTTCTCGTCTAGACTTTCGCTTTGACGTGTTCCATTTTATACATCTTTTTTTTTTCTTGAATTTTTGCCGAACTCATTTCCCATTCACTGTTCCATTTATTATGAAAGGAGAAGGCAAGTTGGTGTGTCCAATCTTCTCGAGGAATAGCATCAATTATTGTGGTTCGTGCAGTTCCTTGATGCCGAGCTGAGTTTGCTGCAGCTCGGCTCTCTCGTTACCCAGGATACCACAATGTGATGGTGCCCAGATAAGGACTATGTTTTTATCTTCTTCCTTTAGTTCACCGTATGTGTTAAATATTTCTGTTATAACAGGATGCTGGTTCGTTAATTGTTCTATGGCTTCTATTACGGACATTGAATCGGTTACGATAGTTTTGAAAGCGGTTTGTGCGGATGTGCAAGAGTGTTTCTTCCGCACAAACCGGAACTTTATACCCTTTTTTATAAATTGGTGATATTATAGATTAATACAATCCATTCGGAATGGCTTCATTCACCTATATGTATTTAATAAGGTTATGAGAACCACGATTTTTGGCCGATACATAAGCATTTTGTATGATATACAGAATATGTTTTAAATAGAAATTCAAGTTTGATAGACATAGATTTTTGAATAAATAGTAGTTCTACTGAGTATTTTCGTTGAACAGTTTAACGCATTTGAGAAGAGGCCATGTTGAGATAAACTCCGTGAAAAGTTGGCACTCAAAGCTTAATGCTCTTGATGTCAGATTTCCGTGTCGAACATTATCGAGACAATCACGAATGGCTAAAAGTGCTTTAGCCATTAATATCGGCAGTTAGCAACCTTTCCCCCCGACACAGGCAAGGAAACATCATAACTATGTGATCAGGTGTTCGGAGTCATCGATTACATGTAAACGATTTTGTATAGATAAGGGAATCATTTATTCTCGTGGCGCATTGTGTGATATTCCCCGATGTTAATCAAGGATATAATGATAGGGAAAATGATGATACGGGTCATTGTAATGTTATTTGTCAACTACAAATTGCTGCTCGATATCGGGGAGGGCAAGAAAAAAAAAAAAGGACTAAACACTCTATCTAGACAATTAATTCAATATTATGTTTTAACTGTCATTATGTTATCCTTGATGGTTCAACTATCTCACGTACATCCATGATATAATAGGTTTATTAATAAATAAAGCTGATTGCAAATAACTTTTTTAGGTATGCCTATGTTTAAATTTTTTTTTTACTTTTTTAATTTAAGTTTTTTGGTTATTTTCAATAATGAACCACTGTAATCGTCTGAAAAATTCAAAAAAATTAACCCACCTCAAAATTTTTTTGAGGTTTTACGTTTCAGAATACGTAGAACTCGAAAATCAAATAAAGAAATCTTGTTTGTCCGCCGCATAGTACGCCTAGTAATAGAAAACCTGGAACATCGGCTAAAAAAGTAAATAAAATAAAATTATAACTCTAAAAACTAGATAAACTGTTTAATTGATTTCTTAGGCAGTTTGTGAAAATATATTTAGTTGGCAGAATGAACATTTTATACTGTTTTTAGTAAATACTTCAATTGAAAACCAAGTTAAGTTGTGGAATTCCGCGTAATTTGTAGGTTTTATAAAACTGCTTGGTTCGAACTGATGGTTGATAATTTTTTCTTGAAACTTTATACACTTTTTACTGACATTCTGGTTAATTAAAAAAAATATAATCATTCGTAAAACTTGTTTTACTTCGAATCTTTCTTTTTTTTATTAACAAAAATTGGTGTTTTTAAATCATATTTTTACAAATACTGCGATTTAAAAAATCCTCCCACATCCTTCGGAAAATTTATTTCTTACAACTTTTTACCAGTCATTGTTAAAGATAAATTTGTATTAATTCAAACCACCCGAAGGTAGTTAAAATATATTTAAAATTGTTTTTGTATGAATAAATGTTCGAACAATTTCTAAGTATGTACTAATATCTCCTATAACTAGACATGCTCTCAAATTTAGTTTTAAGAAAATCATCCATAAAGACCTTAATGTTCCATATGTTTCCGATTTGGCCCAATCCAGATACCTATCCTTCCATAACAAACTGCAGAACCATCCGAATCCTCTCGTTTCAAACCTTGCTTCCTCCTCGATCACTGACAACCCTCCGAGGCGTCTGAAAAGAAGATGGCCTCGGGACCTTCTAATATAGAACTTTAATTTGAGTTCTACCAATGGGTTGTTTCTCTTCATGTTGTACATGTCATGTTACCAATGTCACATTTACTTGTTGTATTTTCTATGCAATACAGTTGTAAATTTCATTAAAATAAAAAAAAAAATTTTAAGAATTGTATTGAACATAAAGAAAATAAGGTTCTGTAGTTATTTACGAAAAATATCTCTAACGGAAACAATAAAAATGTTTACATTAAATATTAAATCTTTGTTTACATTGTTTTAAAATTTTAATTTTGTCTACTTAGATAAGAATTAAACTTTTATAATATTCTTTTAAATGTATATAACCATCCTTTATTTTCTCTCTATTCTAAATAAATAAACAAACACAACTCCGTTAAATGAATTCAAGTTTAAAATAAAATAAAAGGTGAGGCCAATGGGTACCCATGTAAGACGGCCTCAAGGAAAAAAAAAAAACAACTTTTATTTACTTGTTTCATTAAGATTACTGTCTGTTATTGGTTAAATATGACTGTTTTCAATCTCTAACCCTTATTCTTTTTAAATATCGTTATAATTTCATGACGGTAAATTGAATCTGAGAGTATTTGTTTGACCCTTTATGACTTTATCTGCATAAGTTGTTGTTAATATTATCTTTAAAATTAATGAAAAAATTACATGTTCTTTTCATCGGAAAAAGGTGAGGAAGTATCGATGGTGTTCAAAATATCATTATCGATGGTTTTTAAATTGTTTTGTGATAAAAATAAAATAAAATATTTATTATTTCATAAGAACTATTATAAAATGAATATTTATAATTAATAAATGATACACTTTTTAAGTTATTACTTATACATGTATTATAATTATATTTTGTAATTTATAGTGTTTTTTAAATAAAATAAAAAAATATTAAAATAACGGTTATATGAAATAATATAGACTGTAGTTATAAATAGGTATCTAAAATTGTGCGCTTTATGAGGTATTTTTTTCGAAGTTAATTCTCAGGTTTAAACAAAGAAACCGGCCTTTTTTGTTTTTTACTTTTTCGTAGAAATTTTCTAATTTTGACGTCATATTCGTGTTCCTTGGGCTTGTACTAAATATCAAGTTAATCCGACATCATTTACGAGTTCTATGTTCATATCCACGAAAACCTGTCTTTCGTTCCATTGTGCGCCGCCCGTCGTCCGCCGTACGCCGCCAGCTGTCCGCCCATTTTATCCGAGACTACGAGACCGATTTCTTTTTTCAAATTTGGAAATAAAGACAGAGGTCCCCCCGAGACTGATTCTCCTAACTCAACATTACTCTCCGCCCTTTACTTTCAAGATGGCGGCTGAATAACCTGAGTGATTGTAGACTATAGCGCCTTGAACGAATGTGTCGATTTCAATGAAACTTGGCTAAAGTTTTCTCCTCGATATGTATATTGTACATTGTACTTGATACGAACATATGTATAGAATTTATATGTTTATTCTATCCATTTATTCTAAACACTTCACCGAAATGTAATTCCCTTTCAAGATCGCAACCGAAAGACCTGTATCGTATAGACTGTAGCGCCTGGACGGATGTACCGATTTCAATGAAAGTTGAATAAAGTCTTCTGTTTCGAAAATCTTAAAGTTTATCTATATAACATAGTTCAACGAAAAGAAGAAGGAAAAAAGTCAAGTCGGGTCGTAAAATTAAATTTTCGAATGACTGATAAAGTAAACACTTGTTGTTGTTATATTATTGCCATTTAAAAGTTTTGTTTTATTTCTTAATGACATTTACAACTGTATTGAATAAATACATCTAGTAAATTTGAATATAATGGATATGATGACATGAAAACACTTAATGAGTAACTACCCTATGGTAGCACTCTACCATTTAAAAGTAAACGGAATTTCCTAAAATATAAAAATCGTTGAAAAGTCTCTTTCCAAGATCCAAAATTGTTTTCATATTTGTCAGGGCTTCAGCCAGAACAACTCCCATCTCTACGATTGTATAAGAAACAACATAAAATTTTATGTAAAATATCGGATGTAAAGGTAGATAATAAAAACTATGTATAACTTATTAATAATATTCTTGTTGAGAATATTATATATATAGGGTTATATTGGGTATGAGTTTTGAGAAAGTAAGAAAAACATTACTTCTTTAATCTTACAATGATGAGATGTGCGCAAAAATTATACAATCTCCCATATTAGGTCCAGTTATTGAAATGAAAATAATCTAGGCGCGTTTTCACTTTTTTTTTGTGGAGAATGAATTAGATTGAGACGTCAGATTTCCGATGTGTAACGCTCGGGTAAAGTCGGTTAATTGAAGTATTTTTGCAGTTGGATTAAAATATCTCAGAAACTAAAGATCAGACCTGCATTCTGTAGGTAGGAGAAAGGTTCAGCATTTCATTCTCTCTGTAATGAACTATTATTCGAAATTGTATCTTAACGCGACACCGTGTTAGAGAGATAAAAAGGAAAAAATAGTGTCGAAAACCAAACGACAACGAGTTTTATGAAAGATATGGATTAAAACATCTCAGAAAGTAAAAATCGGACCTGCATACTGTAAGCGAAAGAAATGTCCATCCTCATTTCATCCTCTTTATAATGAGTTATTATTTGTAATTTATATTGTATATTGTTTTTGTTTGTTTAGTAATTACTTCTGCCCTTCACGATACATCTTCTCGCATTCCTTAACATCATATTTTATATAATATCGTACGTGTAATGAATTTCTTCACTGATGAAACCCAACAAACACAAATGCATTATAGCTATTTTCATCTTAATGGACAGAATCGAATGAAGTGAATAAAGTACGCCCAGAACACTTTATCAGATTTTAAAATGTTCTGTGAAGTAAAGCGAAAATGGAAAATCCAGGGTGAAAATTAAAAAGAAAAAAAAATTTTAATTAAGAGGCTTGTCAAACATAACGTTCGAAAACTGCCATTGTTGACAAGGCTGTAGCTAGCGACAAGCTAATTCCCTGTACGGAATGGAAAATGTTTTTTTTCCCCCTTCACAACGAGGAAAACTACCCTTTGATAAAGGCACAGAAAGGAGAGGCTAGAAGGGAGGGGCAATGGAGGAACAAATTATTGGCAGTTGAGAGATACCCTTCCAAACTCAATCACGCGTGAGAGGATGCTTTGTATTCGAGGGCTACCTGTTTATGGTGCGTAAGGTCTTCTCCATAACGAGATCCTATTGCTTCGGGTCTCCGCCTTTCCATTTACATTAGGGTTTCAGACCCTTTCACCCTCCCCCAATAACCCAATACAAAAAACATATATGTATTGATTCATTTTTTTATTCTTATCCATATCATGAAATACAGAAGATTTTACTGGCTTGCCTTAGAAATATTTTTGATTCTCTATGCATTTTGGCATTGATATCCACATAACGATATATAAGATCTAACTGTTATCTAAAAGCTGAATATATGATTTCATTGTATAACTACTGCTTCTGTACATAGTGAGATTTTACTTTATTTATAAACGTAATAACAACCAACCAAAAAAAAACGTTGCAAATTATAACACAATTATTTTTTATTTCTAAACAGTTTTATATGAGTGGTTTCATATCAATGACGGATATCGATCATTTTCAGAAAATGAAGGAAAATTCAATTTCTGTTTAATAGGTTCAACTCAAACTCTTCCTGATGTTTTTATTTAATAATGTTCCAGCTACTATTACTAAAAACAATCATTAGAATAGGTCTAAATTAAAGCTATATTACGAAAAAATGGCTTTTTCTGAAGCTATTAAAAATTACAGATGTCCGTCTTTGATATTATTTGCCTATATATATATTATAATTATAATCGGATAATAGGTCATGAAATACACTTAAATGACTTAAAACAACTTCCGTTTATTTCATTTTTTCAAAAACGTTTTGATGCCTGTTTTAAAAAAAATAAATAATGGGATCCTCTTCAGTTTTTTTAATTGAGCATCGATAGCCAACCCGGGCAGCACACTGACAGACCCAACAGTACCGCCACAAGGGCATCAAACTATCCTAGTAATGGAATAAACAAAAGTTGTTCTAAGTCTATTTCATGACCTATTATCCGACTATATAATATATAAAGGTCGAATTATAAAAAAACACTGTAATAATATATATATATATATATATATATATATATATATATATATATATATATATTAATCATTGGTGGTGTCGGCATCGAACCTTCGGGTTCGCTAATCCTTATTATTATTATTATTATATTAATCATTAGTAATTTATCAATAAATGTATTCAATATCGATGTAAGAGGTTACAAAAAAAAAATAACAGGATTTAGAACAACATATCTTTACACCTAATCGTCCCATTTCAGTTATTTTTTTTTTGTTTTTTAAGATATTTCGTAATCTTATAAATGACTCTCAACAAAATAGTGTATACTTTCTATATAGTGTATAGTGTATAGTTATTCGGAAATCTAATTTTACCACCTCTGGTAACTTTTTTTAGCGCCTTTTCGGTGAAGTATGTTATATAGATAAATTCATAGAAATTAGATAAATTAAAGAGGGAAAGGATATTATTAACCAAGTTTCATTGAAATCGGTACTTTCATTTAAGCGCTACAGTACTTACGCTAAAGGTTTATCGAACACTTGCCCTTCTGTTACCTTCTTACCCTTATAGCCCCTAAACCAATAGGTTTTTCGGCCACCCTCTTAAAAGGAAAGTCTTTCTCGATGAGGTATGTCATATAAATATTTATAAACACTTCGAGGCTTTAAGGCTTCGAGCATAAAAATTTAGCTAAGTTTCATTGGATTCAGTACGTCCCCTGTAAGCCCTATAGTCTATAGCGACTCGTTTTTCAGACCCTTTCTTGGAAGAAAATTGTGTATGGTAATGGATTGTAATTTTTACAAATCTCAAAAAAATAGGTCCAATAGTCTCGGAGAAAAGCCGCTCATGGCGGACGGACGTATCTTTTAAATTTGAATTTCGGATTCGACTTGAAACGTAAAACTTCCAATTTTCAGAGGGCTTAAATTTTTTTTTCGAATATTAAACCTAAAATATTTGAGAGGAAGGAGATGGTCCAGGGTGGCGGTCATAAAGAGACAAAAAAATTGGAAAAATATTTTATTTCAAGCCAATGTTTCGACTAAAATATTTGAACTAAAAAAATAGACTACACATATCGAGGTATTCTATTCATCCTTTGGAAACGTGCTATCTTATCTACTTAATCACATTGGTAGATTGTTTGAAAAATTCTGCTACATTTTAAACTAGGCGTAGTTGTCGAGTACCTTCCCGCACCCGATTGGGACTCAAGACTTGGATACTGACATGCACCGATAGATGGGACGAAATATACTAGCTAGGTGCAGTAATCTGTGATCATAGCCCCCAACCCAGTCAGTATTTGTAGCTCATTTTTTACAAAACACTCGTGGAATCTCATAGAATAATATGAACCACTAAATTTAAAAACCGATCTAGTCGCTCGCATCGGCAGTTAACACGCAACACAGTTAGTTTCTAGCAATATCATATTTTTTTCTATTCACAAATATTAATGACTCGATAATTTTTTCATAAGGTAAACCATATAAAATTATTTTATTGTGGCTTTTACATATCTTTTTTTTTTCTATTTCTTAATGACATTTACAACTGTATTGCATAAATACATCTAGTAAATTTGGACATTATAGATATAATGACATGAATACACTTGCTGAGTTACTACC
Source organism: Nezara viridula (assembly GCA_928085145.1). Taxonomy (NCBI): domain Eukaryota; kingdom Metazoa; phylum Arthropoda; class Insecta; order Hemiptera; family Pentatomidae; genus Nezara; species Nezara viridula. The sequence continues at coordinate 93,255,854 of OV725081.1, forward strand.
CAACGGTAGCACTCTAATGATATGACTACATTAGGAGATCACGGGGCCATCTTCTTTTTAGACGCCTCGGAGGGTTATCAGGAATTGAAGAGAAAGCAAGGTTAGAAACGAGAGGGTTGGGATGATTCTGAAGTTTATTATGGAAGGATAGGTATCTGGATTGGGCCAGATCTGAAACATAGGGAACATTAAGATCTTTATGGATAATTTTATTAGTGACAAAGTAACGAGTATTGAGGATTTTACGAAGGATTTTGGATTGTAAGGATTGGATGCGAGAGAAATTCGATGGTTTAGTGGAGCCCCATAGCTCAACTCCGTAAGTCCAAATAGGTCTTATTATAGTCAAGTATATGAGTCTTTTGTAATTAATGGGAAGTTTAGAGCGTTTGTCTAGTAAGTGCTGAAGTAATCGGAAACGTTGAGCGGCTTCTTGTCGTTTCAGTCTAGTATGAGGATTCCAAGTTAGTCGCTTGTCCAGGTGGAGTCCTAGGTATCGGATTTGCTCAACAGGGATAAGTGGAGTATTGTTAAAGGAAACTGTAGGACAGGCAGTCGTTGGTTTACTTTACATATCTAAGAATAAATGATAATCCTGTATCCTTTCTTTTAAAGACCGATTAAAAAAATATATTAAAAACATTCAAGTCCGAAATATCGATATATTATATATTATAATATATTAAATGACTATTGAGACGAAAAATAAATAGGTTTTTCTTGATATTTCCATCTCTGTTGTAAATACAGTACACAAACTAACTGATCCTTCTCTTACAAAAAAGGAGTATGTTAAAGATATTGCGCTATCTTTTTTACTCAACAAACATTTAAGGTAATGCTTAGAATGGGTTACTTTTAAACTATTGTAGTGGTTAAAGGTTGTCCAACTTTCAATATTTTTTTTCAAATTTCAACCATTTAAAACTGATCAACGACTGGTGAAATAGAATCTTGAAGACTGTCAGACTGAAGTGACAGCAGAACGTCTAAAATTGGACTTTGTGTTTTATCGATTTCGTCTTCTCAATTCAATCACCAGCTTATTCCAAAGACAAACACAACAGAATGGCTTGACATTACGATCCCAAGGCCATCACACACGCCGATAATAAAACGCTTCAGTTTAAAAAGAATATTAAATCTTTTCATTCCCTTCTCAGAATTTAGGCTAAATTAATACTTCAACTCACTGAAACTGATTTGAGCATGTCCTTCTCCTACTATGTATATTATTTGTAGGCTTTGGCAGCCGGGATTTTTTCTGCTTTGATGCTCAAAAAAAAGAAAAAAAAAAACAGTTTGTCTTAGGAATGGGATATCGAAGGCCCAATATAGATAAATGAAATGAAACGAAAATAGATTTTTATTATCCTGGGACTGTTGTCAATTTAGGACAAATTATAGATACAGAGAAAATGCCTGTGTGGCCATAAAATTAAATAAAATATTTACAATTCTCATTAATATTAAAATATTAGAAGAAAAATAAAACAAAAAACACTAAATACATACAGATATATATAATACAAATATGTGAAAATAAAATAACATGAGTAAACAAAATAATTTCTGGGGGAGCTTGAAAAGTTCTATTATCTAATTTTCATGATAAATTGGTTTGGGAAAGAAGTAGATGCTTAAAAGGAGAGATTTAAATGAGGAAACCGATTGCGCATGTCGGATATCGGGAGGGATGGTATTCTAGATGGAGACGGCTTGAATTATAAAGGATTTGTCAAACGCAGCAGTTCTTTGAGGAGGTGAATAGAGGTCAGAAGTACGGAATTTAGTGGGACGGGATTGAATGGAATATTTAAATTGTAGGCTGTGAAAAATATAGGAAGGCCGCTGAGTTCTGATGGCTTGGTATAGAAAGGTAGCAAAGAAGTACAGACGGTGGTTGGATGGATAGAGCCACTTCAACTTGATGCAATACTGGGTTATATGCGTATCTCTTGAGATTCCGAAAACAAAACGTATTGCGCAATTCATTAGGCGTTTAAGTTTGGCCTCGAATTCTCACGAGAGTCCGCCTTACACTAGACAGCCATAGTCGAAGTGGGAGAACCAGTGACAAGAAGGGAATCTGGAAGGAAAGGAAAGGAAGGGCGAACAAGGGAAGAAACCAGGAGTTGTCAGAATTTATATGGAAGGAGATAGCGGAGACGGTTAAACTGATATTGTTTAATAGAGCCTCAGACCATATACAGTTGTGTTAAGTATCAAAAACATTTTGGCTCCATAATAATTTTCGATTGGGATGTAAAATAAATATTCCCGAATGGAATCGTAAAGTGTCTTTGGGACTAGAGTCAAGGAGAGAATATACAAATACGAAAATGCTAGTCAATACATTAAATATTGCTGGAGCGATCGAAGTTCGGTACTCCACGACCCGTGAATAGCCGATGTACCGGCAGCAATAAATATTATATATGCTTACATAACACTCTCTATGGCTCATGTAACTGGGATTGGGTGTGTATCTATAAACATCGGTGTCTATTCACCTGTATAAATTGTAAAGACTTATAAAATTACTTTAACAAAATTATTTATCGGTAAGATGATTGTCACGGATTTTACGTAAAGTATGATATATATTTTAACATAATTATTTCAATTGAGAATTAGGTCTCTTATTAATTATTCAATAAACTACTTTTTAATAACAGTAAATTAAAATAATTTTTCAATTGTTACTTTTCATAGATACATTTTCCTTTGTTTTGTATGTAATATTTTGCCTTCGGGCGGTCCAGTAGCTTAATATCTGTCCTAGTGGACGATACTGCGTATGCTGTCAGTGTGTCCCTGGCCTGAGGTATCGAGGCTCTTGGTTATAAATTTAAGTATCAAAATTAATTAACATTAAATATATACACAGGGTGTTTCTTAATTGCACGGCGCTATTTTAGGTATGTGTTCACTAACACAAAATAAACAACAAAGTTCATATTAACATATATCTCAAACTCATTTATTAAACATGTATCAAAGGTTGAAGATTTATTATTTATTTATACTGTACAAAGTTTAACAGGTTTTAACCAACTGATCAATAAGTTAACGATAAGCAATGACAGTAGTTGCTGTTATTGTTTGTCTAGTTGTTTGTATTTTAGTGTGAGTGAATACTGTGACACAGTTCAATTTATGATTATCATGGGAGACACTATAAATATATTCACTTTTGCAGAACAAACATACATGCTTTTAACGTATGGCGAGGTACATAGAAACGGTACTGCTGCTGTTCGAAGATATATTGAAAAGTTTCCTAACCGAAGAATACCTAATCGTAAAACGTTTGAGGCAATTGAAAGACGCTGTAGGGATAATGGTACGCTAAAACCTATAAGAGTAAACGCCGGTCGACAAAGATTTCGACGAACTGCAAACGTTGAAGAAGAAATACTCGATGCTGTTCAGTTATCTCCTACTACTAGTACCAGAAGGTTGTCACGTCGTTTCGATGCTCTCTCTACCAGCGTATGGCGAACTTAACACGAACAACAGTTGTATCCATTTTACGTATCGAGTAGGCAATATTTGTTACCAAGAGATTATAACAAGCGCAGAAATTTCTTCCAGTGGTTAATTCGACAATGCACAAAAGATCTGAACTGCATTTTGGTGACTGATGAATTTTTTTTTACAAGTTACGGAATTCTTAATTACTTGGGCTGAAAAAAACCCTCATACGACTGCTGTTGGACATTACCAACATACCTTTTCTTTAAATGTCTTCTAAGTGACAACTTCATCGGCCCCTTCGTTTTGCCATCTAGGCTGTTAGATATATCTTACTTGCATTTTTTTGCAAAATAATCTTCCTGAACTCTTTGAAGATATTCCGCTAGGCATTAAGCAAAGACTGTGGTTTATGCATGAAGGTGCTTCAGCTCACTTTTCTAATAGTGTCACTGATTATTTAAATGCAACTTATGGAGATGGGTTGGTCGAAACGGACCTGTTAAAACGCCACCACAATCTCCGGATTGTTTTACGCCATTAGATTATTTTGTGTGAGGCTGGATGAAGTTTATATTTGGTCAGGACCACCAGGACGCTTCGCGATCCAGTAGCTTAATATCTGTGCTAGTGCATCCGCCACCGTGCTGAGGCTGTCGGTGTGCTCCTGGCCTGGGGTATCGACGCTCTATTTTAAAAGTAGGTTGAATATTGAAATAATTGTTATTTGAAACATATGGAAGCATAATTGTGTACCGATTGAGCTATTTGTTGTTCTAGCATTGAAGAGCATCCCATTGTTAACTTAAAAAAAAAACCGGGATCGAAACGTCGAATAAACAACAGAACCAATGAAAATTTGGTACTTTATTGAATAATTATTAATTGAACTAATTCTCAATTTAAATAATTATGTTGGGGCTCCACCAAACCTTTAAATTCCTCTCGCATCCAATCCTTACAATCCAAAATCCTTCGTAAAATCCTCAATGCTCCTTACTTTGTTTTTTTTGTTCTTCCCTACCTCGCCTCTTACGCTATACGGGACTTTCCCAGGCCGGGGGGTGAGGGCGGGGAATTTAAAATCCCCTTCGGCACCGGGACGCGAACTCGTACTTTTTATATCATCTCAAATCTCTGTTATCCGGTTGCCAGGCAACTAGCGGTGCTGTTACACACGCTTTAGCCTATTCGGCCTCCCCGCCCCCCTAATGTTCCTTATGTATCAGATTTGGCCCAATCCAGATATCTGTCCTTCCATAATAAACTTCATAACCATCCCAACCCTCTTGTCTCTAACCTTGCTTCCTATTCGATTCCTGATAAGCCTCCGAGGCGTCTGAAAAGAAGATGGCCACGTGATCTTCTAATATAGACATATTATTAGAGTGCTACCAATGGGTAGTTTCTCAACATGTGTTCCATGTCATTATATCCATGTGCGAATTTACCAGATGTATTTTTTGTATACAGTTGTAAATATCATATAAATAAATAATAATAAAAAAAAATAATTATGTTAAAATATAACACTCAAAGGTCGATTGAAGAAATTTTGTAATTAAATTATAATTATTTAAATGAAAAAAATCATTAAATTAAGTAGATTTTTATTTTATAATAAACCATTTAAAAAAAGATTAAAGATTTTCAGAAGCAGAAGACTATTGTTTCTTTAGGGAGCTCTGGTTTTGACCTTAGAATCCACTAGTTTCTAGGAATAGATCATTGGTCTGCTAAGGGTCAAAGGCCAACGATCCAGACAAAGCCCAATATAAAAAAAATATATATTTATAATATTTTATTTAATGATCTAATTAATTATAAGGGGATCCATTGGGTATTAGTTTTGGTTGACTTTGTGTTGAAATTTTACATTGTACCCTTATCTAATGATTCTTAGATAAAATACACAAATTTTAAAAGAATCATTAGATAAGGGTACAGTATAATGTCAACACAAAGTCAACCAAAACTAATACGCAATGGATTTCCTTATAATAAATTAGACCATTAAATAAACGGGGCATATGTTAACATGTACGTTTGTGGTATCTTTTTCAAATCATATGATTTCTTTTAAATTAATATTATCAGCATTTATTAATAATTTTTTTAGGGTTTTATCGCAACATAACAACTTATGAATGAAAAAAAAATGTCATCATTAATGTTTATGGCATATTTTTAACATGATAAAATTTTTAAAAAATAATAATCAGTAGTTATTTTTTATTGAATTAATTTTTACAATTTTACGCAACAATTTTATCGTAACATAACAACTTATTATATAAGAGTCAAAAGACAAGAAACTTTATTTATTATTTTTCCTTACCTGTTCAGCATTTACTTGAATAAAACTCTCTAAACTTTTATAAAGTACTATAATAAAGCCTGTTTGGACATTCGGAGTTGACCTTTAGGACTCCACTAAACCATCAAGTTCCTGCAATTTAAATTCTAAAAAACAATGTTTTCTTCTTCTTAGCTCCTATTGGATTTTACGAAAACTTATGACGAGGGATGCTGAAGATCAAACCAGAATAAGTATTAAAATGAAACGATTATTGGGCTGAAGATAATAGTCCGTTGTACAGACCCCTTTTTATCAAATTATTCACATCCGCTTGAAACTTAGTGAATAGCTTCATCTCATCGTAACCTACAACTATTTTATTTACGAAACTTTTGGAATTGGTGCGTTTTCAGTCCGAAGATCGGAAAACTTTGTATATTTAATTTGTTGCTAATACTCGTAAATACCCATTTGCTTTCCACTTGGATCGTAATATAATTTGACCACAAAATCGAGAAACAGAGTGATACATACAATACAGAAATATTGGGCCATTTGGCCTATACAACCTCGTTATTTTGACATTTTAGGAGGTGTAGGTCACGCCAAAGGGCTCAATAGTTTAGAAGGCCACCTTTTTTTCTCGAATTTATACTCAAATTATTTTACGGTTCAAGTGGAAAGCAAGTGGGTGTTTACGAGTTTTTAGTACCCAATTAAATAAACAAAGTTTTCCAATCTCCGGATTGAAAACGCACCAATTCCAAGAATTTTCGTAAATAAAATAGTTGTTGGTTACAATGAGATGAAGTTATTCACGAAGTTTCAGGCGGAAGTTAATAATTTGATAAAAAGGGGTGAGTACTACGGAATATAATACTATTATCTCTATTCTGTACCACTTCCCATGCATATTTTTTTTTTCAATATAAATTTGTTTAGATTATAAATGAAATATATGTGTATACCAACAGTGTTGTCAGAAATCTGGTAAATACATGAGTAACACAACCGTTTTTAATTGCTCCATTAAAAGTATTGTAATAAGAGTATCACCCAGCGAGATATTGGATAGCTATACAACCTAAATCATTCGAAGTTTATAAGATTCATTCGACGTCTGGGATACATGTTTAATAATATATAAAATATAATATTACAGAGATAGTCGATTAAATTCAAACACTTATAGAAAGTTTCCCGCACGTGTTAAACTAACAATTTAGATAGTAATTAATAAATTTGTCTCACTGAAAAATATTGCTTCAGTTAAATAGTTAAGTGATAATACACAAGTTTTCCTGAACTTGTATTATTCCTTTATTATAATCACTGAAGATCTTTTTATTTTATGTAAAAGATACTTGGTGTGCAATTCGCTCACTTATTAGGAGTTTGGAAGGTATATCAGGTTATTCCTTTATTTATTAAAAATATCAAGAGTATTTTTCTAAATTGTTCTTTTTTTCCTGAGCCATAGAGCTGTTTTCTTCCATTTGAATAGATTTTAGTTCGTCGAAAACCATCATAAATAGCATAATCTTATTTTTTTAAATCTAATAATGTGTCAAGTACCCCATGGTAAGTATGACACCTAAGAGACTTTCCACCAAAGGAAATATACCGGGATGATGTCCGCTTCGAAATTTTTAAAACACAATTCAATCGGTTAACGATGGTTATACTTCTAGTTCTATTGTCCTTTTACAGCACTGTGTGGACGAGTAAGGGGAAAACTCGCGATATCTATTTAAATCTATTTTGTTTAGAACTCTAAAATCTAGATAACTGTTTTATTGATACCTTGTGGAGTTCCAAAGAATATTTTCAGTTGGTAGAATATACATTTTATGTATTATATATTGCACATAGGCATATACGCTATATTCCAAACAATAGGTTCCCCATCACGTGATACTATAGTTTGGCCCCCAATAATTTTCATAAGTCAGCGCCTATGAACATACAATCTATCTGCTAGAACAATCAATAGAACACCGCTGATCCAACAGTTAGGAAAGATGCGATTTAAGTTGAAATAAAAGATGAGATTGGGCTATTTATATTGTGATCGATACGCATTGAAAATTTCCAGAGTTTGCTTACACGCGAACTTCACCCTGGCACACTGACCGTGAACTCGCCCTGAATTATAAATGCATAATTTCCCTCCTTTTTCCCTTTTCGATCGATCTCTAAACTATATGTGTCATTTGTTTCGCCCTAATGAGCCTTATCGCAAAGTGTGCAAAAGAAATCGAAGCTTTCTTTCTTCATTTTTCACCTGCTTTATCAACGATACTTTATTCACCGCAGTCAAGCTGGAAGCGGAAAAGAAAGATCATAAATATCCCGAATCATAAATTTATTTATTAAATTCTGTTATTAGCCATAGTTGGTATAAAAAATAGACTGAGAGTTGGCATAGTGTACTTATGTGTCAGGGACGAAAGACACCTAACACTAGTCCGCCTAAAAAAAAAAAAACCTACTACACCAATTGGGACAAAGTGAGTCAATCTACGTGAATAACTTCATTTTATTGTAACCTAAAACTTTTTATTTACAAAAGTTCTTGGCTATGGGGCGTTTTTAATCTGAAGATTTGTGAATTAGTTAAAATAATGATGTTCTAAAACCGCATGAACACAGAATTGGTTTCCGCTTGAATCTTAAAATAATTTCAGCACAAAATCGAGAAAAAGGTGAAATAAAAAAAAATAGGATAATTTTGATCTCCAACCACATTTTAAAATAATGAGGTTATTTAGAGCAAACGATCCAATATTTCTTTAGTCTATTTTTGTCTCCAATGTGTGAGTAAATGGTGTTACGATTTATGTGGAATGAAAATTAGTGTTCATTAGTTATTAGCACCTCATTAAAATAGCAATATTTACTGATTTCCTAAATAAAAAATTGAACCCATTCAGGAAGTCTTAGACGAGTCGGTGCCTGTACCACGAAGAATATAGGTGCGTTTAGACATTTTACAAACTATGGGAAACACAAATATTTTTTTCATATGCTAATCTACTTGTTTCTTGTTTTAGATATTTTCAATCTGCTGTCGGTAAGAAGAGAAATTTATTTATTTTTTTAAATTTCTTTATTGATTATTACAACAATCTGTATCTTGGACATTGGTTATAGCGAGGTAGGATGACATTCACACTATATGTACAAAAAAAAAAAAAAATAAATAGAAACAAAATAATAATCAAAAGTATATACAATAGATAATAAGATAAAATAACCTAAAAATAGAAAATTAATACCAAACAAAAAAAAAAAACACAGGCATATCTATATACAATCAGGCGAGGGAACTCCAGGAGAACCCTGCGCTACTTAAGAAGAGAAATAAAAAAAAATGTTGAGCTTAGCGGTAATGTCGCTATTAATCAAGTTAGATAATTGTGTTCCCCATATTCTGTGTAATTTCTTAACGCACCTTAATATTTGACAGATAAAGAAACAGGTACTTGTGAGCAACGCGGCCTCTATGGACTGCTATCTGCAGTTATCCTGTTATTTAAAGTGTTGTTGTTTTTATTTATATTTCTTATTATTAAATGTTTATAACCTGAACACTGATTATTGTTATAAGGCACTAATAATCCCTATCTTCATATGAAATTAGACTATATATATATATTTATATTTATTAATAATATAGTAATTTAATAATAAGAAATATAAATAACAACAAAATTTTTTTTTTTTTTTTTTAATTTCTTTATTGAGTATTATAACAATCTGTGTGGTGGACATTGGTTATAGTGAGGTAGGATGACATTCACACCATATGTACAAAAAAATAAAATAAATAGAACAAAATAATAACCAAAAGTATATACAATAGACAATAAAATAAAATAACCTAAAAAATAAGAAAATTAAAACTAAGAAAAAAAAAAACACATGCATACCTATATACAATCAGGCGAGGGAACTCCAGGAGAACCCTGCGCTACTCTCCCAACCGCGTCACTGGTACTAAAGCCAGCGGAGATTGGTCGAGAGCACTTTAGCCACATACACACATGTCTTGAGTGAAGAATCTGGCCATTGCCAGAACTCCAATTTATACAATCTTCAAAAGGTCGCGAGGCCACTGCCGTTTCAACCTTCTTGGAGGATTATAGGGATGGGAGATGCTTGATAGGGATTGTGCAAGAGGATTTGGGTGGTAAGTAAGGTTCTGGTGAAATTTGGAGAATTTTTCTGGGATAAGGTCTAGGACGTTAGGAGAGATGTTAAGGTCATGATGTAGGGTTTTGTTGGATACATAAAAAGGAGCATCGACTATTGTTCGAAGGACTTTAGACTGGAAGGATTGGATGCGCTTGATGTTAGAAAATTTTGCTGATCCCCACAGTTCTAGTCCGTAAGTCCAAATAGGTTTCTGTATTGTCTTGTAGATCAGTAGCTTGTTTTCAATGGGAAGTTTAGATTTTCTGCTTAGTAGTCGGTATAGTTGGCCGTATCGTCGGTTGAGTTCTTGTCTTTTGAGTCTAGTATGCGGGTTCCAAGTTAGTCTTCGGTCTAAATGAAAGCCAAGATACCAGACTGTGTCTGAATAAGGAAGCTGGATGGAATTAAAGAGTACTGGTGGACAGGAATTGCGTCGGAGTGTAAAGGTAATATGTTGGCATTTAGATTCATTAAGTTTAATGCGCCAGTTATTACACCAGTGCTCAATCAAGGTGAGGTGACTTTGGAGATTTAAGGATGCTATTTCGGGATCAGAGTTGGATGATAAGATTGCGGTGTCGCCAGCGAATGTTGCAAGAAAAGTATCGGGATGAACAGGGATGTCAGCAGTAAAGAGGATGTAAAGCACGGAACCCAAGACGCTGCCTTGGGGAACACCGGCTTTAACGGAGTAGATATTGGAAAATTCTGTTCCACAGCGAACTCGAAAAGTGCGGTCAGAGAGGTAGGATCGGAGGACTAGGTACAAGGACTGAGGTAAATGGATTTTAAGCTTGGAGAGCAGTCCGGAGTGCCATACCCGGTCAAATGCCTGTGCAATGTCCAGAAAGGCACCCGAACAGTATTCCTTGTTTTCTAGGGCTGAGGAAATATGATCAACAACTCGGAGTCCTTGTTGACCAGTAGAATGTTGAGAGCGAAAACCAAACTGATGGGAAGGGATATTTTGGGATTCTATAATGGGTAGGATTCGTTTCAAAAGGATCTTTTCAAAAATTTTTGAAAGGATTGGGAGTAGGCTGATTGGTCTATAGGATATTGAGCTATTGAGAGGTTTTCCTGGTTTTGGGAAAAGGATAATAGTGGAGTGTTTCCATAACAGAGGGAAGTGGGTGGTGCGTAGGATACAATTGTAGATATATGTAAGGAATATGACTGCTTTGGATGGAAGTTGTCGAAGGATTTGAGGTGTAAGGAGATCATGCCCAGGAGCTTTACAAGGGATTAGTTTTTTTAATTGAAATTTTACTTCGGAAGGATGAATAGCTTTTGGGGGCAAGGAAAGTGGGATTGGTGATGTAAGGAGTTCTTCTACTGTTACGGTGTGGGCAGGATGGGATTCCGGATGTGAAATAAATGTATTGGATAGGTGAATGGCGAACTCCTCAGCTTTATCTTCGTCAGATGCTGCCCAGGAGCCATCACCTCGTCGGAGAGGATGGGAAATGCGGTGAGGATTTAGGATTTTTGTTGTGGTTTTCCAAAGGGAATTGTCGCGAGAAGAGAGGGAGGATAGGTAGGAGTTGAAGGATTGTGATCTGAAGGTGGCTAATTCCAATTTTAATTGTTTGCAGTAGTAATTATAGGAGCAGCGGTCGGTAGGATGTCGGGTACGTTGCCATAATAATCTGGCACGGCGTTTGATGCGGATTAGGTTAAGGAGGTGTTGGGGTAGAATGGTCTTTATAAGAATTCTGGAGGAATCTTTTGGGAAGGAGGCAGTCCAGGCGGCTTGTTGGATTGTGGTAGTAAAGGAATTTATGGCACTATCAAGGTCATCGGGAGTTTTGAGGGATATGTTGAGATCAATATTATCGGAGATTATTTGGCGGAAAAGGTCCCAGTTTACTGGACCCCTAATGAATGACGGTGGAGAAGGTTTGGGAAAAGGTTCAAGTGAAACATTAAGGATTAGAGGACTATGGTCAGAGGAAAGTTCATTTAGACGTGTAATGGAACAATTGAGGGGACTTAAGCCGCTGTGGATAAAGAAATCAAGAAGATCAGGATTACGGTTGGGATCTGTGGGCCAAACAACAACAATAACAAGATAACTACAGATAGCAGTCCGTAAGAGGCCGTTTCCCTCACAAGTACCAAGAAACAAATCATTCCTTTTATTTATAATCATTTTTTATAATACACAGTCATTTATATCCTAAGACCATCTAAGTCAATTGTTGACTAAAATGGGTAGGAGTGCTGGATTAGTCTCGTCACATTCGATCCAATAATAGCCATGTATATGTCAAATAAATGTTTCCAAGCTGCTTTATTGGTCTATTAATTTATATCCTATAAATTATTAGAAGGAAGCCACTTACATAGAAGAAATTAGGTAGATTGTTTTTATAACCTTTAGCAAATATGTGAAAATTTAGTTAGGGTGTATATGACGATATGCTATATATGGATAATAGCAGACATGAAATTTTCTCAGCAAAAATACCACTACTCAGGGACACGGGAATAGGTAAAGTTGGAATAGTATGAGATATAGTTAAGACCCAATACCGTATGAAAATTGAGGAGAGGGATTTAGAGAGGGAGTGAAAGGATTGGAGGGGGAGGGGAGAGGAGGGGTGTGCATTAGGGATTCCAAGCCCGTAGTCCTTCCAGAGCAGTTTCCAGGAGCCCCCTCCCCGCAACTGCACCGATACAAAGGCATTAGCTGGTCGTGGGGGAGGAGGGAGGAGGAACCTCTATTTTAGGATAGCACGTTTTATCTATCCTTCAGAAAAAGGTTGCTTTTTTAAAAGGCAGCTTAGCCAAGGTTCGATGACCTATCTAAAATAAGAAATAAACAAAAAAAGCATGCTTGTACTTAATCCCGAATTAAAAAGATATTAGAAATCGTGGTTTCAATAAAAAAATAAGAGATGAATTGGCTTTATAATGAAATAGGATAATTTATATTAATTAGAGACAATAATAAAAGTGGTAGAAGAATTTATTCATGTACTTTATAAATATTTTATTCAATTTTTAAAATACGATAGAAGAATATTTATCTATTTTATAATCAGGACCATGTGGATTACGATAATAATGAAGAACCAGCATGATCTCATATTAAATAGATATACCACATATCAACAAATAATATAAATATTGTTTGGATATGTAAAATAAAATATTATACGAAATTAATATTTATTCGCTGATTTAGTAAAATGAATAAATTTATATTTAATAACCAAGTAGAGAGTGAAATTGAGGTCAGGATAGGAGCAGGAAATATATGCTATTCCTTACTGCAAAGAGGTTTGAAACTTTGGTCACTCTCTAATAGAATCAAAATTCTTATTCACAAAACCATAGTAAGGCCAGTGATCATGTATAGTAGGACATGGACCTTAACCAAACACTCACAACGCATGCTCATCTCTTGGGAGGGAAAAGTGTTGAGAAGGATATGGGGCGGAATCTTTGAGAATGAGATCTGGAGGAGAAGAAGAAATGACGAGCTCCGTGAGATATTTTGGGAACTCGATATTGTGGCATTGGTAAAAAGAGTTCGAATAAGATGGACTTGACATGAGGAAAGAATGCCCGACCAAAGAATTCCAAGGAGGATGCTCTATGAGAAGCCGGATGGAAAAAGAAGTAGAGAACACCCTCGGATCAGATGGCTGAAGGATGTAGAGGATGATCAGAGGTGGTTAAGTGTTCGAAGATCTACATCTTCAAAGGGGAAAAGATTGCATAGGATAGTGGAGATTCGTTAGCTGTTGTGGAGGAAGCCCTGATTCTTGCAGGACTGTAGTGCCATTATAATAAATAAATAAATTTATATTATTAATTAATGAATCCTTAAATATCGCTGCAATTCAGACGGTTCTGATGATCAAAGAATACACTATTACAATCTATCTATCTATTGTATCTAAAAAAGGAGGAATAATGTTCATAAAATATTATTGAATAAAACAAACTTATTGATCACTCCTCTTCTTCACTTCCTACTAGTAATATTAAAGACTATTACTATATTAAGACTATTTGTTCCATAGGTCTAATTTAACAAAATAAAAACTTATATTAATTTCACTATGAAATCATTTTATGAATGCAAGACTTCTTTATAAATAAATAATTTCTTCATAATATATGTTGTTACACAAAATAGTTCAGAATATTTAATATATTATTCAATCTCCACTGGCTATATCAGCAGTGACGCGGTTGACAGAGTAGCGCAGGGATCTCTTAGAGTCCTGCTTTGCTTCTTTAGTTGGAGGGAGAAGCCTGGCTTGGGGTTCCCTGCCTGATTGTATATAGGTATGACTGTGTTTTGAATTTACTTATCTTTAGGTTATTTTATTTTTTATGTTACATAAGTTTTTTTTTTTTATTATTTAGTTATTATTTTACTTTTGTTAATTTTATATATTCTGTATATATAGTGTTAATGTGTTCATATATCACTATAATTATTGTCAAAGAGACAGATTATTATATGTCTAAATAAATAAAAAGAAAAAAACTGACAAGTAAAATAAATTAATTTTTCAGGTAATTATAGACTGTTTATATGTTTTGGTAGATCAGGATGTTTGTATACCAATGACAGTCTCTATATTTATTTAAAAATAACTTTATTTCTATAGAAGTTTTGGCGACCATATTCATTCCTGTAATATACGAAGAACATAACTGTTAGTTAAGAACGTAACTGTTCCAATCTACTATAGTTTTAAATAGTTAAATAAGAGAATAAGAACGAATTAATGAAAATAATTGCATGACGAATATATATATATTTTTAAAAAGTATGTAACATCATGTACTGTAAATTGTTAAAATTATTATTGATTGAAATGTGTTATATTATAGAGATGAATATGGTGCAGGTCGCCGAAAGCTTCTCTAGAAATAAATAAATTTTTAAATAAATATAGAGACTGTTACTGGTATACAAATATACCTGATCTACTAAAATAAGTTAATTTTTAAGAGGTTGTTTTAGCCAAAAGTCTTCTTTAGTACTTAACTCTCAGAACACACACAAAAAAAAATATATATGAGGTAACCAATACTCTTTTCCTAAAAAAGATTCTATTCCCGAAATACGTTGGCTTTGAGGACCTTTAGGTTAAGATTGATTTGTCCTTTCCCCATCTGAGGTATAAAGAACTGGCCAGTCACGCGAAGCAGGCCAATAAATATCATCCAATTTACCATTATTTTTCACTCAGTAAAAGGAATAACACATATCCTACCTGTGAAATTTTTATTCCAATTATGATTTATACGTTCTTTTCTTATTCATAAATTAGATTATTAAATCATTAAAATAAATTATATTATTTATTTTTAAATTATTGTAAAAAGTATTTCAATCTGATTTTAATAATTTACTTTATCTACTTCTGATTGGAAATAAAGTCTCTCTCTCTCTCTCTCTCTCTCTCTCTCTCTCTCTCTCTCTCACTCTCTCTCTCTCTCTCTCTCTCTCACTCTCTCACTCTCTCACTCCCTCCCTCTCCCTCTCTCTCTCTCTCTCTCTATATATATATATATATATCTCTCTCTCTCTCTCTCTCTCTCTCTCTCTCTCTCTATATATATATATATATATATATATATATATATATATATATAGTCGCTTTGATTGCATTGTCTTCGTTAATAGCTGGTCTCCTTAAATGTAGGTAGATAGATAGAAAAAAACCTTTATTCTGGGACAAAGTCCCTTTAGAATAACAAAATTGTACCCAAAGAAAAGACTACTACTGGCCTAAATGTTTAAAACAAAACATGAACTAAAAAGTAAAGAAAACTTAAGTGAACAAGATATATACAAAACAGATAAAACTCTGTACAAAACACTTAAAATTAAGAACAAAACATTTAAAACTCTGATCAAAACTATATGTAAAGGTATATGATTATATGATTGCTACGCATTACATACATAATGTTGATAGTTAGCGGGTATCAGACTATTTTTGGAACAGGAATTGGAATAGGACGTTTTTGAATGTGGATACGGAGGGGACATGACGAATTTTGAAACGGAGGGAATTCCAGAAGTTTAGGAATGAGGCAGATCTGTAAGAAGGGATGTATAGGTCAGAAGGTCGAGATCTTGTGGTGAGTGAATGGAATGAGGACTTAAATTGGAGAAGGTTGTTGGCATAAGAAGGACGATTGTTAATGATTTGATAAAGGAATGTGCCTAGGAAATATTGTCTTCATAAGGAGGGGAAGTGACTAACTCAGTGTAGTGGTGGGAGGCACGAGAGCGTCTTGGGGTCCCAATCACAAATCTTACGAAGCTACCTCATGAGTCTTTTCAATCAATTACTTTTTATCATTAGAGACCGCAGTAAGGTTAGACAATGTTAATGGAGGCCGCAACAATTCCATATATTCAACTCTTCCTATTTTTGTTTATCACTAAATAAACCCACCCACGACGTATATTCCACTTAATTCTATTAATTACCAAATTTTCGCTACTTAAATAATTAAATATTATTTAATATAGAGATAGGTTAATAAATTTTGATCAATTCACTTAATTCTATTAATTACCAAATTTTCGCTACTTAAATAATTAAATGTTATTTAATTATAGAGATGGATTAATAAATTTTGATCAATTCACTAGTTTTAGAAAAAAAAAACAATTGAAAAGTAAAAGCGAGCGTGCCATAAAATTTTGCAAAATAGTTGTTTGGTTCACCGATACCAAAAAAAAAAAAAAGAAAAAAAAGCTACACTTATTAAAATGTTTTATATATCGTATTTTATATATATGTAGGTAACTTAATAGTTACCTACATATCAACCTATAACATTTGTTAATTAATCGTGATATTGACCTTTTTTTTTTTATCTAATAATTTTTATAATTAAACAACACCAGACGGACCGAATTCTATTATCCTATTAAAACTAATTAGAGATGTTTAAAAATGGAAAATTATAAAGTTAAAAGCACCGTATAACACATTAAAGAATTCCATAGAATCGTTGAGAAGACACAAGTATAGCACTGATTGAGAAAGTTGAACCAAGCTTAACTCCAATTTTAGACTTTACTGGCGAGAAACCAATTTAGAACCTTCAACTGCAGTTCTAAAAAACTTATAACTTATAGTATTGAGTATTAGTCTAAGACCGTTACCATCCACTAACTTTCCAGGGAGTATTTAGGAAAGAGTAAAATATAACTACCAACATCTAGCTGCGGCTATTAAAATCTCAGCACAGTTTTAATTTATAAAATAACCAAAAAATTGGTATAAGCGGTTCAGAAAAAAAAAAAAATCCGGTATGGCCACTCACACGACTTTCCTATCTATTTCAGAAATGTTTTTATATCTTTAAATATGTCCATTAAGAAACAACGAAAAAATTGAAGTACGATTAAATAGATAAACTAAAACAATGTAAACTTGTGGTTAGAAAAAAGGTTAAAAAAATCAAAACACTCTAATATTGTTAATCAAAAACTTTTTCATCTTAGCCCAATTTTGTCAAACAATAATTTCTGTTAAAAGATGAAAGAAAACTTGCGTGATGTGGCCAACAGATTGTCTTACTTTTTTTCTCACATTCACCGCTCAGAACCGTTTTCTTACATACGGCATTGAATAGCTGTGACTTCGTTAATAGTTGTCCGAAATGAACTATTTGTATAAGGCATTCTAGGGAATTTGGCTACCTTTAAAAAAACAAGCTAAATAGTCATTTCCGGACTCAGGGGGCTATGAAACGTATGGTCCGTCGAAAACTGGATGTCGGAAATTAGACCCGATCTCAATACTTTCCTTACCTTGTGTTGTTAGGAAAGTTAAAAAAGGGTTTTAAGATTTCTAAAAATTCTCATCTATTACTTTATAAAATGAATTGATAGATTTATGATTTACATATATTTGGTTAAAGATAATATTAATGAAAGTAGTAATTATACTAGCAAAAATGTAGTAAATTAAATAAAAAACAGAGCATCATGGATCCTTACTGATATACCAATCAATCAAGAATCCAAGCATCGGAAATGGGATTCTTCTAAAATATTACAGAAAATACAATAAAATATGGAGTTCGTAATACCACATAGTAGATAAAGGATATCGAAGGTCCAATATATATATCAATATCATTAAAATACCGGACATTAACATTTTTGAAGTATGAATGAATATCAATATAAATATTAGATTCTCCAGCACATAGGAACATAAAAAAAAGATGTATTCCTTTTTAAATTAATTAATGGAAATATAAATTCGTCTACCATCCTTAATAAAATTAATCCTTAGGATTTTCCCAGAAATCATCATTCAACCACATAACCTTCTATTCACCCTTAGATCGAATTCAGCGAAATGCTAATTTATTTGCATCCTACATAAATTTTCACTACTAATAAATTTGTGCAAATTGAGTTTACTGACATGAGCTAGAAGGATCCCACGTGCGCAATAAGGATGACCATCGATAGTCGATATTTTCCTCTACTGCGCACTACATTCTACACGATACAGCCAAGATGAGTATAATTTTTTTTCTAATGATCAGATTCACATGTAATTTCTAGCGCTTTCCGAAAACGATGGTTATAATTTTTAAATTAAAATATTAAAATATCGAAGAGACGATATAGATAGTCGATAATATCGAAGTAGATACCATCAATGATCATCTCTAACACTTAGTTCGAATCAAGTCTACTTCTAGGAATGAGATCTGGAAGAATTACGTCAGGTTTATCAGGGCAAAGATGGCGAAAAGGAGATAAAAATGATTTCCAGGAGAGAGGACTAGATTGAAACAAAAGAAGTGCTATGTATTGAACATAGCGAATAAGTTTATTATTTAGTGTCGAAAACAAGTTGGAATATTCTGACACCAATCACATCAGGTACCTACCTACCTGGAACCTGCAAGGACCGCCCTATACCTGGACCGTGGGGAAGGCTAAGATTAAAAACTAGTAACGGGCTAAGTAACTGGTTCCTTTTAGGGTGTTACCAGTTATTGTGAAGTAATAGGGTGAAGTTAAGAACCAATGGAAACCATTCTCGCCCCAACTTGAATATTTGTATATGTGGACTTTCGGCCTGGAGGATTGGTCAGATGTTTTCTTCCGGCTTGGGAGCTGAAGCGTTGGCCCTACATCGACCATGATGATCCTGGCAGAGCTTTGAGGCATGACGAGATGATCTCGGAGCAGCGATGCAGCGATGAAATCTACCAACCACACCACTTCGTAAACAAGAGATAAGTGTTATTCCCAACAATAAATTTACCAATGTTACAATATTTCATGGCAACACAACTCTCAAAACAGTCCATCTGAAATCATGCTTTTACAGTTAATTATTGAATTCATTGATTCTTGTAACTATAATTTGTAATTCTTGTAAATATAATTTGTATATATTCTTTATTAAAAATAGAAATAAATTAAGTTTTTTAGTAAAAGTTATTTTAATTCTGCCACCTATTTATATCATGATGATCACAGGTAATGTGTGCAATAAGAAAGTATATTAAACACAAACCAGCCTTCAAGAAAAGAAATCCAATTAATTAATTTCTGTGTAATTTCTTGGGTAGTAAACATTTCTGGATAATTATCATCAATAATTATGCAGTGGCATCCCGAATAAATTTCAACACCCCAAAACGTAACATTTCAGAAGTCAGCTAGTGTAGTATCAGAATGTATAGAAAAGGATCGCAAAACATAAATGACTATTATGAGTAGAAAGAATGATTATGATGATGATTTTTCAATTTTTAATTTTTATTGTTTTTCAAGCTTTTCATTTTGCAGGGTACAACTATCATCTAACAAGTATGATTCGAAAAAGAGGATAAATACAACATAAACTAAAATATAACACTGATATTAGTACCTCATAACGGTTGCAGTTTAACAACCAAGGTTAACATCTTTATTATCATTATTATTGTCAATATAAAACAAAAGACAGTTTTAATCAGAGGTAATTTTGCCAAATGAGATAGGATCGAAGGAAAAGGGACAGTAGTGGTCTGAACCCAAGTATTGCAGGTTCGAAACCTCCTAGTTTCAATTGAAACCTCTGGTATATATGAATATAATAACGAGTATTCATTCCTTCATGAATGCAAGACAGAAAACCATATCACACTACACATTCACTTTTGTAATTTGTGATTTTATTTCTTTATTTTGGATTTTTATTTTCAATAATATACCTTTGTAAGCGGGCAAGAAAAAAAAAGTCCCGCTCCCCAAATTTGACCATCCACCTTTCAAGATGAAATGAAACAAAATCCGCCCGTCCGCCATCCTCGGGTTTTCTCCGAGACTACAATTTTGAGATTTGGTAACGATTTGGAAGGGCACCCGAGAATGATCCTTGGAACTCGCCATTACGTTCCGCCCTTTCCTTGCAAGATAGCGGCCGAAATACGTGAGTTGCTGAAGACTGCAGTGTCTACAGGGATGTACTGATTCCAATGCTCGAAGACCTTTAAATATTTCTATGTAACACATTTCCCCGAAAATAAGCTTGAAAAAAAGTTACGAGGGTAGTTAAATTAAATTCCGAATTTCTTTAGCATAGTACTAATGATTAAAAAAAAAGTTTAATCCCATAATTGGAATAACCTTTTATTTATTTTTCTTTGTAACTAGGAATGTAATTTTACTTTAGATGCATAATTGTTTAGAAATAATAAACCATTGTGAAATAATTTGCAGCGTTTTTAAATAACTCAAAAAGTAGACACTTTTTTGTGTTTTTATAATAAGGTTTTTCAAAGGTATTTAAATTTCCCCCCCAAAAAACAACAGATTAACCGAAATCAGAATACTATTAGTTATCGCGGTTTTTTTAGCGTTCGTATGATTTTCCTCTTTTCTGATGATTACCAAAGCATTTTCAAAGATGGAAATGTATTTAACTATAAACAATTATGATTCTCAAATGAATATAACAAACATTCATTTATATAAAATTTAAACATAGTTCTTATCTTCACAGAGTGAAAATGTTTTAGGCGAAGAAGAGCAGTATTGTTCTGAAATTTCTTCCTTCCATTTGTCTCAAAAAGGAATGAAATATTCAGTGCGTCCATTACTACAGAAGTGCGGTGACCTGTTGTCCATTGCCTTCTAAATAAATTATAACACTGTAAAATACACTATCGTGCCTTAGCAATATTGAGATAAATATTTTAAAGTAAAGTAGTAAACATTTTACTGACAATAAATATAGTAGTAGTTAATATTTTACTATTAATTAATAGCTAATAATATTCACTGGTGAGATTATTAGCCATTTTTTTTTATTTTGAGATTTATTTTTAATTTCTATTCACGCTTAAGTGTATGGCGTAAGGAAAGTTAAAAAAAAATCAAAATTAGTTTTTGACAGTTAGTTATTATTGTTAATTTTTGATTAAAATCTCTATAATTTAATTCATCCTCATTCCTATCACTATTACAAGGCTTATAGTATGATTGTCTTTCCATTTTTTTAAATTATGACCTTTATTTTTACTTTCACTTACGAACATATGAAATATATACTAAAGGACAGTATTGCGATCGAGAAAATTTTCGAATCTGAGTTTTCAACGGAAATACCTGTTTTGAGGTCTCGGAAGTGGCACTTTATATAATCGATATTACACATTTTTACGATTTTCTCGAAAACGGCTCTAAGGATATTAAGTTGTTTTTAATATCAGTTATGTCTTATCTACATTGGTTCCACTTTACATGGCTGAAATTCCCAGTGTTCATATACCTCTTCCTCTAAAGTACCTTTAATTTGGGTTATTGAAAAAATTAAATCTCTCTTATTGACAGGAACTTTAAAAAATGGCTAAATATAAAGTGTCAAAGAATTTGATTAATTGGAAACTGGAGAAAAAGGTGTTTATTTAGGTCGAAAACGAATCTCCGGAATTACTAATCAGAAGGCATACGTACAATATGTCGTTGAAAAGCGGAAAATTTTAGAAAATGCAATATTTAATATAGAAAATCGTAGAAAGTCATGGAGAGTGATGAAAATTAAAAATAATCGTTTGTTAAAACTAATATTATTTAAAGGAAATCACATGTTTCCAAGTAAATTAAATGAAATTCACTTGCTAAATTTTAAGTTTGAAAAAGTATTTAAAATCCACTGAATCAAGCTAATGACATTGTCTGAAAAACTATTTCATTGTACTGATGAAAGAAGAAGTGAAATATAAATATATTTCATAGATGTGTACAATGTGTGAATATGCTTATTACCTTAAATATATTTACTGTAGTTTAATAAATCGATATTCGATATAATATTTAAATGATCAGGTATACATCGTCGATTTATTTCAAGAGAATTTTCCTATGTGAAATTATAGCATTATATACTTACAATTAATGTGAAGACTTTTGGCCAATTAAAGCAAGGAACTGTATTTTGGTATGTTTTCGAAAGGTGAAAAATAGGAATTTAAATACAGGTAAACAGTGATAGAGATTTAGTAACTATGATTTTTACTATGTAGTACGATACTTACTTATTCATAATTAAATATATATATATATACTTCCAAATCTTCTTGTAACAGCATCTTTTGTTTAAAGAAAACATCTTGTGTGTCCACTCACAGGAATATCCTACCGATTTTACACAAATCTACACTACTTTAAATAAAAAAAAAAAAAATTAGAACAGAGTATAGACGCATTTCACTCTAGAGTACTATTTCTTTCATAAATTCCTATCCCCAATGTTTCATAGTCATCAGTACTTTAAATCCTGCAAAATAAAAAAAGAACCAACATAATCGGTCTTCTGGTTCCGGTTAATTTTCAGATATGAAAAAATCATTCTTCAACCTACCAAAACATTAGCTGTTATATAAAAAAAATATAAAATATTTATTTATGTATATTTTTTCTTTATTCTAATCTGAAAAGGCTAATTCCTAAATAAATTATAAGATACAATATTAATACGATTTGAGTGAATAGTTTTAAATTCGCATGTTGCTAATACAAATACACACATATATATATATATATATATATATATATATATATATATATATATATATATATATATATATATATATATATATATATATAGTCCGTCTTACCGACCCCTTTTTATCGAATTATTAGCATCCACCTGAAACTTCGTAAGTATTTTCATCTCATCGTAACCTAAAACTATTTTATTTACGAAAACTCTTGGAATTGGACCGTTTTTAATCTGGAGGGAGGCTTATTTTGTCTATTAGGTACTAAAAACTTCTAATACCCATTTGCATTCTATTTGGATCGTAAGATAATTTGATCACAAAATCTATAAAAAAGGTGGCCTACAAAAATATTGGCCTGTTTGCCCTATATGGCCTCGTTTTTTTGAAAATTTGGATTTGTAGGTCACGCCGAACGGCTCAATATTTTTGAAGGCCGCCTTTTTCCTCGATTTTGTTATCAAATTATCTTACAATACAAATAGAAAACCAATGGGTATTTACGAGTTTTAAGTACCTAATTAAATAGACAAAGTTTGCCCCTATCCAGATTGAAAACGCCCCAATTCCAAGAGTTTTCATAAATAAAATAGTTTTAGGTTACAAAGAGATAAAATTATTTACGAAGTTTCAGGTGGATGTTAATAATTAGATGAAAAGGGTTCCGTACCACGGACTAATATACATATAATACGATCTTCCAGCAACCAACCAAAACATTTAAATGTTTTAAGGTTATTAACATCAAGGGGTCGAGTTGTAAACAGACTTCAAAGAAAATCTCTTGACTTTTTTCCTTTAAGAACCTGCGTCGTGTTCCTTGGGCTGGATAATACACGGCGATGGGCGAAGGCCTTGGCAAGTAATTACCATTTTAAAGAGAGCGAAGTAGGTCGAGATGTCTGCTATGACCCAGTTTTCGGGAGACGAAGGGGACGTGTTTGTATGAAGCCGAAGGAGGGGGCGGAGAGGGGAGGGTATATAGAACACGGAGGTTCATTATATCCGTGCGCTCGGGTAGAATTGTCATTGCTGCATTGATTGAGCAGGAACTACAAATGATGGCCCTAATGATCGAGTCGAACAATGGTCTCGGTGAAGTAGTCCTTGCGGGAATCGATCCGGAGGCTTCTCGAGCCACTTGATGTTTGTCACCGAGTCGTCAAAACCGCAACTGCTGATGCGGCCGTTCCGTGGATCAGAAAGGAGAGCAAGGGACCGAAAATGAAACCGACGGAGATTTAATGAATATTTCATAACGTTAGCTTACCCTTGCTTTAATTAAGAAAACAAATTAGAATAATTAATATTTAATTGTGTTTTCTTTATGTAATTAGAAGAAGAATTAATAACGGAGATTTTCAACGACAGTGCTTTTCTTGACCTTATATTTTCCATCAAATACAAAAGCAATTAATTTTTTTAAATATTGTTCATAAAGTAAAATAGCACTTTGTGTAACCGATTAAGAACCATTCCAATCGAAATGATTATAACGGTGCTATAAAAAATACTATAAGTGATTATAAGGTGTTCGGCATTTAAATTAGGGTACTGACCAGGCATTGTCAATTATTAGCAGTAACTCTGTAATTTCCCTCAATATCTTTTCCTCATATTTATTTTACTTACTTTTGAAACATAACGCGAAATAGTTTAATCAAACAGTTGGACGGAATGGACTTAATCCGTAACAAATATTAATAATGATAATATTAATTTACCTTTAATAATATATAACTTAATATTTAATATGCCAATCATAAAAGAACAAAGCCCTAGATAGCCAGGTCAAGCTATCTCTGATAGCTTAGAAATAGTTATCCAGAATGTACTAACTGGACAGAAGGCACTTATAAAGACTTAGGGTACAATAACCGGTTTCAGCTAAAGAGTGCTTTCTCACAGACTTCATATCAATTCTAAAAGAATGGATAGCAATTCTTAATAGATATAACTTCATTCACACGCTTCCTAGGCCGTCCAGAATTGATTCATCCCTCCTACTATTCCTGAGCATATAACTCCCATCCTTCTAAGACCAAATCACTCATGTAGTTTATTCTCTTGATGTCCCGTACTGCAGGAGACCTGGAGTGAACTTATGTAGTCAACTCATATCTCCATAGTATATTATTCTGTATTTTAGATGCCATATGTAACATTATGAATAAAACCATTATTTATAAAGTCTCCACTACCTCCGATTCGTTAACTAAACGATTTCTAAAGTGACGTAATCTTATTATGAATATTTCCATAATACTTATGAGAAATGAGAGGTTTTTAATTTTATTCGGAAAAAGTCGACATAAGCATTATAAGCAATGATATTTCGTAACGAGAGCATTAGTGATAAGTACCTTAAATTTAAATTAGTGCCTGGTTATGAAAACCATAATTGTCATTAAAAAAAATATATATAACAATTTTCTACGTTAAGTCGACAATTTTATTTAAAAAGTAACTAAAATTCCATCAAATACCGAAAATCAAGAATATGACAATAATCAATATGGACAAAGCAAATTTAATTCATTTAATTTTTATTTCAAATAATGCCTGCTATTTTACAACGTGCTAATGCAAATAAGTATAAATATTTTTTTAGATATCTTGATGCAGGCCAAAATGTACAACTATGCAGAATGTCCCATAACCAGAGGCAAATTTTTATAGGAGTGAGGGCAGACCTCGATAGCAACAAACAACTTTGGATAAACATTGATCCGACCGTAAAAAAAAAAAAAAGCGATAACTGAAGAAGTATTTAATTAAACTAATTAGTAATTGTTTCACTATAAACTAGAATTAATTTACTTCCAACCGAAATAGGGTTTATCATTGCTTAACCTATTTAAAGAGGAATTTTGAGCGGCTTAACTTAACCTAAGTTCTGTTTTTTTTGTTTTGTTTTTGAATCATAAATTATTCGCAATTTTTGTTATCATCGTCCTACTATATTACACTTTTAGAAAAACTTTCTCGTCTATCTTTAATACCATATTACTTGAGTTGAGCTTATTTCTGAAAAACCTTAGAGTCCCCTCATGTTGTGCACAAAAATGATGTGATTTTTTTTATCCTGTCATCTAAAAGTACTTGTGTTTTTATCAAAAAAATACTACAATTAATTGCCGCCAAGCTTTTATTTCTTGTTTTTCCTCTATTTGGGATGTATTATAATCAAGATAATTGGCTAAATACACTTTTATTTACTTAAAAAAATTATAAAATAATGATTGTTCATACAATGTGGTTATGAAACTGCGTTTTCACCAATATCTCTCTTATATATACTATAGTTATTATTGAAGAATATTATATTTCTATTTTTTTTTATTTTAGTTTATGATTGCTCTTTTAACTAGATTAAAGGTTTTCCTCCAATTGATAAAGAAGCAATACAAGATAATATATAGGAAGAAGAACTCTTTAACTTAAGCACCCCGGTAGAGGCGTTCTGAAGATGTGAAAGTTGAGATTTTGCGGGTAATACCATCTTCATTCCTTGCGCGTAAAATTATCTAAATGTGATATTGATTCCAAAACTTCCTCTTGAAAGTCACTCAAGGGAGAGAGGGTTAGTCGAACAAACTTCTCCTTGGATTCCACTTAAAATTTCCTCATTAATAAAGAAGAGTGCTCAAATGACTTAGAAATATTTCCTCAGATCAGTTTTCTTGATTTAGAATCAAACTAAAAACTTAGAAAATGAGAGAGAAATTTCGTAATGATGTTATTTTCAGTCTCAGATATGCATCCATGAATATCTAAATTTAAGGTACTTATCGCTCGTAGCGAAAGCTCGTTGTAGATTTACTATACAAATTTTTAGTTATGAAAATAAGATGTAGGCCGAAACGATCAAACATTTTTTTATTATTAATATATTTTTTTTTACCTAGCCTGTTCTTACAAGTATTTACATACCTGTAGGCCTTCCCTAATTAAAAGGGCTTAACTTCCCGTGGGGACCAGTCGTAGTAGGCCGGGATTCGATCCTATGATCTTTACTTCACTAGTATAGCTAACCATCCTGCTATACCGGCCCATATATTATTAGTATAGATAATATTAAATATATTATATAATAATTTTGTAATATCTTTATGTTGTATACTTCATAAAAAACTTTAGTTGGTTTATGGGGATAAATTTTATATTTGATAGTGGATTTGGAAAACTATTCGTACAGCTCTTGGTTTCTCTCCACGACTCTACCTGAAGAAGGAGGCAATAGTTATGAAATGTCGACTATTGAAAAGTGACTTTTTTTTTTTGAGTAGTAAACAACAAAATGCAAAAGAAAAAGGAAGAAAAGAAAAAGAAAAAGGAAAAATATTTTAGTCAACTTACCACTACGGGGTATTTTGCATTTTAAATAACTTTTATTTAAGTTGTAGCATGAATTTTATGATCGAAATCGGAGTAACTTTTAAAATCTCGTTTGTCAAATCCATCTCTCTGAGAAGAACGAAAAAGGAATCTATGATCCTGATGGAATGAGAACGTGGTGGATGACTATGTTAGGTCATGATATTAGCGATCGTATTCCTATTTTATTTCCGGTTGAGCAAGAATGCATCTTCATATTTAGTTTAGTAGGTCAATTTCCAGTAAAATAACGTCTCTCATATATTATATATATATATATATATATATATATATATATATATATATATATATATATATATATATATAGGGTGTTTTACAAAACAATAGAATTTTCGTTATGAATTAGTAAGAATAACATGATTTTCTTATTATTATTATTTATTTAATGAAATATACAACTATATAAACAATACAGCTAGTAAAAATGCGCAAATTAGAAATCATGACATGAACAGACTTGAAGAAATACTGCCCAGTGGCAGCACTCCCTATTTAATTCTAGGTGAGAAGATCACGAGGCCATTTCCTTTTCAAACGCCTAGGGGGATTATCAGGAATCGAGGAAGAAGCAAGGCTGGAAACAAGTGGATTCGGATGGGACTGGAGTTTATCATGAAAGGATAGGTATCTGGCTCGGCCTAAATCAGCGGTATATGGAACATTAAGGTCTATGAATGGTTTTATTTTTTCATTCAAAAATATGGGGCATTAAGGATTTTACAAAGGATTTTGGATTGTAAGGAATGGATACGATAGGAATTCGATGGTTTGGCAGAGCCCCAAAGCTCAACTCGATATGCCCATATAGGCCTTATTATAGCCATGTATTAATTGGAAGTTTAGAGCGTTTGTCTAGTAAGGACTGAAGTAATCGGAAACGTCGAGCAGTTTCTTGTCGTTTCAGTCTAGTATGGGGATTCCAAGCGAAACGTTTATTCAAGTGGAGTTCTAGGTAGCGGATTTGTTCAACAGGAACAAGTGGAATATCATTGAAGGATCATAGAAGGACAAGAAGTAGTAGGTTTACGACGAAGGGTGAAGTTAATTTGATGGGATTTATTGGAATTTATTTTTATTCTACAGTTATGACACCATTCTTAAAGGTTTGTGATATGTGATTGGAGGGTTTGGGATGCAATTAAAGGGCCATTATTAACAGATAGGATACAAGTGTCATCTGCATAGGTGGTCATGACCGTGTTGGGATATCAGCTGTATAAACTGTATAAATGATAGGGCCGAGAATGCTCCCTTGAGGAACACCAGTAGATTAACATGATAAAAGAAATGCTCAGGAATTATCCAATTTTGTATAATGGTCACACAGTGTGGTTCTATGTTAAACCTTTCCACCCTTTTTTTCCAGTATTATTTGATGTAAATAAACGAAGCAACGCCTAAACGATAATATTAATCGATAATTAGAAAAAAATTCAAATAGGTTACAGCTATGTTCCACAGGAAAATCTTGCGTAAAGATTTTAACTTGGAAATAAAAACGACCCGTTGAACCCGCCAGGGGGCAGTTGCATCGATTTAGCATCGCATTAAACATAATTCAATTCATGAATTCACCCCGTTATCTTTGTATTAAATATATTCTCTTCAAATACATCTTTCATGTTCTCTCTTACACCGCGCACCCTACGCAAATTATATTTTCTCTGCTTAAATGTTACATTAATATTCCTGAAACCAACCATTCTCATTTTAATAACATGTTATAAAACAAAGTTAATGTAAATTCAAAATATTATGAATTCATTGTAAATCTCCTGTTGGATGTAGGATTGTTTGCTCAAAAATATTTCACAATGAGATAGATTTAACAAAAACAAATACATGTGATTACACACACACACACACACACACACACACACACACACATATATATATATATATATTTCATATCAATCAGTAAGAAGAAAATAATATATGTATTATACAATATTGATAGTTATCATATATATATATATATTGGTAGTTATAATCTTCGGAAAAAAGTAAAGATGAAAATATCATACAAAATGTTGAAATATTTATAAAAAATATGTAAGTGCACATGTGCAAATATGCAAAGTGGTTTCAATATTAATGGTTACAAATTTTCGATAATCAAGTATTTATAACAATACCAAAACTATTGGACAAAAATATCGATATATCCAAATTTTTCCAGCACTTCTACTCAACCGTCTTATAGGCGCTGAAGGTATACCCATACCACATTACAAGCCTGCCGCTCTGGTCAACTCAGAATTTCTTAAAGAAATCGGATAATAATAATAAATTAAATTAAAATAATCAAAATAATTTTCAATCAATAATATAATAATATATATATATATATGTATGTATGTATATATATTTTTTTTTTATTCTTTCAAACTAAATAAGAGTTTTAATACTACATTCCAATTAGTTAATAGTTTGGGTATATTTTAATTCAATATGCTTAGCATTAATTGGAATAATTGTACTGAATAATAATATTATTTAAGAATTGTGATAAAAAGAATATAAATGACAATGGATACATACAGATACTAAAAATGGATACAAGATTTAAAATTCGAAAATACGCTGGAATGGATTTTATGGTGTTCTTCTTATTTTTTCTGAGTATTTGTCACTGACTATGTAGCAATATTCTTTCGAATTATCGTTGAAAGGCTTTTTTTTTTTTTTTTTTTTATACTTTTTCAACCAATCACTCAGCTAGAGGGAAAGATGTGAGTCCATTTTATTTTTGAACACAAAGGAGCAAACTCACACAATACGTATTGGATGTTTTTTTACAGGTCTCAAGTGCTCTTTCTATTATAAGTGGTACTCAAATAATTTGAGAATTCCAAATAATTGGTGATTATGGATTTGAGAACCTAACTTAAACAGCGAAAATTAGAGTAACAAATTTTACTGAAAGATTTATTTATGAAATTTACAACTGTATAAAACAAATATACATTTAGTAAATGGTATAAATAGTAATACAATGACATGAGAAAATTTGTTGAGAAACCACCAATGGGTAGCATTCTTATGAAATTTCTAAATGGAATTAGGAGATCACGAGGTCATCTTCTTCTTAGATGCCTCGGAAGGACAGAAGAGGAAGAAGATTAGAAACGAAAGGATTCGGATGGTTATGAAGTTTTTTATGCAAGGATAGGTATTTGGATTAGGTCTAATTGGAAACATATAGAACATGAAGGTCTTTAGGGACTATTTTATTTGTGTCAAAGTATGTAGCATTGAGGAATTTACGAAGGATTTTGGATTGTAAGGATTGGATACGAGAGGCATTCGATGGTTTAGTATAGCCCAAAGCTCAATTCCGTAACGCCAAATAGACCTTTTACGTCTTTCTTAATTAAAGTTTAGAGTGTTTGTCTAGTTTGTTGTTGATAGTTGTGTTGATTGGAGCAGTTTCTAGCCGTTTCAGACCTGTATGAGAATTCCAAGTGGGGTATTTGTTTAGTTGGAGTCCTAGGTATCCGATTTCTTCAATAGGGATAAGAGGGGTGTTGTTAAAGGATACTGTAGGACAGGAAGTCATAGGTTTATGAAGAAAGGTAAAGGCGATTTGATGGGCCATTATTTACTGATAGAACACATGTGTCATCGGCATAAGTGGTGATGAGAGTGTTAAGATGGATTAGAATATCGGTAGTATAAACTGTGTAAAGGATTAGACCAAGGATACTACCTTGAGGAAATTTATTAACATTAAATACCAATATTAATCCATTTTAAGTTAAGCGATTTGTATTATATCCAAATAATGTTGTGTTGGAATAGAAAAGTAAACTAGTGATGTCAAATATCAGAATTCGCTATAAGTAAACGAAAAGATCAATTTTTTAAACTATATTTCGATTTTTTAGGCTGAAGTTCCGAATTTTTCCTAATTATAAAATTGTTGAGAAAGTGCATAAGAATTTATATGAAAATGAATACAAAGCATAGAAATATAAATTATTGTGAACATTGATTTAGTACAAATACAATTATTTGCAGATATTTAGATAGTCATTATGTTTTAATATCAATATGTAAATCTATCACAAATTACTCACCGTATAATAAAAAAAAAAAAAAGTAAGACTTTATAAGACATCCTAGTACATTTTACGAAAATCTCAAGGTTTTCAAAAATAAAATATGATCTACAGTGTTTCAATAGAAGATTGATGAATTACCATGAGGTTTCAGTCGGTAACTCAATGAATAGTTCGTGAACTGCACTTGAAGTAAAAAATTGATTTTATAATGGTAATTCCAGAAAAAAATTAGAATAATTTGGCTGGATTAAGAACAATTTACTTTAAAAATATCGCTTAAAATGTCTAAAAGATAGATTGAGAGGTTTGTGTGAGGTGTAATACATATAGTACACATATTTACATACTATGTAAATAGTATAGTAATGCTAGGTCCTACCATAGAATATCACTTTTTTCTAAGCTACAAGTGACAATGTTCAAGTAACCTCTATGGAGTGCAACGGAAGGTGGAATAGAATCACATAATTCCTTATTTTATTTTTTTTTATTTATCTATTTATTTATATTACTTATTATATTATATTTTATATATATATATATATATATATATATTATTCTTTTTTTTTTGGCTACGAATTTCTGTATTTAATTTAATTTTGTAGAGACAGATTGTAGTATTTATCAATAAGCAAATAATCTAGTAATTTAATTTTGTCTTCAAGTTACATTTCTTTGTTTTTTTTTTGTTTGTTTTTTTATAGTTTTTGCCTTGTTATATAGATATATTTTTATATATTTTATTTATTTTTTAGTTTTTGTATTGTATACATTGTATACAAAAGCCTTACTCAGCTGTAGCACTCAGTCCTCTTAGGTGTGTCAAAATGTATTATTTACCCATAAAAAGATCTGTATAAAAAAAATTCCTTATTTTTATGTCTATTAAAAAAAATCTATATTGACTTCCGCAAATTGGTTCCTGAATTCCACATGGTATTTAATTTTGGGATATTTTAGTCCTAATTTCCAAAATAGTAGTTTTTTTTTTGCACTATGTTTTTCCTTTCCGTCTCTTTAACTCGGCGTAACGTCAAAATAAAATTTTGAATTATAGCACATTAAAAAGAGCATGAAATTCTGAAAATCTCCTTGCTTACATTATGCAGGTCAAAATTTTAGTTTATGAGATATTTTAATCCATATATATTCCACAGAACTCGTTATCATTTGTTTTCGACATCATATTTTTATATTTTTTGCATCTCTGACACTGTATCACGTTGAGATACAATTTCGAATAATATCTCATTACAAAGACAATAAAATGCTGAACATTTCCTCGCTTACAGTATACAGTACAGTTTTCTAGTTTCTGAGATATTGAATCCAAATGCAAAAACATTTCAATTAGCCGACTTTACCTGAATGAGGGTAAATATATCCAAGTTTGACTGATCAATCTCATTTACTACCAACACAAAGTGCAAAGTACGTTATCACTTTAATAATATAGAGCTGAGCCCATTACCCTGACTGACAGCCAAAAAATAAAGATTGAAACAGAATACAAGATTGGTAAAAAAAAAAAAAAAAAAAAACCTTGGAATGTGTCTGAGACAAAGTAAAAGGAAATTTAATAGAATATGTCTACAAACCTTATATGAAACTGAGGTGATGAAAAAAATTAGTCCAACAGTATTAAAGTTTTCTAAGAAATGTTAATCTATTATTGCCAATTACCTGTCACTTCTTAATTCTTCAATCACGGAATAATCTTCTTAGGCAGATTTCTAGCTAATGTTGGAGAAAGTTCGATCATGAGAGGAAGCAGAAGATGGGTTTCATTAAGGTAATGGAACCTGCTTGGGTTGAGGGGGCTGACATAGCTACAATACAAAGTACTCAAACCATCAGGTCTGGATGGGGAGTTCGACTCAATAACTACTTAGCAATTATTTTATACAAATAATTGTCTATCTTTCGGATATTTTCAATACCAAGCTATTCAATTGATCCTCAAGGCATGAAAATAAAAGCCAAAATTGAATTAAATTTAAAAGATGTGGTTTTTACCCGAGCATAGCGCTGCTACAAGCAGAATAATGTGTTTAGTTTGGCCGTTTGTAGGTATGAAACTATTCTTATCTCTCTTTTTTTTTTAACTTCAACGGTTCAACCGATTTTCTAATTCGCTGGCTCAAATTAATCAGTGAGATTTCGTGAGCGTTTCGTAACAATAAAGACTAAATTTGTTCATTTGAAATAATAAACTGTCTCACATTGTTATTAGTAATAATGAAAGGCTCAATATAAATTATAAAAGAATTTGATAATTTATCAAACGGAAAAATGAGAAATTTCATTTCAGTCCGTAGAAGTTAAAAAAAAAAAAAAAAAAAATGGGGGACGAAATACTATTGATATTTCAATAATCTATAATATTTACTTTAATATTATTGAGCGAAAAACGAATGTTCCTATGGAAACTAAATGGAGTTTCCGAAGAAACACAATTCACAAAACGGTCATGTTACTCATATATTTACCAGATTTCTGACAACACTGTTGGTATACACATATATTTCATTTACAATCCAAACGAATTTATAGTGAAAAAAAAATCTGCATGGGAAGTGGTATAGAATAGAGATTATAATATTGTAGTCCATTGTACAGACACCATTTTATCACATTATTAACATCCGCCTGAAACTTTGTAAATAGCTTCATCTCATCGTAACCTACAAATATTTTATTTACAAAAATTCTCGTAAATGGGGCGTTTTACTCGTATGTCACCTTAGTTCTCGATTTTGTGATCAAATTATTTTACCATCTAAGTGGAAAGCAAATGCGTATTTACAAGATTTTAGTACATAATTAAATAGAAAAGTTTGCCGAAATTGAAAACGCTATAAATCCAAGAATTTCCATAAATAAAATAGTTGGAGGTTAAGATCAGATGAAAGCTATTCACGAAATTTCAGGCAGATATTAATATTTTGGTGAATATTCTGTACCACGTACTAAAACAATTCAATCAGTGTTCACAATGGGAAAGCATAGCTTATATTATATTATATTGTATCTTTAAATAATTTAAATATAGTTTAAAAACATTAGATCATAGATAGATTGAAATCATATATATTTTTTTTACTGTTGGCATTAAAGATCTTACATATCTTTTGCCCGTCATTACCAGTCGTTTCGATCTCCTCGCCTATCATGGGCTATTTCTTTTCAGTTATCTGCACGCATATTTGTTAGATATCAGTTATTGCATATTTGTTTATTCGATCTGTCCATCCGCATGACCTCTTGCCTACTCTTTTCTTCCTTCCTGGCTTCCTGAGGGATTGTTCCGAATACACGCCCCGCCAATCTTAACCTCCTTACCTTCAATATCATAAGATATTGATTAACCATTTTCTGTCAGCAGTTGTTTATTGGTCCTTCTTC
The DNA here is from genome assembly GCA_928085145.1 of Nezara viridula. Classification (NCBI taxonomy): domain Eukaryota; kingdom Metazoa; phylum Arthropoda; class Insecta; order Hemiptera; family Pentatomidae; genus Nezara; species Nezara viridula. The sequence goes on from OV725081.1 coordinate 93,290,708, forward strand.
TCCGTACGTTAGTACTCAGATTCCAGATCATCCTGGTTATCTTGCTGAGGATCTTTCTCTCAAATGTCTGAATACATTTTATCGCGGCTCTTTAAATAATAGTACAACAATTAAATGTAGTCAATCAATTGCGAAAAATGACCAAGCAAAGCTTGAAAAATTAAAACACCAACCAATTTGATGAGTTTTCTCTCTGAAAATCAAGTATTGTAAACGTGTGTGATTAGACCGAAGTGATTTGCCCGTGATCAGCCTCAACCGCCAGATTTTTTTATTAAAATATAGCGATTGATAAAAGTATGTTAGATAAATGATTATCAAAACCCTGCCCAATGATTTACACCAACTAGCAGTCGACCTATACCAGAGTATTCTCTTAAGAACGATTTTAGCGGAATAATTTAGGAAATGACAGAGGTTCACACGTGTTCAACCTTATAATGCAAGAAGTACTTAGAAGAATTTTTATTAAAATTCGCTAGCTAGCAGTTTCATATTGGATAAGTGCGCATCAGTGATTCGACGACAAAAAAAAAAAAAAATATTACGAAAAGTTGATATACATAGGTAATTACTTAAATACAAGGACTAATAAAAAATTACGTAACAGTATTTGGTCTATCTGTATGCTCTTCTTTAATAACCATTCTAATATTTAATTTGGTGTAATTAATTAGTTTTTATTAATAAGAAGTTTCTCCAATTTTGAAATTAAGTTGCTATTTCATAATTAATGTAATAAGTGTGATACAAATTTTTTTTTTTGTCTTTTGAGGATAGGTTAGCAACAAAGCAATGTTTTGTCGTCACAATCAATGGAGGAACTACCATCAGTGGGAATCTTTCCCTCAACCTAGAAAACCACTTAAGGGCAGCACTCTGGCGTAATCCCTTTAATATTTTCGCGTCATCTCCGGAAATAGGTATTACTTTCTTTTCCTTGCTGCCTACTCTGTGGGTTTTCTTTATTAGGGCGTAGAATCTCCTAATATAAGTACTAAAGCATTTAAGAAATTGATGTCAAAATAGAGGTTTAAGATCTCAACTGATATTGTGGCTGAAAATCCCTTGCATAATCCATAAATCGTTTGTGGATAAAAACAAGAAAAATACAAAAATTTATATTCAATAAGTTTTTATAAAAAATGTAGATATATTTAGCTAATATGGTGTGTTTTCAAGCTATTCCGATACAAAGTAAGTTTATCATAAAGGATCTCCATATCTCATAATTATTTAGTTACTTCAAAACTCCGCAAATATGTAAGCTCCTGAAAAGAAAGGATCAAACCAATATATCTTATGAAGTATATCACCAATATATCATTAGTATAAGCCAATATTTCATTCATTAAACTGCAGTCAATCCGAATGTAACGAATAATAATCTAAAACAACTGATTATAGTTATTATATATGGTACAAAAAGTGGCTTACAGACTTACAGATAAATAAATGTTTACCAAGATCTAAGTCCATGGTTCCTTAAATCCTAATTTGATTTTTAGCCTTCTCTTTGTTTTTTTGTTACGGAGCCATACTAAGTGCTTCATACTGAACTATCAAGAACTACTGCTTTTAGAAAACTTGATTCATTAAAGTCATCAAAGTCATTAACAGCTTTTATTCCAAGTGATATTTGATTCATCTTCTGGGTCTATGTTTTTACGGACTGTTAAATCTAGGAATAGTAACGGATTCATCGGGGGAGGGAGGCAGAGGAAAAATTATGGAGGACAGTTTAAAATATATCTGATAATACCAAAAATCGTGAATAAATTAATTACATTTTATTAGGTAGGAAAAAATGAAAAAAATTCACTGACCTTGTTAAAAATTGATCTTAGATTACATCAATGAAATTTAATAATTACCTTACCTATCCTTACGACAATCCATTTTAAACAGTTCGAGATATGATAAAGTTAGATAATCGATTTATTACAGGTTCTTTCCATAGAAAAGATTATTTCTTTCCCAATTCTTTGGTCAACCTGAAAGTGTCCCTACCAAAAACTATTGTATTGAAGAATCCTAATGCTAAAGTAGTAGCATAGGTAAGGATTTAAATTGAAAATATATTGAAGATCGTTTTGCGATATATGCAATTTTATTTAGAAACGTAGGATACCCAATAAAAGGAACTACTCGAATAAGTAAAATCGAAAAGTAAGTATATTCCTCCTCCCCTCCTATCTTGTCTACGCAACAACGCAGCAAATGACGTATAGCTTTACATTATAAACGGTGTTGAAACACATAAAGAAATCCATCGCCTTTTTCAGCGATGTGTATCTTGATGGTGAGAATGGCAGTTCCATTTAAATGGTTATACCCAGTCTTCTTCTGACTGACAGGATCAAGATACGGTGCACACTCTTAGATCCTTCATGCCTGGAGTCCCGTCATTCGTTACAACTGTTCTAAAATTGGAAACTGATTTATTCAGAGGAATAGTTAAAAAAGTTTGGAACTATCACACGAACTCTCAAATAGATATTTTCTCGCCTTGAAATTGAGGTTTTGGAGTCGTGTTGGTGGACCTAGCAACCCATTACATCATGATAAAATATATTGAACTTCCGTTATTTTATTTTGGCTTAAAATCCATTATCCATTAAATCACAAGATAATTTGGCAACAAAAGCGAGAAAGAAGGTGGCCTACAAAAATATTGGGCCGTTTGCCCTGACTTTTACCCCAAACATGTCAAAATAACGAGGATATACAGGCCAAACGGCTCAATATTTTGTAGGCCACTTTTCCTTCCGATTCTGTGATCAAATTATCTTGAGCAAATGAGTATTCAGTTCTTCATTTAATGAATCCATTTCATGAGAAAACGCTCCATTTCTGAGAATTTTCGTAGATAAAAATCTTACAGATTACGATAAGATGGAGCTACTTACGAAGTACTAGGCGGAAGATAGAAATTTTACAAAAAGAAGCCTGTATCAAGGATTTTTAGTACACATTCGAAACGATCAAACCTGTATCAAATCCAGACTATTTCACTTTTAACTATAACTAATTCCAATAAATCCCATAAAATTACCTTTACCCTTCGTCGCAAACCTATGACTTTCTGCCCTACTGTATCTTTTAACAATACTCCACTTATTCCAGTTGAACAAATCCGATACCTAGGACTCCACCTGGACAAGTGACTCACTTGGAATCCTCATACCAGACTGAAACGACAAGAAACCGCTCGACGTTTTCGACTACTCCAGCACTTACTAGACAAACGCTCTAAACTTCCAATTACTTACAAAAGACTCATGTATATTACTATAATAAGGCCAATTTGGACTTGAGGAATCGAGCTTTGGGTCTCTACTTAACCATTCAATTCCTCTCGTATTCAATTCTTACAATCCAAAATCCTTCGTAAAATCCTCAATACACCTTAATTTGTCACAAATAAAATTATCCGTAACGACCTTAATGTACCATATGTTTACGATTTAGCCCAATTCAGATATCTATCTTTCTATAATAAACTTCTGTGACCATCCGAACCCTCTTGTTTCCAATCTTGCTTCCTCTTCTTTTTCTGATAACCCTCCGAGGCGCCTGAATAGAAGATTGCCTCAGGACCTTAATATAGAACTTTAATTTCAGTTCTACTAATGGGTAGTTTCTCTTCATGGTGTACATGTCATGTTACCAATGCCAAATTTACTTGTTATATTGTTCATGTAAAACAGATGTAAATTTCATTAAAAAACTAGTAGAAACATGATGGTGGAATGTATTGGCAGTTCCAGTTGATATATGTATATATATGTTAACTGGAGTAATACATATATACATAGGAGGAATAAGTGTACCTTGGACCACAATGCACTTTGATCCACCCTAAGAAATAAGAAATTCCATGGGGGGAAACTCAGTATTTGTGGCAAAATCGAGTAGACTGCACATTCAGAACAGTTTCCAGCTGATTTTGGTGGCTCTGATCCACTCCGTTTTTTAATAATATTGATAAGAATATTATAGAGATAGAAAAGTCATTTTTCTTTACTCTATATAATTATTTTCAATAAACAAGTTACATAAACAAGTACAGTTGCCTAAGGGTACATTCTGGCTGCTTATTTTGTTTAGAACTTGCTTTCAAAAGAAGCTAGTGAGATTACAATACATCAATCTACTAATAATTTTGAGTATGTTTATGCACTTTTTTTAAATTAAAAAATATTATATTAAATAAAAAAAAAATACTTTTACAACTCATAAACTTTGTTGTCAATATTATCAAAAAACAGAGCTGATCAGAGGCACCAAAATCAGCTGGAAAGTGTTCTGGAAGCCGGCTCAATTTTGCCTTAAATCCTGAATTTCTTATTCTTAGGGTGGTTCAAGGTACACGTATTTTCCCTATTTAACACTAAACATACCATAACGGGTCAAATGACCCATTTTGAACTTTTCCATTGAAAATGCACGTATAATTTTATTGCGTTTGCACATTTGACTTCATGACATTTTCTAAATAATTAATGTACAGTTCTAAAAATATTTTTGTTTTGTTTTGTTTATTCTGAGTAATCCTTGTTGTATACCGATATCTACCACAACAGGTCATTTGACCCGGAGAGAATTTTTTTGTTTTATGAGATTATTTAGTCATATTTGTAGTCAGTAAGTTAATAGCTCAGAATAATTTCAAGAAAATATCAAATTTTAGATTGAAAATAGCTTTTTAGTGTAAGAAAAAGTGGCAAAAATTGAAAGTCTTGGTAAGTACCTAGCTTATATTTTATTTTGATAGCTATAGTAATACAGATCATTTTTCACCCAGAAAAATGTCGAAGCAAACAAGACAGTACAAGTTCTTAGAAGATATAAATAATATTGGCGAAGAGTTTTCAGAAATTAGTGAAGATGAATTTATATCGGTTGCAAATAAAAATGAGTTTGATTCTACAGATACTGAATATGAAGAGGAAAATATTGTGGATGTATGTAGTGGCCGAAAAAGAATAAGATTACTCACAAGTTCGGAAGAAAGTGAAGTAAAAATAAATGAAGAAAATGTTGCGAATGATGGATCTGTTTGGCAAGAAATGCAAGTAGGTGGCACACCTGGAAGAGCACCACTTCATAACATTTTCAGGCAAGAAGTAGGCCTGCAGGCGGATATGCAAAACGCCATATAATGAAAGGTAAAGTTAGTACTGCATTTTAATTGATAATTGACCACCGTATTATGAACCATATAAGAACATGCACAATAGAAGAAGCAAAGAGTGTGTTAGGTTCCGATTGGAGTTTATCTAAAAAAAATTAGATGCATTTATTGCAATTTTATACGCTCGAGCTGCATATGGAGCAAATAATTTGAATATTTCCTTTTTGTGGAATAACATATGGGGGCCTAAATTTTTTTCTGAAACTATGAGCAGAAATGATTTTACCAAAATTCTTTGATTTATTTGTTTTGATAAAAAAAGTCAGCGGAGACAACGTTTGAACACAGATAAATTCGCTATGGTATCTGCAATGTGGAATATTTTCATTGAGAACAGCCGTATGACGTATGAGATGTCAAATAGGATACTATAAAGAAAATAAAACCAACAAAATTTGCTCTAAATGTAAAAAATTGTTTGCGGAAAATGTACAATGGAAACACTATATGTAAAAAATGCGATGAACTATGAATTAAAAGTTTTTATATTTTGCTTTTGTAATAGAAATGCTCAACATACTATTTTGTTTAATCATAATAAATTTAATTTATATTTTTATTTCCTTCCTAACATCCATATTTCATACATTCAAGCATGAAACATAAAGTCGGGTCATTTGACCCGCTATGGTAGAAATAGGTATATATTAAGTCTTGGTATGATTAGTGTTATATATATATATATATATATATATATATATATATATATATATATATATATATATATATATATATTTATTTATATATATTTAGAACCATGTTTTGAAATTAATTCTATTTAGTTAATTCTTCCAAAATGGACTATTTTTTTAATCCTGAATTTTTTTTAGAAGCTCTAGGAGTCTGAATAAGAAATTTCCAATCGATGAGTATGTAAAATTAATTTTAAACGAAAAACGTATAAATAAGCTAGAATCATAAATATTATTGATTAACATTATGAACCCAAATACAATAGTTCAATTTCATAGATTGAAGATGTTAGGTTCTACCTACTCTAGGGAGTGTGCCCCTATCTTCCCACGGGAGTCCGAATCAATAGCGAATTAGCCACTCAAGATAGAGTTACAAATTACGAATGATTTAGTGAATAGCAGTTTCAGCCTATCTATAAATAGTTTTATTGCTAAAATTCAGACAGGTGAGCAGCAATTTATAAAAATAAATAGTGCTAGTTCATAAATTTGATAATAAAACTAGTTTAACAAACATATACACTTCAGGTAAAATAATTTTGGATGTTTTCCGAGGTAAGCCATATTAATATTTTATCAATTCAAAAAAGCCAATACACTATTAAAATTTTATTATTTTTAATAATAGTTTATTACTATTAACTCATGAGGCCGGACTGTTTTTTTATACAATTTTTTTGTTCTCTATTATGATAAAAGAGTAATTAAGGTGATAATGAAGGTTTAAAATTTCAAAACTATCCAAACATATTTTTCATTTATTTAATTTTTAAATTTGAGTTTTTCTAAGAGATTATAATGATGAAAGCGAAAGAATGTTTCCAAAAATAAACAGCTAGATTACTTGTGATTTCATGATGGTCTTTCAACCAAACATTAAACTAAAAAAAACGTTGAAAAATGGCGTTGGCTGGTTTTAGAATTGTATTTTTAATATTAATTTGTAATTAATAACAATTGTCAATATAATTTTTTACAATGAGCGTTATTAAAATTTTACATTATGAAAATATTTTTCCCATAAGAAAATAAAAATTACTCATAAGTGATGTATTGGTCACATATAAAAATTTTTTTATTTTTCAAAATAAATTAGCTCAGGATTGGGAGGATTATATTTGAAATGCGTTTTTTGTTATTTTTTTGCGCCCCCTTTTTTATACTATACGGAGTTTTCTCCGGACAGGGGAGAAGGCGAGGGGTTAATGCCAGAGTTAAAAGGATGCAAACTGCTAATTGTGTTTATCATTATGTTTTAGAACTCGTTCCAGACCGCTCGGCGGTCTAACTACCCCACTTAGTAGCTATTGAAAACGAATAGAAATATTAATTAATTCTGGTACAGTATAGAAAGAGCCTTACGAATATCAAAACTTTACTGGAAGGTAAAGATTATTTCTGACAAAGAAATCTACTACATGGAACAAATAAAAGAACTGTTAGAAAAAAAAAAACCACTAATATAAGTAAAATAAATGAATAATGGTGAAACAATAAACCCGAAACGCAAAGTAAAAAATAAAATGAATTCTAGTAATATCTAGTCAAAAAGAAATAATAATAATAAATACATGTAATTTTTAAAATATTCTAAGCAACATATATATATATATATATATATATATATATATATATATATATATATATATATATATATATATATATATATATATAAAAAAGAAGCTAGTGAGATTACTATATATCAATCTACTAATAATTTTGAGTGTGTTTATTTACTTAATAAAATATTATATTAAGTAAAGAAAAATTACTTTTACTAAAATTTTATTATCAAAAAATAGAGCGGATCAGAGGCACCAAAATCAGCTGCAAAGTGTTCTGGAAGTGCAATTTTCTCAATTCAATCCATATATATGATAGTATGAATATATAAAAATATTTTGATTTTCTTTTTAATTATTATTAATTACAACCTATTTTTAAATTATTAGTGTTCATTGACGCATTGTGTTTCGTTCAACTTCTATATGACCTAATGACCCCGACGAAATGGTAGTGAGGTGCCCGCTTGACACAGTTGTGCATTTGGAATGCCCTATATATAATTTTGATCAATAATTTATTTTTCTCCAACAAAACTATTATATTTAAACTATACTTTTACTTTAAAGTACCTAGCTAGAAGTGAAGTATTGTTATACACACGCGAATTTAGCCTGTATTGTAATATTTTTCATTCATATTCCTCAAATTAATAATATAAAGAAAAATATCAGGTTATATTGTAATTTTGAAAGTATTTATTTGATAGAGAATGATCGCTTTCTTTCTTTTTTTTAAACCTTTAGTTTTACATTCCCATCCACAAAAAATAATGTAAAGTGTATGTTCACGCTTGTGTACAATCTTCTCTTTTACTGAATAATTTTACATAATGAAGGCTATCGTTAATTTTGATTGATAGGTAATTGTTAAATTATGGGAACGTGGTTCATTAATTAGTTATTAATATAATGAGGGTTTTGGAAACATATTGACATATTTGACCTATTGGCATGTCTTGCTCTTATTTTATTCCAGTTATCTGCATGCGTTTCTATTAAATCTTTGTCAATTTGATCAATTCATCTGTTTTTTTGGCCTTTCACTTAATCTCTTGTCTAGTATTGAGACATTCATTGTTTTGTAGAGGCTTACAGACAGATTGTTAGTAAAAGCTACATCACCCATCTTAATCTCCTTGCCTGCATGGCAGGAGGTATTGAATCACCAGTTCAAGTTAACTTTATTGGTATTCCTCCTCCATGCGTTAATATTCTGATCAAAGATCGCTTCGGTTACCTGGCTGAGGATTTTTAAGGCAAACCTTATAATTTTTCTTTATGCTGTGCTTGTTAGTACGATAAATGTTAGTAGTAGTTGTTAGTAGTAAGATAAATGTGTTTGCCTTCAAAAACATAGTAGTATAAATAATGTTATAATTTTTTTATTTTAAAAATTGAGAGAGCTCATAATTAAATATAATAAACAATATTATCATCTAATAGACTAACATCAGATGTTATACACACAATTAAATAAAAAGGAATCACCTTAACTAGAAGAAAGTTTTAAGGCTTATAGCAAAAATATAAGTATTTTATTTAAAATATAAGTCGGTTTATTATATTTAATTTTGAGTAAGTGTACTGTACTTTAAAACACTTACTTACTAAAATCTATAGGATCCACGCTTTCCGAAAATGTAAGGAACAGCTCAAGCTACTTAGATCAAGAAAAAATACAGACTTTCCAATTAAAAACATTTTGGGTTGTACACATAGTTGTTTCTCCTATCTTCAAAAAATAAGTGTTCCGTCCAAAAGTAATACTTTTATGAAACTGGTTGAAAAAGGACTCCTTTCAGCCAATTTGATGTTTCTTCTTCTCTTAAACATTGGCAGGAAAACGCGTTGAAGTATCGATTCAGCATCGATTAAGAAAAAAGAGGAAACGAGAGAGTAAACAGAAAGGAATTTACAATAACATTATTGTTTTATAACATCCCTGCAATCGAATAATCTGAAAGGAGTCTTTTTTCATTGAGTTTATAAAAGTCTAAATTTTGGACGGAACGTTCAAGTGGAGTTGGAGATACGGCAAGGTATGCATCAAGGTGGTCATTTATTTGATACTATATTATAAAATGAATCGATCATAAGTTTTATTGTTTATATTGTTTATATATCAAGATATTTCCTGTTTAGGAAATAAAATAAAATAATTGTTACCTTTGATGTCCCAAAATTAAAGAAAAAAAAATATATATCAACAGATTTATTCTTTCAAAAACTCCATCTATAGCACAACAATATCTTGGCAATAGGAAAGACAGTCCAAACTGACTTTCCGACTAGAAAGAGTGATACAGCATAAAGATACAGCAACAATAAAATTTGTCGCATTAGAAGTTTGGATTCATCAAATAAGAAAAAAATTTTTTGAGAGTTGTTAAAAAAGAAAAATCAAACTTATGATTGATTCATTTTATAATGTAGTATCATATTAATCCTAACTATAATAATTTAATAACCACAAGCATTACCGTAAGAAAAAAAACTTTCACTTAGCATAATGTTGATAATGTACTATTTACTCTGAAGACATATTTGGGGAAAATTTTATAGTAGAGGCTGTCCATAGATGGTTTATTGGCCACTAAGGGAGGAAGTACTCTCGTAAATAATCTCACCGATGGTTAAAGCTACCTTATATATCAAGAGACGTGACATTGGAAGCCTATCACTTATTGAGAGCAAATTTAAGCACTAATATTGTACCATAAATAGACATTAATATTTAAAAAAAATTAACTAATAATAATCTAATAAGTGATTTTCATTAGAACAACAAAATTAATAATACATTATTTCAATAACCTTCAAATTATTAAATCATCTTTTATTTTGATGTATTTATATATTAAGAATTTATAATTATATGAAACACTCGGAAATAATTATATACAATTTTTTTTTTATTTCTTAAAGACATTTACAATTGTATTAAATAAATACATCTAGTAAATTAGAACATACTGTATATAATGACATGAAAAACATTTGCTGAGTAACTACGCAATGGTAGCACTCTAATGATATGCTTACATTAGGAGATCACGGGGCCATCTTCTTTTCAGACGCCTCGGAGGATTATCAGGAATTGAAGAGGAAGCAAGGTTGGAAACGAGAGGGTTGGGATGATTCTGAAGTTTATTATGGAAGGATAGGTATCTGTATTGGGCCAGATCTGTAACAAAAGGAACATTAAGGTCATTATGGATGGTTTTATTTGTAACAAAGTAGGAGGATTGAGGATTTTACGAAGGATTTTGGATTGTAAGGATTGGATACGAGAGGAATTCGATGGTTTAGTGGAGCCCCATAGCTCAACTCCGTAAGTCCAAATAGGCCTTATTATAGTCAAGTATATGAGTCTTGTAACTAATTTGAAGTTTAGAGCGTTTGTCTAGTAAGTGCTGAAGTAATCGGAAACGTCGAGCGGTTTCTTGTCGTTTCAGTCTAGTATGAGGATTCCAAGTTAGTCGTTTGTCCAGGTGGAGTCCTAGGTATCGAAATTGTTCAACAGGGATAAGTGGAGTATTGTTAAAGGAAACTGTAGGACAGGAAGTTGTTGGTTTACGACGAAGGGTAAAGGTAATTTGGTGGGATTTATTGAAGTTTATTTTAATTCTCCAGTTTTGACACCATTCTTCTAGATTTATGATGTGTGATTGAAGCATTTGGGATGCAATTGCTGGGTCATTATTTACTGATAGGATACACGTGTCATCGGCATATGTGGTGTTGGGATAGGTAGGAATGTCAGCTGTATAAGCTGTATAGAGGATAGGGCCTAAGATACTACCTTGAGGAACACCAGCGGACTGAATATAAAATTTAATGGTTGTAAACTTAAGACCTTAGCTACTGGGAGTAAGACAGTGTAGAGAAGTGAATCGGTGTGAGTGGAGGAAAATAGTTGCGGAGGACAAGATCCTTCATGGACTATAGCGTTGAAGAAAGAAGAATAATTAGTAAACATAAATTATGAATAAGCCATTAAAACAAGTTATTTATGAGTGAATGGTCCTAGAGGTAGAGCCAAATTAAAAAAATAAATAAATATTTGAAAGCATTGAATTATAAATAATTATAAATTATAAATTTATACAAAAATGTATGTGTTAGCTACCTCTTAGTTTATGTCAAACTTCGAATGAAGCCTAACTATTTAATTGTGATTTAATAAAAGAAAAAAAAAAAGAAAGAAAGTGGACTCTATCTTCAAACATTTATTTTGTACCATTTACGAAATCTAATGTTGAAAACATAAAAACAAAATGAATCAATTTTACACTTGTTAGATAGGTAAAAAAAAACAAAAAAATTCTAGCATAAAATAAAGACCAGCTGAACAAACAATTGTGACAATATTAATGAAATATTTTCATGCTTGATCATAAAAGAAAAACTATTTCTATGGCCCAAATTACAATAAAATAAAATACCAAAAAACAACTTCTCTAGAGTCTCAATATGAAATTTATATATATATATATATATATATATATATATATATATATATATATATATAAAATTATATATAACAAATAATTAGATTGTACAACGTTACGTGGACGAAGCAGTACGTTCGTTACCTCTGTCTCTATGCAGAAACCAATTGTAACTCTTCAACGAGCGTGCTCAAAACGATCAGCAAATGGGCAGCGGCGAGCACGATGAGAGAAGTACGTCTCTTCATAGTAGAACTGCAGTGGGCAGTGTTGAAGTTGGCAGTACTCAGCTCAGTGACGGGCGGAGTCAGACTGTCTATTGTCAATTCTACCGCCTTATGACTTGAACCTAGCACTTGTTTATAGCTAATGCTACTACAATCCATAACAAAGTAGTCCAAGTATAGACTATTGATTTATTTAATATAAACAACATAAGCTATAGGCCTACAATACTTAATATACACATATCTTATACATAAATATACATATTATTAATTGATTTCACTTTGCTAAAATAAAACAAATCAACAATTAATCAAACCAGTTAAGTGTAAAATAAATTGAATTAACGCTGTGGCGTTTTTAACTGTAAAAATAAAATAAATTAATGCCGTGGCGTTAACAGTATGCATGGCGAAGTTCTGATTATAATATTAAAATGTAGCAACAAAATCGATTATTTTTTTTTTTGAACGAACTCAGGAATCGAATTATAAGGATAATATTTTAAGGATTACATATTGTTATAAGGCTTATTATATATAATAATAAAATAATTTCTACGAAGGGTTGAAACGACCCTGAAAGAGCAGAGCCTGATGCCGTGATTAGGAAGGGGTTAGGCAATATCACCGGCACGAAAACTATCCCTATCTCAATCAAAGTTTTTGACCTTAAACAGATTGCAGTAGTTTGGAAAATGGGAACGGGCATGACCGACTTCCGTCTTCCTCTCCGCTTTTAAGAAACAACTATTTTTATTTATTGAAATTATATTTAAATCTCGGTAGCAAAAATAAAATTGCAAATGCGGGCCAATTGGAATTAAAAAAATATTTAAAGAAGGTATCAAAATAAATTACTCGACGGTCATTAGAGCCATTAGATGGTCTTTAACGTGTTAATTGAACAAATAGCTAAGAAATGGAAGGAAAAATGCAGATATATGGATGCACTGGCGGATCCAAGGGGAGTGAGAGAGGAAGAGACTTTCAGTTCCCCTTCCCAAACGCCAATTGTAATAAATATATTTTTTTTATTGATTTTTTCGAGAGTGAACCGAACTAAATACTCAAACAATCAAATTATGTTCTACTCTATTCAAATTATAACTCTTGTATTTCAGTTACTAGATGTAAGCACGCGTCAAAAAAGTGTAAAACTTTGATCCCAAATAGAGTATAAATCCCAAAGTATTGTTTCTCCTGCAAAACAAAGTTTTTTTAAAAATCTATTTATTTACTTATTTTTTGAAAGTCATTCAAGAACCACTTTAATATTATTTTATATAGTTTCTTACTTCTCCTTCCAGAGTTATTAACATTAAAAAAAAAAAAGATATCTATCCTTTCATGATAAACTTCAGTCCCATCCAAATCCGCTTGTTTCCACTCTTGCTTCTTTCTCGATTCCTGATAATCCTCCTAGGCGTCTGAAAAGGAGATGGCCTCGTGATCTTCTTGCTTAAAATTATTTAGAGAGTGCTACCACTGGGTAGTAACTCTTCAAGCCTGTACATGCCATTATTTATATTTGCGCATATTTACTTGTTGTATTTGTATACAGTTTTAAATTCCATTAAATAAACAAAAAAAAAAAAAAAAAAAAAAAAAAAGAGATGTTGCCTGAATACATGCTCTATAGAAGAACTCTGATTGGGATGTGTCATTAAACGTATAAATTATCTCAAAAAATTAAATAATCGAGTATATCTCTGGTAATCGAAAATCGGCATCATCCCAGTAACAAGGAATTTCATTATTTAGAAGTGTGGATAAATGAAAACCGCCTGGATGAAGTGTGGAAAATGAAACCTCGATGAAGATCTATAAGAATGATAAAACTCCTATTGAATAAGAATATATTCTACAAAAAAAAAAAAAAAAAATCATTTATATTGTCAACTTATTGTTGACAGGCGCAAATAAATATTTTATAGAAAAAAAAATTATATTAGCAATAGACCTATAAATTGCTGAAGCATGGACAGTAAAACAATATACCTAAAAAAAAATTAACAATATATTTACACATGGAGATGGATTTCCAAGAAATATCTGCGGCATCTCAAGACAACAGATATTTTAAAAAGTATTATTGAAAAAAATTATTTTATGTGAAATCAGCTTCAAGCATGGGATGGGAAACGACATCTGACAAAAAACAAGATAATATTCAATCCAGGAATAGGGAGAGGCCCAGAAAAGTATGGGAGAAAGATGTAAAAGAAGAAATGGCTGCAAGCGGATTACGAGAAGAGGAGGAGTATGGAGATAGCAGTGAATAGGGAGAGAAAGTTCAAGACATCGAAAGGCAATGATCGTGCAAAGCCGAAAACAAAAATAAAATGGCTATTTATTTAGTTGATCAAGTTTTAATGTTTACCAGCAATAATTAATAATTTTTCTTTAATATATTGGAATTATATTGATTTTTTTTTCTCAGGAATCTAGCATTTTTTATGATATTCAACAGCTGGTTATAATATTTTGGGACGACCTAAGAGTTTTATTTGTTGTTTTGAAAATCTGTAAAATGTACGCAGGATTCTGATGCTAATAAATATGATTATCCGGGTCGCCTAAAAGCTTTTCCCAATCCAATTTTCTTCCATGAGCTAAGAACATAGTCGAAGAGATAAAATTGAAGTGATTTTTCCATCCTGGTAACATTAATCCAATACGTAAATTGGGTTTTCGTCACTTCCGTTTCATGTATTATTCAGGCTTGAACAAATTTAATTTAAAATAAAAATATTGAATTAACAACTTGTATCCATTGTTCACAAAAATAAATAAAAATGTTTAAACGGATAATTAAATAAAATAAAGCCTTAACCATTAATATCTTAAATAAAATGATAATTACCGAACTATTTTCTTGAAAAGTATAGAAATTCTTTACCGATAATATTATCAGATACTATTTTTTTTTTATCCAAGCAAGAGATGTTTATTGAAAGAACCTTACATGGTTCAAATAATTGCATGCCCTACTTATCACAGAGTTTAACAAAGTTCATGCTCCAATAATTTATTAAAGTTGGAAATAATATATATATATATATATATATATATATATATATATATATATATATATATATATATATATATATATATCGCTAGTGTTAGGGCAAAAGGTCGAATGTAACAATTTTCCATGTTTATTCTGTTTGTGCTAAATGTGAAATTTTTTAGGTTGCAACTGCAATACATAGTTTGTAATATGGCAAATAGTAGAGGGAAAAAAATATGAAATTATAATAATAAATCATAAAGACATTTCTTTTTACTTACTTTTTAAACACGACATTTTCACTAACATTAGCGATTTATTTTATCTATCCTACGTCGACACTGCGACCCATGTGTAAATTATACCACATCGTACAAGAAGTTAAAAAAAAAATGTATTTACTTTGTACGGCATATATTCCTTAGTACACAATAAATTCAATGATCAAATCATCATTATTAAGATTATATTTTCCTTCAGTCCTAAAAATAAAGTACATCCAAAAGAACTCTGGGAATAATGTTATGTAAACAAAATTATTTGTACATAAGTGAGAAAGTTTAAAATTTATTCTATTACACCGGAAATAATTTGAAAAATATATAAATATTGTGCAAAAAAAAAAAAATCTGATAATTGTCAAAAAAACAACAACAACCTATTGTAATTCGTACAAATGCTTTGGTTTATAACTTTCAATAATGAACTATTTGATCCGACCTAGAAAAAAAAAATTAATACATAAAATTAATTAATAAAATACATATATATATATATATATATATATATATATATATATATATATATATATATATATATATTGTATTTAATTGTTTTCATGTTTTATTTTCATTTAATCCATCATCTAGTAAAACTATATTTTGTTAATCCTAATGATAACTAAATAAACGGAGTATTAATTGTAAATCTAATTAAGTCCAATAAAAACAGAAATAAGCAGAAATAGGAGTTGTTTTAGAACCAAAAATAAAATGAAATAAGTATGAAATTGAATTGAATTTTAATTGATGGAATTTAATGGATATGTTTTAATGGATTTGAAAATGTTCAAATATGGCCTGAAATATTGTTAGATAATAAAATAATCCCTATCTTTATATGAAGATAGGGATTATCAGTGCCTTATAACAATTATCAGTGTTCAGGTTATAAACATTTAACAATAAGAAACATAAATAAAATTATGGACTTTAATGGATATATTTTAATGGATTTGAAAATGGACAAATAGGGTCTGAAATATTGTTAGATAATAAGATAATTCATATTATAGAAATAGAGTCTAATATCATATGAAGATAGAGATTATCAGTGCCTTATAACAATTATCAGTGTTCAGGTTATAAACATTTAACAATAAGAAACACAAATAACAATAACAACACTTTAAATAACTGCAGATAGTAGTCCATAGAGCCCGCGTCCCTCACAAGTACCAATGTTTACATGAATTAAAATGTTATAAAGTAATTTTGATAAAAATGGTTTTTAACACAAAAACACCAGATACAAGCTGCCGGGCTTCAGTTTGATTAAGGTGCTGATCTTACGAACTGTCGCCTTAATAAAAGACTTTCGTAAAGTTCATAACGGATACCAGGCAAAGGTTATTAACGGTGGCATGAAAAGCGGTTGGACCAACTAGTATGGCTTGTAAGAACTCATACTTATTTTAAAGTTTCGACAGTTATCCATTTTTTTTTTAACTTTGACATGTCAATAGTAAAATCACTTATGAAATAAAATGCCTCATTGCGAGAATTAGTCTATATCATGTTAGGATCAACAGGTAGTTTTATGCTGTTCAATTGTACATGTACAATGAGTAGGTCGAAGGGGGGAAGGTTCAGGGTCATATTGATCGATGACGTAGAGGAAGACTTAATGGGCGAGCCTCCGTAACACCAATAGTACCGGAGTACAACCTCCACGGTCAGTCCCCTGCTCGCCGTAGCCGGCCTTGCGGCGTCCTACAAGGCTAGCTCTCATCTATCTTAGGCCATTCTTGTACGACATTGACTAAGGCATCCCGCTGTTGTCATATTTATTTTTCCGTAAAACAGTAACTCATTTACATTCCAGCAGTTGAACAAGGACAAATTACAAAATTATTAATGTATTATTTGATGTAGATAAAGTAGTTATTTATTAAGTAAAATGCCGGGGTAAAAATAACTCATCAACAAATAAATTCAGGAATTAATTCACATTCGAAGTAAAGTACATGTTTGTTACTTCAACATTCCATATCTACTTCATACGACGAACTCATGAAAAGTCTTATTAATGTTCGAAGGTTCCTTCAAACAACTTTTATTCCACCACCTGTTTCATATTAAAACTTGTTCAACTATATAAGAATTACTTGTTTTTAAAATTACAATCGTGACAAACAGTTAATTGACAGGTACTGTTTTTTACTTTTATTTACCTATATACGTATACCTATATACGTATTACCTATATACGTAATATATAGTAAGGGTAAGTATTGCGATCGTGAAAAATGTTTGAATCTGAGTTATCAACGGAGATACACGTTTTGAGGTCTCCTGAGTCCAAATAACCAAGACCAAAAATGGTCTTTGTGTGTGTTTTTTAACAGTCTAGCTCAAAAACGAAAGTGAAATTGAAGGTTTTTATATACTAGGGATGTTACCGCAACTTTTTAGTCAAAATCGTCTAACCGTAAGTGGCACTTTATATCATGGACTAAACACATTTTTACGATGTTCTTGAAATCGACTTTAACGATTTTGATTAAATTCATCAAATCAGTGTAAAATTAAGCAGTTTTAAATAAAATATGGTTATTATTCTGATCGATGTTCTCTAACTCTTAAATGTCTAATTTTCAATATTAGCTTCCTCTAAAGTAAATTCCTAGTAAAAAAGTTCCTTTAATTTTTTTTTATTTGAAACAATTGACCATTTCACATTTTTTTTTGGCTATAAAAATATATTTGCGCCTGTCAACTTATTGTTGACAATCAGCAAATGTGATGGCGGTATATGATAAATGACATGAAAGGCATGGAGAAAGAAAGTACTCAGCAGTACCTCTTCCCTAACTTGCTCCAATAACTTAGGTTGTCTAAGGAAGGAGATTCCTCATCCAACGCCTTTTTAGTCTCCTCCTCATGTTCTGAGGTATGTCAGCTGTGGCCATGTCTCGTATAAGTCTGTTATTATGTCAATTTAAATTTGTGTAAAATCGTTGATAAAGGAACGTTATATGTTGGTCAACTGTTGGAAAGTGGAGGTCAGTATGTAGAGTTTTTTTAGTCACGTACCATGGTGCTTTTGTTATGAGTCGCAATAATTTTGATTGGAACATAATAATAATTGAATAGTTTCACATTAATTTCTAATATCAAAAATTTTTAAATATAAAAAATTGAAATAAATTAAGAAGAAATAAGAGATCGTAACGGAGAATAGTAGTATTTGAGGAACCAAATGAATACGAGCGCACCCAAGCTCGCCCGAAAGATTAGTATATATATTAATGAGATCAATATAATACGGACTCCGACAATATTATATAAGTATACATATGTGGTTTTCATTAATGATATTATTTAATATTTAACTGTATAGATTACAGCGATATAAATATTAAAATTTGTATATATACGGGTACTTATACAAATAAAAATATCCACAATGAAATATAAATAAATATAGAGTCTATAATTTTTACTTTCATTTCGCTTTCTTTGAAAATACTTATTGCTGCTAGGAGGGTGGTAAGTGAAAGCTGTTTAATGCGCGCACCGCACCAGATTTTTATTCCTTCATGCCAGACTCATGTACATACTTTTTTATGTACCCTTATTCGCATTCTTGATGACATTATTCTTTGAGGACTTGAATACCAGAATAAAATTATTGTGATACTAGGGGGGACCCGGGCACCGACCCCCTACCCTCTACCCCCGTTTCACAAATTATACAAATTAAAAATGTGTATGAAAGACAGAACTTGTTAAAGAAGAAAATAGTTGAAAACTTACATCCTGAACAGTTCAAAAATATATCTTATCTGTGACTAGGGCGCAGTATCCGCAATCCCGCAAGGCAGGGGTGTTTTGCGTAGTTTTCATCTTATGTGTAATACAATATAGCTAACTAAAAACTTTTTTGAATAATAGATGGATAAAATAAGTGTATTACTGTCAGTTGTTTAGTGTGAATTATTATCAATTCTTAAAATTGAGTTATTTTAATTAGTTATTTTTAGTTTAAAAGTAAAATTTACCACAATGTCATGAAAGTTACACTTCAACGCTACTGCATCTTTTGAAGGATCTTTTGAAAAACAATATATTAGTAAAAAAAAGGCCTTTTTGGTCCCAATAATTAATATACTTATTTATATTTTCGCCTCTTCAGGCATCTTAAGGGATAAAATCTGATTTTACATATATTGTGAATTTTCATCTGAAAAAAATATATATACAAAATTCTTTCAGAGGATTTACTAATAGACATTAGCCCATTTATAAAACACATAACATTAAAAACGAATATTAACCAGTCCAAAAAAAAAAAAAAAAAAAAAAAATATATATATATATATATATATATATATATATATATATATATAAAATCGAAAATTGCTATGCTAAACCTAGAGCAGTGCACCCTCTTGCACACCTGGTCATAGACAACAGAATGAGACCAATCCTTCACGGAAGGAGAGGCGTTGCCAATATTAAAATATTTAAACACTACATAATTAAATTAAAAACATAAATTATTATTTTAATATATATTATTCGAACATATCAATTATCGAATATTAATTTATGTACAATTAAAAAAAAAAAAAATACACTGACAGGCAAAAAATTCCACCCACTGGATTTTTCATGTTTTCATCTAAAAATATTTCTGCTTTGGATTGGTCTGTTGTTGTTAATGAATAAATAGGTAATCTTTTTGTTTGTTTTCAATTAGGAAAGTTAATATAGAGGACAATAACCCTTAGTCCTTAATTCAATGAAATGATTCTAGATTCCAATGTTTACTGTTTCTATGGAATCAAAATGTTTATTAAGTATCATTAGTCCAGTGCCGTTTCTTGCAGAACATTTCTTAGTCTCCGTCTTTTAATTTTTTCAACATTAAGTTTAAAAATTCCTCTTAGTGCTGAGGAATGTTGCGCGTGGTGTGGCACTTACTGATAATGGACGTTCCATTAGATATGCAGCTAATGCCATGTGAGTTCCATATGAAACTTTACGAAACGCCGTCAGGCGTTTTCGGGAAACTGGTTCTTACAATAGAAGGCCCGGTTCTGGACGGCCTAGGGTAACAAAACCACGGGATGACCGGTTTTTGGCTTTGAGAATTTCACGAAACCGGCACCTTACCGTTGTTCAAGCGATTCATCAGCTCGAAGAAGTTCGAGGTGTGCGAATTTTGGAGAAGATTAAATGATTATGAATTAATGGCTTTTCGTCCAGTAATAGGACCAGAGTTGACCAGAACTCACAGAGTAACACGGCTGGCTTTTGCTCGAGAACACAGCCACTGGACTATGGATGAATGGAGTGCTGTACTTTTTACAGATGAGTCAAGATTCCCTCTTCGATCTCCAGACGTGCGTGAAAGGGTGTGGAGAAGAAGAAACGAAAGATATGCAGCCTGTAATTTTTCCCAGAGCCATCCTTTCCAACGTGGTTCCTTAATGGTGTGGACAAGTGGGTGGATTTTTTTGCCTGTCAGTGTATATATATTTATATATGTATCATCATTTCACTTCATAATATATATTTCTAAAAAAATAGTTTACTGATTTCAAACTATGTAACAGTAAAATTTTGTTTTATCGGCTTATATATTAAGAAATATCCACATCAGACGTCTATCAATATTATTGTTTCTTCAGGATATTTATTGTTTCCGAAAAGAAATTGTTTAAATTTCTGGCATCAGTTTTAAAATTCACAACCCTATCAAGGTTTTCTGATTTACTTATTAATGTTTCCTTCCCTAGATCATCTTTTATGAAAAAAAATATTAGTTAATTTTTTTTTTAAACTGATGTTTTTTTTTTGTTAGATCTATTTATTTATAAATAAGATTCAACTATTTCTTTCTTCCCTTCTCCCCGGGCACAACGGATGGTGAGGTGAGAAGGGACGACCTTAGATAGAGAGAGAGAGAGAGAGAGATGAGCGGGCAGCTACGGAGAGAGGTAGAAAGAAGAGGCCACTAAGCCGGCCTATTCAGACCCAGAGCCAATCTTAATTAAAATCTTGCCGGGCTGCCTCCTCGACAACCCATTCCCTAACCATCCATCCTCTTATATCGATAGCCGGCTAGCCCAGAGCAAAAAGGAAACTTTTTGTCTTCTTACAAATACCCTCATCCGCCCTTTCTTCACCTTCAGCTTCATCTTAATAAAATGTTACCCAAGAAAACCTTTCCTCCTTAGAGCCTTTTATCTCCACTATTTATTACTACCGGCAATCTGATGAACAACATACTGCAAGGCTAGGCTTTTACTGATCTACTGTGTTCGATGCTACTTCAGTGAGTATTCAAGGGCTACTTATATATAATTCTATTTTTTTTAACGGTTATTTAATTTATTCAATTATTAATTGAGGGGTTTGGTGCAAGAAGGAGGCAGCTCCACTTTGTGCCTCTATTGAGTTGCACATCTCATCACATACAAAAGAAAAAGGCGCTTCGTTTGGTGCAAGAAGGAGGCAGCTCCACCAGCTAGTTCCAGAGAATCCGGCAGATGGAGCAGCCTCGTTCTTCTTCCAAACGATAAATATTTAATCACTAAGTGCAAACTATTCCTCTATGAACAGTCATGTAAAGGGATTATTCAATGCAGTGTGACCTTAGGGATGACTGTCTTCGATAATGCGGAAATTTGAAAACAAGTACTTGCGGGTCTCATAACACTGGACCACCTTCATCAAGCTTATGATTGTCTCCTCCCGCTTAAAGACCAAACGTTTAAAGATGCCAATGAGCTGGCCATGGTGTTAGAACCAGTTGACGTCAGATGCTTCAAACGATCCTGAGGAGACTGAAGAAGAACTGTACATAATGATGCATTTCCTTTGTTAATAAATGTTTTGTAAACTTAAATGTGGTTAATTCTGGTGAAAATGGTTTTACAAAGGGTTTTTCATTCACTTTGGAGCAAAACGGAGGCAGCTCTAAACTTGAAAATTCCATTGCGTACACGAGCGCATGCATTTATGTGTATTCTAGTCACTTGTATTTGATACCCCATAACCTAACACAAGACTGAATATTTTTTGGTTTCAATGAAAACTGGATTTTTAAAACATTTTTTTTTAATTTGCTGCATACTGGAAAAAGTGTAGCTGCCTCCTTGCACCAAACCTATCCAAAATTGCTATCAATATTGAAAAAAAGGAGCAGAGTAGCTCAGTGAGTTTGGAACTGGGCCGCTAAGCTCTAGGCCCAAGGTTCAAATGAGGTTGATGAAAGGTAATTTTTCCTCAGCCGTGGATGAGGCACATCCAACCTCTATAAAGTGGTTACTTTTAATTAAATAATTAATGAAGAAAAGTTGATTAAATAATTAAATTAGAAAAACTTGATGTTTGAGCGTGATTCTGGCCCGATTACCTACATGCACAACCGTTGGCGTTGAAACAGCACTTCCTAACAAAATACTGAAATCAACACCCTTCGAGGGTTGTGGTGGTACAAGTATTTCTTTTTTTTAATATCGAAAAAAAAACAGATTTTCTGCTTCAAATGACCGAACTAAATCTGTCAAAAATTTGCTTACTTTAACTGCTACCTTCAAACAAAATTTTAATTTGTTTATATACTTCGAACCATAAAATAATGATCATAAAGAAAAAAACGCTGCAAATTATTCCACAATGGTTTATTATTTCCAGACGCTTTTTGGAAAGCGTCACTCCATACGCATCTGAGACGTGGATGATCATCAAGAAGGAGGAGACAAGGCTACTATCATTGGAGATGGACTTTTGGAGACGCTGTTATGCCATTTCCAGACTGCAATATGTTCCCAACAAAAATATTAGGCGGAATATTCATCAGGATACAACTATGCTCTACGACATAGAAACGAAAAGGCTTAAACGGTACTGCTATTTACAGAGAATGAAGGAGCACCGATGGCCAAAATTAACCTTTCTCTATCAACCGATAGAAAGGCGAAAAAGGAACCAACGAAGAAAAGATTGCAGGATGTGGAGGAACGCATGCCAAAGACCTTCGCGAGAGAGACTGGCTGGACCGAAAGAAGTAGCAAAAACCTTGGTTACGATAAACAACTATATGATGTTAGAAAATCGTTGATAAATAAAATAATTTACAAGAATAAAAAGTTTGAAAAATTATGCCCATTAGTCTGGCTTGAAGAAATACAAAGAGTTACTTACCTTTTTGTACCTTATTTAAGAACTAATAAGGTGTTTAAATTTATTTTAAAAACTTATTTATTAAAATCGAATTGAATTAAATTAATATTATTCCGACCCATTGTCCTTTGTCAAACATTTTTTTTCCTATCCTCTCTTTTATATTTTTCTTCTTCTCGTAAATTTCCTGTCCACTTTATTACCCTTTTACTGTTAAAAGCATTTTTAGGTGCATTTTTGTGTTTCATATAAATCTGATATACATCGGTGATGGGGCTCACCACTGACTCGAATTGAACTTACAATCTAACTCTTACAACTAGGTTTAAATTAATTTCGGAATTATTCCTGGCATAAGGGTGTTAAAAAGAAGGTTAACCAACAGTTCAGAGTTTGCAAAAAATGATTTATTACGCTTAAGAGGAATTATTATAACTGAAGGTAATTTTAGAATGGATAACTAATGTTTTAACCATTGCATTTAGGTTCCTTTAACTATTTTTCTAATTATTCCATTCTGAAAATACAATGATTGCAAATAGTGTCGTTAAAATATATTTATTTAACTTATTATATTAAATGGCATTGGATTCATATGACAAAAATAAGCTATTTTCCACATCCTTAATTCTCCAACGAAATCCTTAAATAATTGAGCTAGGATTGGAAGAACTAAGATCAATACCAAGCAATCTCAGAAAACTACGCTTTCTCATTCGATAAGTTCCTTTTAGGTGTTGTAAAAGTAACACTATAAATTTATAGTGACATAACAAAAGATCGTAAACATTTAATGCTTATACAGGGAAGAAGTTACGGAATTACGATCCTTTCGGATAATATAATTATCTGGGAGATCATTAGAAGGTCCTTTATTGTCCGGTAGTATTGTCCTTGGTAATGTGATGACACCAGGAGAGATAACTACATTTTGTAGCGTCTACTCCGGCCCCTGCGTTAAAAGGCAGGCGATGAGCTTCGGAACTGTAAGTAGCCCCGTGTTTTCTTCAAGTTCAGTAAAAGAGCCCTTTGAGAGGGTAATCCGAAGAGTGTCCTCAAACTAATCCAAAGCAGGAAAAACTAGCTAATACGACACTGCTTTAAAGGGGCCCTCTTTATGTTCTTCACAAAGGGACACTTTCAGGAGGACGCTTTTACAAGAAACAACCTCGTGTAGTCGGCGAGCATTCAAAGTTGGCGAATGGGTCGGTTAGACCAACTGGGGAATTGATAGCATTGGCGAGGTTTTGGCGAGGCAGTATTTCAAATACGATACTTTAAAATGTAAAATATAATACTTTTTTTGTTTGCTGCATTTTAAAAAGAAAAAAACGCTTGTAACTGTATTTTCTTTTTAAAATACAGAATATAAAAGAAGTATTTGTATTTTTCTTCCAAGATAATAAAATATAAAAAAAAGTATTTTCTATTCTATTTTCTGGTAATCAGCTAGCAGATGTAGCGGCCAAGCAAATACTTACCCTTCCGGGCCAGAGCACAGCTATTCTGACGCCACAAGATAAGTCTTCTTCTCGAAAAAGAAATATTTCGTAGCTGGAAGAAATATATGTATATAGATAGATAGATAGACAGTAAACTTTATTCTGGGACAAGGTCCCTTATGAATAACAGATATGAACAAACAAATAAAAACTATATCTGGCCAAAAATTACATTAGTCAATATTAAAGAATATATAGTATCTTCAGTAAAATTAAATTAAAACAAGTAAAAATAACACCATTTTGAAAAAAAAAATAAATAAAAAGAAACATTATTTAAATGAAAAGAAAACAAAATAAATAAACATGGGTTGATTTTTAAAATTAAAACTATCAATTTTAACAAATATTCACCTTAGTCAAAATCTGTTTTGCAATATTTATTTCATTGTATAACGTCATTCTGGGATGTGAGAAGGATTTGGTAAAGATGATATTTAAATGAGGACAAGGAAGAGGCATGGCGGATTTCAGAAGGCAAGGAATTCCAGAAGGCAGTGGATCGGGCTATAAAGGAATATTCAAACGTCTTAGTTCTATGGGAAGGGATATAAAGATCGGGAACTTGTTTTCTGGCAGTGGACCACGTGTTTAAACTGTAGGAGACTGTAGATGTAGGAAGGGTGTCGGGTGTTGATCGTTTGGAATAGGAAATATAAAAGGAAATATTGTCTGCGGAAAGAAGGGAAGAGCCACTTTAACTCTGTATATATATAGAAATTAATAAATAATTAATAAAGGCCGCCAAGCAAATTAATAAATATTAAAAAATAGCGATGGTAATCATAGTCAACATCAAGTTGTCCTATCCGAAGAGCAGTTACCTTTACCAGATTGAGAATATGTCATACCAATCCGACTAATTCCTATTTCATAAGCAAACGGCAACCACCGATATGCCAACACTGTTGTAATACACTTACATTCACCCACATCTTGCAAGAATGTTCTTTTTATATATCAAATTCAACCAGTTCTGTATTTACAGTACCCACATCAAACACATTCTAAAAAATGAAGAAGACATGATATAGTTAGTATTATATTTTCCAAATATTAAACAATTTGTTAAATAAAATTAAACACAGGCGTTGATGGCGTCGAAGTTTTATGTCTTAAAGCCCCAACAAATAACAAAAACCAAAACCTAAAGAGCTCATTATTTTAAAATAACATTGAAAGAAAACATGTTCTTGTACATATCATCGACGAGAAGACAGATGGATTTAACCAGAAGGGGCCCTAAACTTGCACCCGAGATCATTTATGGAGGAAGGCTGAGAGCTAAAAGGAGATCAATGTTTCCTCAGCCGCAGGGCCGTGTCTTTTCAACAGAACACAGGCAGCGGCTTCAGTATAATTTCAAGCAGGAGCCGGCATCTTCAGTCTGAAATGAGGGGGGCTTTTCACTGCCCAGCGGGGGCTTAGTAAGTCCCTCTTTAATTTGAGATTATTATTATGCTTCTCTGGACGTGACTACAGATGTCTTTACAAACCAATTAACGAGTCCAATTCCATTTTGTAAAGGTTTGCAAAGGGGGAACGCTCTGGCAGAGTTTTGAAAAACGTAAAATAAGTTTTACGGATCCATGATATAATTTTGGGGTGAGACTTGCTTTTTTTATAACGGTAATTACTCTAGAAGAAAAAGATAAAAACTATATAAATGATGTTTATGTGATCATAAAGGTATATTAGTCATAAAATTTTTATTTTTCTTGACACGTGCTGACATTAAATAGCTGAGATACGTGCGCTATAAATTACATATTTTGATTGTTCATTTAGCTCACATTACTCTCAGAAACAATTTAAAAATCAATCAATGAAAAAATATATATTTTTTATGTTGGGAGGGAGAGGATTAGGCCCGATAGCCCTCACCTGCACATGGGTCTTCCAGTGCTAAGTTGGAACGAAAAATGTACCTATATTTAAATTTAATAACGGAGGTGTGATTTTATTTCTTTAAACAGAACACCAATTTAAAAAAACAAAAAGTTAATAATTGATACCAAAAGAAAATAATGTTTTCGATTGAGACAATTATTTATATAATGAATTATTGAGTCTGAATGTAAAAACATAAAACGGAACGGGCATGTTCCTGAACTCAGCACTAATTATTTCGATGGGATCAATCATATAATAAATTTAATTTAGTTTCGATGGACAGCGATTTCTACTGGTTTTAGGGAGTAAGATTAACACTTCTTGGTGGTTAAAAACACAAAACAAAAATATATGGTAACAAAGAAATAAATATCTTTAGAAATATTGAACCCTCCTCTCTCCTCCCCCGAAAAAAATATAATGAAGACATATTTAAAATAAATCACGTTTATTCTACACACTTATCCTAAGCTATAAATTTTTCCTGAAATGTCTCTTATTATTTTTAAGATGGTCACGGTTTTTATTGAATAAGAAGGAATTTCTTAAAAAATGTTCTAGATAATTAAATTCTAAGTACATCATCGTAAATTAGACAAAATTTTCTTTGATAAAACAGAGATAAAATTTACTAAGGTCAATAATAAAAGGGACTTTCAAGAAGCTTAATAACGCAAAGCCTACTATTATGCCGAATTATTTCACGAATTAGGATATAGACCAATTGTGTTGGTTTTTCTTAAGGAGGTTACGGTTGTTTTTGAATAGGAAGGAATTTCTTAAAAACTGTTCAAGATAATTGAATTCAAAGTACATCATAGCAAGTTTCCTTTGATAAAACAGAGATTAAATTTACTAAGGTCAATGATAAAAGGGACTTTTAGGAGGCTTAATTCGGCCGCTGTACTGTTGCGGTTACAGTACATATACCACAGTAACATATCTCTCTAATCCCAATTCGTGAAATAATCTCCATTATGGTAGGCTTTTGCGTTATTAGACCTCCTGGAATCCCCTTTTATCATCGACCTTAGTAAACTTAATTACTGTTATCTAAAAGAAAATATTGTCTCATTTGCTATGGTGCACTTAGAATTTAACTATCTTGAACACTTTTTGGGCAATTCCTTCTTATTCAATAAAAACCTTGACCACCCTAAGAAAAACATAAAATTGGTCTCAGATCCTTTTTCGTTCGGAATCGGCCCTAGTATAACTTATTTTATATTTTTATTGGATATGTAGATATTGTCCAAGTTTGTGCCCCGTAGAGAATCCTGGGATATATACATGTACACAAAACTTTGGTTTTAAGTTGGTAGATTGGTTTTATTGGTAAGTCACTTTTAAAAAACGTTTTAATCCCTGTCCTACAGTATCCTTCAACAAAAGCCCACTTACCCCTGTTGAACAATTCCGATACCTAGTACTCCACCTGGACAAACGACTCACTTGGGATCCCCATACCAGACTGAAATGACTAGAAACCGTCCGACGTTTTCGACTACTGCACCACTTACTAGACAGACTCTTCAAACTTCCAACTGTTTACAAAAGACTCATATATATTACTATAATAAGGCGTATTAGGACTTATGGGATCGAGCTTTGGGGATCTACTAAACCATCGAATTCCTCTTGTATCCAATCAACATAACATAAATGTTATGAATATTTAGCTGTGCCGTTTTATTTTGTTTTATTTTTTCGTGTGTTTTTGAAGTCTTCGTTTTGTTAGCTATACGGTTTTGTTTTATCTTATGCCTTAAATTGTTATTCTATGGAGGAAAATCCGATATGTTCTGTTTTATTTTACATGTTTTAAACTAAGTGGTAACATGCACTAACACTTTTGTGCTGTAGCTTACTCCATTAAAATTCCTCCCTAACAGAGAGGCTTTTGTCAAATTTATTGATGTCAATAAAGACTACTATTATTATGTACATATCGATGAGTTTAGGATACAACAATGTGATGATATGATGCAACCCTTCTCGAGTACATTTATCCTCGTCACAAATCAAAATATTAATAACAAAGACAATGACGATTGTTTCCCAAATGTGTCCCGCAACATGGTAACGCACACACCATGACCCGCTAAACAATTTATCAACCGTAATCCAGACAATGAAGAGATCTTAACCGCCTGAGGGGAGGAAGTAACCCGAATCCATTAAGAAACTTCATAACCGATCCAGGAAAACCAACCTCATTCTTTATTCATGGGCAAAATCCATCAGTCCCTCAGCGGTAAACAGATGCGGTTTTCAACCAATTGCTCATAAATAGTATGTTCTCAGGGTTTCAGTTAAGAAAATTCTGGTCCGAATTACAGAGAGATAATCATTTTGGAAGAAAATAAAAAAAAACGAAAAAATAAAAAAAATGAAAGGAAAAAAACTGAGTTGTTTTGATGCATGGAAAATAATAGCAAATAAATGGAATGTCTGTTTAGGCGTTTAAATACACAGATTAATTCAATTTTAAAGGCATTGATAAATTAACTTGTAGATAGTAATACTTCAATCTTTATTGTTAAGACAGATAGATTTTATTTCATCAATAAATTCAGAATTATGTAGAAATTCAACTATAAACGAAGAGGAGCTTCTTCAAGTGGAAGGACGAATAAAATGGAGTTTGTGCAGGAATTAATTTATTCATTTAGGAAATTTTATATGCCCATTTCGACTATAATGCTATCATATCAAACATATGTATATATATATACACACAGGTGCAATTAACAATATATCATATTCTGTATCCGTCTGTATTCTTCATTCGACTGATCCTTCAGTTATAATATTCTAGGTAATATTTTAGCTTTGAATTACTTCCGGCGTTGATCTTCTCTTGATGTAAGCTGTATCGTTTCGCCTCATCACAGTAAAAAGTAAAGTAGTTCTGTAAGTTCTAACTTTTGACTTTATAAAAAGAGGGAAAAAACTACGAAATTTTTCACTAGCGGCAACAAAAAAATTCTTCTCTTAAATTTCGTTTTATTTTCCTCGATTATTGAAAATCTCAGGTACTGAAGAAATCCCGAAGTATTTGAATGTGTCCTCTCTTTGTGTATATCGCTAAAATCATAACCTCTTTTGCGACTTTTTTTTATTTTATTTATTTAGATATATAATATTCTGCCACGGGGACGATAATTATATTGATAAATGAACACATTCACACCGTATATACAAAAAAAAAAAAAAAATTAACAAAAGTAAAATAATAACTAAATAATAATAAATAAAAACTATATACAATAAAAAAATAAAATAACCTAAATATAAGTAAATTAAAAATATAAAAATACAGTCATACCTATATACAATATATACAATCGCGGGGAACCCAAATCTCTGCGCTACACTCTCAACCGCCTCACAGGTGCTAAAGCCGGTGGAGTTTGAGCGAGAGCACATAGTTTTGCAACTAACCAAGTATTTGGATTTACCCGTATTTATTTTTAGAACCTGATTATTTTCCAGCTTTCATAAACAATATTGTATTTACTTTAATAGTTTTAACATCTGCACCGGAACGGTAATCATATGTATTATGCCATATCCAAGAAAATGTATAATAAAAGCATATTTTGTATAATCCGATAATTTTTGTTATGTATTTTTTAGATAACTATAGGCTTGAATATAAAAACAGATTAAAATCTTGACATAAAAATTCAAATATTTAAATGTACGGCACCAATTACGCAGTTGTGCGTGATTCATAAATGAAAAATTGAATAATTTTCCAGTTTAACAGGCTCGGCGATGGTAAAGGCTTTTGAAAATTCTGTGGCTCATTTTGGTCCTACTGTGGGCGCTGCTACTGCATGCAATTTGTATTAGGGTCTCGTCTCGGCAAAATTACATACTTGGATTTTTCATAGCCCCTTCCAAAGGCCTAATGAAGAACGTAGTAGGCAATACTAACAATTAATTTAACATTTAACATTTAAATTGTTTATAATATAAACATTTGTATGAACAACCCCGATTCGCCTTAACAATAATCACGGAAGAATCTCATTTGTAATAAGTTGTGATACAAAATTATTCATTGTAATGATATAAAAAAATCTGGTTCGGTGCGGGCATCACACAATTTTCACTTCCACTGTTTTTTTTAGCGGAAAAGGGTATTTTGAGACAAAAGAGTAAGTAAAGTAAAAATATATTTATTTATATTTCGAAGTGGGTATTTTTATTTGTATAAGTACCCTTATATATACAAATGTTTATATTTATATCGCTGTAATCTATACAATCAGATATTAAGCAATACCGACAATAGCATTTATGAAAACCACATATTTATATTTATATAATATTATCGGAGTGCGTATTATATTAATATTAAGCTCATGTTACATGTTTTAATCTTTCGGGGGAGCTCGGATCCGCTCGTATTCCTTCGGTTCATCAATTACAACTATTCTCTGTCATGATCTCTTAATTTTCTTCTAGTTAATTATCGAATACTTTCATATTTTATATTTTATATTATATATATTGTATCTATAATATTAGAAATTAATGTGAAATGGTCAATTTAAAAAAAAATTAAAGGTACTTTAGGGGAAGCTGATATTGAATATTAACCATTTAAGCCCTGTTAGAGAACATCGATCAGAATAAAAAATACATTTTATTTAAAACTGCTAATAGACCATTATGTAAAGTGCCAGTTCCGGTTAGCCGATTTTGACGAAAAAGTTGCTAGCATATAAAAACCTTAAATATGCAATTTCACTTTCGTACGACTTTTCGTATTTGAGTTAGTCTGTTAGATGTGAACGATCAAGAATCAAATAAAACATGAAGTAAAAAATTAACCAGCTATAATAGTAACAACAATTTCAAATAAGATATTCAAAAATTATAAATATTGTCAAATTTTTTCATCATTGATTTATTAATAATTTTGTTAGGGAATTGCTTTCTCTTATTTTATATACAAATTTTAATTACTCTTAATTCAATCAAATTAGTATTTGAATAGTCGTTTTATTGTCTATGTTTGAACATTTAGAATCCACTCATATCAATCTGTCTTTTCGTTTTTTTCTTTTCTTTGATTTCTACTTTTTCTTTTTTTTAATTATAATTATTTCTTGAAGGAAACTAGTCGTCTGCTCTACATATCATGGGTGATCAATATTCAGGACGCAGTAATTATAAAAATTTTTTATTTGTGCCGACGTTTCAACCTAGACATGTAGGTCATCATCAATGCCGAGCCACGCCCTGATAATGACCCACATGTTCGGGTTAAAACGTCAGCACAAATAAAAAAACTATATAATGACTGTGTCCTGAATATTTATCACCCATGATAGTTATTTCTACTCTTAAATCGTTTTTATTTGTTTATGTACAACACTTCGTGAAACTATTTTTTACGTATTATATATTATTTTTATGCACTTAATGAGTTTTATCGATAAATACGATCGAAATGAAGAAATACTCAGCTCCAGGCAAAAATTGTACACCAAAAGTGTACTTAGTGACTTTTTACAACAAACCTTGCAATATTATCTTGATTAATTTTATTTAAATAAATTGAGTAAGAAAATGTATAAACATTTTAAAAAGAATATTAAAAGCTTGATGATTACTTGTGTCTGAATGGAATTTAGAAGACTGGAAATGCAACGGTTCATAAGAGGTGAAACACTGAAAGGCGCTAATGGAGAAAAAAACCCAAGTAATTCAAGTCACATTTGCAAAAAGTCCGAATAACAGTATACCATGAGAAAGAAGCTCTCAGCCTGTAAACAAACAGTGTCTACGGCAGTCTTGTTTTTACTGCTTCGGGCTTCCTTTTAGAATAAATTTGTCCCTTTTAGCCTGTCACTACCTCGGCAAGAGGATGCACTAGCCAAGTCCGTCTTTAGGGTAAGGCGGCATTAACTTTACAGCGCGGAGATAACAACTAAGTTAAGGCAAAGTTTGATGGCAAGCAACTAATATTTATCTTGCCATGGCCGGAGGTAAACCGGTTTAAGCACCCGCAAAATTATATACACCAAACAGGAAAACTCCATGTTTCCTGGTGTAATTAAGTATGTTCTATATTCTGTAATTAAAAACTCACATTTTAATTTTTATATATGTACATATTGTTTGCCGAATATAATTAATTTGAAGATTAATATGTAACCATTCAAATAATGTATTTTTTTTTTTTTAAATATTAACCTGTTCCTGGGTGAATAATAAATAAACGTACAACTCGAACAGATGAATAAAATAATTAGTATAATAATAGAAAAAATAAAACACAAAGCCTTGATTCTCTAACATACAAGTGGACAGTTAACTTGCCAACATTCGCCAATTATTATTTCTTATTTTTTTATATTTAATATTAATTATTGACCAATAGACTAATAATTGTTTTCGTAAATCCCCTCTTTATCCCTTCTAATCAGCTGTTTAAAATTACTTTCCTCTGCTGCGCTATATAACGTTTCCTTATATTCTGATGATACCTAAATCTGCGAAGCCTATGTAATTTACGAGTTTTGTTCCTAATATTACAAACACACACACACATATATACATATATTACATACATTTATTTGTAATATAAAAAAAATAAGTTGTATAGATTTGCTACTCGTCACCTATTCATGTTTGTGATACCAATACGGTACTTGCCAAAAAAGGATATTAATCTATATATCATTTAAAACTATGATTTTTTACAAAAAATATTTCTTTTGTTTAATACCACAAGATAATCTTAGTTTATCTTCTCGTTTAACCATAAAACGATCAAATACTATCCTTGTAGTGGAGTGAAATTTAATGTCATAAAAATGTGATATAAATTAAGTAATACAAGATTCTGTCATGTGGTTTATGGTTATAGTGAGGTAAGACCACATTCACATTAAATATACCGAAAATATAAAATAAATAGAAGAAAAATAACTTCTAAATAATAATCTAATAGTACATGCAATAAATTAAAATAAAATAACTTAAAGGTAAGTAAATAAAAAAAAATAGTAAAAATGAAAAAAATAAAATTAGATATTTTTTTTTATGTTAAATACTAAAGTGAGACTGAGAATCTTGCCGCTTTACTGAGTTTTTTTCATTTTTAAATAACAGACCTGATCAGGTTGAAATATTTTTTCCCTTTATTATTTCTCAACTCCTCATTTATTACAATCTACCACTGTAAGTGCCACTTTAATTTACTAATCCATATTCATGTAGAAGTGTATGCGATCGTTTGCGTACAGTCAAATTAAATATGAATAAATATAAATATGATACTGGACACCGAAAAAATCTTGAATAACCTATGGTATTGAATGAATTGCCTACGGTATCGGTCCTATTGTATTAAACCTAAACTTTTTTTTAAATCTAAGGCACAGGAATTACGATATTTTTTCAAAATTAGTTACATACTTCAAGAATAAGCAAATTTTGTAATAAATACAGATTTTTTTTGGTAGAATATTTATTTTTGTAGATGATGGGTGAGGACCCCGGAATTCATTATTTTCCTTGAAGTCATATTAGCCCACTAATTGTGATTCATGGTTGCCCAAAGCTGCCAATGCCTCATTACCAACGTGTGATTAATGTTAATTGATGGCTTTGTGCTTAATTTGATCCGTCCTACTGACCAGCCATTTTGTCCAAGCTTAGAGCTACTCCAGATATTTTCATGAAGCCCGACTTACAGACTACGAAAATTACTTTATACATTATGATTCATCTATTTTTTTTTTAATGGATTTTATATGAAGAGACAGAATGCATTTCAAGGTTACAGCATATATCTAATAGCACTCTTAGTGATAATACTGTGTAGGAAAAAATATTTAATATAATATTGAAAGCATGAAAAGCTTTAATCGTTCAGCCACGTAATATGGACGAGAGCGACAGCTAGTCAAAGATGTTTTACTTAATAAGCCAGAGAATAGAAAAAAGAGAAAAGCCAAGGAAGACGTGGATGGAAGATGAAAATGAAGGGATGGCTGCAAGAGAATTGAGAGAGGAAGAATGTTTCTATAGCAGAGGATAGTGAGCGATAGTTTTGAAATTCGTAATACAATAACTGTACAAAACCGAAACAATAAAAAAATTATGAACAAATGTTCCTTTCTTTTTATAAGAACTTCCAAAATTTATCGCCTAAGTTTTTTTTTTTTTAATTTAGTAGATTAAACCCTAAATCTGATTTATTTTTTATTGGCTTTAAAAACATTGTAGATTCTTTGGATGTTGCTTTCCAGTTTTATGCACTTAGCTCTAAAGCATATTTGTTGATTCCATCAATGCTTCTGGTTTTTTACCTGCTACGAGGTCTTTTGTCAACTTTTGATGTTGAGAAGCTTCCTGAGGAGTTAGATGACCCACCCATTTTAACCTCCTTGCCTTCGTATCTCGCGATATTGAATGACAAGTTTCAGTAGGCAGTTCTTTGGGCGGGGTAACCGAATGGGCTAACGCGTGTGCAACCTGATACATAAGACTTTGATGAAAAAAATATGCACGAGTTCGCGTCCCGGTGCCCGGAGGAGTTTTTAAATCCCCGCCCACACTCTCAGGCCCGGGAAAAAAACCCGTATAGTCTTAAAGGCGAGGAAGGGGAGGACTCCAAAAAAAAAAAGAAAAAAAAAAGAAAGGCAGTTCTTCATTGGTACTTCTCCTTCAAATATTAGTAAACTAATCCCAGATCGTTCCGATTATCGTATGGAGGATATTTATCTCTCCCAAATCTATCAATAATTCTTTTCAACAGTATTACATACACAGCCGTATATCAGCAATGGCTTTACCGTAACATTGTGCACACTTGATTTGAGGTTTGTTTGGAATTCATCAAAACTAAAAGAGAAAAGAAAGCTCTGTTTGAGATTGTTATACGCTGCATTATATATAATACATAAACATATATAACAGAAGAAAAATCTTTCCCGAGAGTAGACAAATTCAAATATCTCAGATCCACAATATCCATAATGAATGATCAAAGGTCGGAAATAGACACATCGTTTAACAAGAGTAAGGGGAGCTTTATTCTATCTTTTAAAGGTATCAAAAACCTGAAAAATTCCTCAAAATATCAAATTATGAGTGTACAATGCTACGGTTAAACCAATTTTGATATATAGCAGACTTGGATCCTAACCGATACTCTAGAAAGAAGTATTTGAAGTTTTGAGAACATAATCCGGAGCTATCTGGGATCGGAATACCAATGCAAAGCAAAGAAGGGCCAATAAAGAACTGCTCACAGAAGCTGGTCAACAAGCACCTCATGAAATGAAGGCAAGGGGGTTAGGATGGGCAGGGCAGACAACTCGAAGTACTCCATCAGGAAGCCTCTAAACAAAAATGAATGCAATGAATGTGGAAGGCCAAAAACAAGATGGTTGGATGAAATCAACAAAGTTTCAATCGAGCTACATACCGATAACTGGATAGCAATAGCTCAAGATAAGTAAATATAGAAAAGGCTATTCAAGTCGGCAAAAGGCTCCAAAGTTTGTAATGGCAAGAGAAAAAAAATACTCTGTATTATTTCTGACCGTTGGTTATTTTTTTGATAATAGTTTTTTTTAAATATAGTACCAGGGAGGGGAGAGCGTACCCCCTGTCCGCCTAACGGCGGACTAAGCCTCATTTTACAAATTATACAAGTTTTCATTTAATTGAAGAGAAGAATGGTTGGGATGATCAGTCAAAAAAAAAAAAAAAGTAAAAATAAATAATTATATTTATTTTTATATTTGCCGACGTTTCGAGCCAAATTTCGGGCCTTTATCAGGGCTAGTCAGGTAAAGAGGTAGCACAAGACAGTGTTGTGCCTCCTCTTCATAAAGCCCTGAAATTAAACTCGACAAATATAATTATTTATTTTTACTATTTTTTTTTGTCTAATTATCCTAACGATTATTCTCTTCAATTATTCACTACAGTTAACCACCAATCCACAATTATGTTCATTCAATTGTACTACACGTTGCTCAAATTGTATAACTTTAATTTACATGAGTTCTGTAGTTTAAATTGTATAATTTGTCATCAACATAAAATAAAATAAACGAAACCACTTTATTGTTTTCTATATAAATAATTTCTATAAATTTTTCATCGCCCCTTATTGCCAATTCATGTTATTATAATATTATAACTATTCTTATTTATCTTATAAAACGTTAGTAAGACCAGCAGTGATATATTCTGCGACAACTTGAACCCTTTGCACACCCACTATAAATGGTTTGAAAATCTTCGAAAGAAAAATTCTCTGTAAAATATATAGGCCCGTGATGAAAGATGGTGAATGGAGAATCCTGAAGAATAGCGATTGATAATTTAATAATTAATATATTGTGGTCAAGGGGAAATGTCTGGATTGAAGAATGACAGCTGTCATCTAGGTAAAATCAAACTACCACCTCCAGATGAATAAATACCATTTCCCCTACAAGTATTTAGTCCAAAATCTCTATTTTGTATTAGTAGATTATTAAGTAACAGAAACTCGACACATATGTAATTAAATTAACAGTCGTGTAATTAGTGCTATTACAAAGCTAAAAATCTGGTGTACGCAACACAACTTTCACTTACCGCTCAACTTTGAATACAAATTATTTTCTGGCCATGTTGGGCTATTATAAAATTTTTGAAATGCATTTTTAACCAAGCTAAAGCTAAAAATTACAGCTAACAAATCCTAAATACCTATAAAATAACAAAAGTAATATTTATTATATCACCGGTTGAATATGGATTGTATGATCCATTTATTATGGATTGTACGACTATTAGTTATTTATTGTT
This sequence comes from Nezara viridula, assembly GCA_928085145.1. Taxonomy (NCBI): domain Eukaryota; kingdom Metazoa; phylum Arthropoda; class Insecta; order Hemiptera; family Pentatomidae; genus Nezara; species Nezara viridula. Next base: position 93,328,501 of record OV725081.1, read on the forward strand.
TTTTTTAAACTTATTTATTGAAAAATATTACAATCCGTCTCTAGGACAATTAGTTATTAAGCTTTTATTTTTCATTGCAAAGTTTACTAAAACGGAACTAAGAGATTTGCATTGTCTGTCATAGACAGGTCAAAAGTTGTCACACTGATTGTAAGTGGAAACTGTTTACGGAATATCACAATCGGAAATTTCTTCAGACTATTTACTAATTAAATTTTCTAAAAGGTTACAAGATGATTTTTCGAAAAAAAAAACGGACGATAGATACCTAAATATTTAAATAAAATATCAGATCTAGAGTTATTAAACTACAGTAAATATATTTTAAGTTATAAACGTAGCAGATTCAATAATCTTCACAATAGCAATACTTATCCTTACTATATATTACATATATACGTAATTGAAAGTAAAAAAGAGCTCCTGAAATCTCCTACGCTCCTAATATTTTACTAAAATAAAATATGACATGCACTAAAAACGTTTTTATATAATATATATATATATATATATATATATATATATATATATGTATGTATAATTTATATAATATATGTATATATGTACCAATCTATCAGTTAGTATGATATAAAACTAGTTTTCTTTCATAAAACAATTAAACATTTTTTTACTCAAAAGGTGTGGATGATATTAAAAATGCATGCCGGATCCCATTTAAATGCCTTGGGTAGCAGTTTGTTTTTATATTCGCGAAGCATAGGCCTCGGTCCTTCGGGATAAGCCGAAGCATTGGGCACGGGCCTTATGAATAAGCAAGCACTTATGAATCTTTCAATCGGCAGCGACGTATCACCTTCGTGTTACCTAATGCTCATGTAAATTGGAATGTACATTTGACTTAATAAAACGATTAAATTATTCCGCAATATTCGATTGCCACTATTTATTATTAATTATTTTTATTACTAGGTTTAGCAATTTACAAAAATTAATGCGAAATAAGAACTAAACAAAAAAAAAATAAATAAATACACGAACACGTATAAGTACTTAATTATATTAAAATTTTAATAGTAGAGGGATCTCTAGGGTTGATCAGATAGTATTTTTAACTTATTGTATTATAGTAATGTCAGGAAAAATAATTTAATCCTTTAAAACTCAAAGGTTTCGTTTCGGGCTAATTTATCCATTAACGAGTCTGCCTAAAAAAAACATTTATTGCATATTGATCCTTTAATTTAAGTCAATCAAGAAATAAGTAAATAAAAAAAATGTAATTAAAAATATTACATAATATATGGTTAGCTGCAAAAATGGCGATACTACTGGTGATATCGATATAGATGGTAATATGTTTGAACAGGTAGATAAATTTAGGTATCTAGGTTCTACGATAACTAGAAAAAACGAAATTGAAGAAGAGATTAAGGTTAGACTGAAGGCGGGGAATGCTTGTTATTTTTCTGTGACAAAACTACTTAGTTCGCGCCTCTTGTCCCGAAACTTAAAAATTAGAATCTATAAAACAATTATCTTGCCTACAGTTCTTTATGGATGCGAAACTTGGCCGCTTACATTAAGGGATGAGCAGCGTCTTAAGGTTTTTGAAAATAAAGTATTGCGTAGAATATTCGGACCGAAGAAGGATGAGTTAACCGGAGAGTTCAGACGGTTACACAACGCCGAATTGCGTGAGCTGTATCCGAGTAATATAATTGAGGTAATTTCATCGCGACGAAACAAATGGCTTGTAAAGTTGTTGGGCTTAGTAACGAGAGAATTCCTAAAAGGTTAATATTTGCTGTGCCGAATGGTAAGCGTCCGAGGGGTAGACCGAAGCGAAGGTGGGAAGATTGCATTAAAGCCGATCTGAAGGGGCTGGGTTTGGACGGCGAACGGTGGAGGGAGGTGTGTAACAAGCGGTTGGTGGTGTCGGCATCGAACCTTCGGGTTCGCTAAGCCTTATTATTATTATTATTATTATTATTATTAAAAATATTACATATGACATGCCTACCAACTCCGAAACATTGACTCCTACTTACGCTGAGGATACAACAATTTTAACAAAAAATCACGACCCCAGACTAGCCTCACTGAATTTACAAAATCACTTACTAAATTTACAAAATTGGTATTCACTTTGGAAAATTAGATTAAATCATGACAAATCACATCATATAACATTTACACTTCGACGAGACACATGCCCACCAGTTTATATCGGCGACAACCAAATTCTCCAGGTGGACATTAAGTTTTCTCGGGTTAATATTTGACAAAAGAATGACCTGGTGCTCACATGTCAAAACGAAACGGAAGACTTTGAACAAGCGACTGAAAATACTGTACTCACTTTTTTCCAAAACAAAATTGAAAATCAGACAAAAACTTAATACATATACTTACCTACTCAAACCCATGTGGACATACGTCTCAAAAATTTAGAGTTCTGCAAAAACTACAGACATTTCAATCCAAAATTTTACGACTTATAAAAGGAGCTCCTTGGTACGTAAACAACAAAACTTTACGTAACGACTTACGACAACCAACTATCGACCAACACGTACGTGCTCTATACTCTAGATTTCATCTTAAACTACAGAGACATCACAACTGACTTATTAACGACATGTCTACAGCTGACATGCCCATCAGGAGACGACTAAAGAGGAGCTGGATGAGAGATCTCCTTTCCTGAATTAAGGAAATAAATCAAGACCAGGAAGAAGTGCTGCTGGGTACTAGTTTTTTCCTCATGCCTGAAATGTCTATTTTTCTTATTAGTTACAGCACATCTGCTTATTGCAAAGCTCACGACAGGTGTGGATGGAAATATGAAGAACAATTAAATATTCATGTTTATGGGATTCATAACTTTAGTTAAAACTGCAGTGAAATGTCTAAGCATTTTATAGTATAACTAATTTAAAAAAATAACTAAAGACATTAAATTTTAGAATTAAAATCACCAATGGTGTGAAATGAGAGAGATACAAATATACAGGACTAGGAGTGGAGAAGTTGGCCATTGCCAGAAATGTTTGCATTAATTAAAAATATTAACAAAACCAGCCTACGATGACGAATCGTGATGTAAATGACATGAAATAATTAAATAATATAATTAACGAGTATTAAAACCTCTTTAGCATTTTAATTAAACCTTGAATTAATTAAACGTTGAAATTGACTAAGTTATAATTAAATGAATCTTTAGGAGTTTGATAAATCTTTTGTAACGGAATGGAATTGATTTATATCATTTTGATAAGCAATAAAATCACAAAGACAGTAGACGCATATAGCCGTAATTATTGCTTCAAAACATCAATAGGAAAAATATGGCCTTGATGAAATGATCATTGGCTACAATATATTTGAAGATCTATAGTATTAATGCTGTTTAATGTTTTCTTATAGAAGTAAAAGAAAAACAATTTATGCGAAACCATGGATTACTGCTCTTCAAATAATATTCAAAATTAAAAAAGATTTTATAAGTAAAAGAGGCCCTCTAAAATTTCTTTCGGAAGTCTATTTATATCAGGAACACCTCTGTAGCAATATACATGCAGATAACCTGTATTTATGTGAATACATTTGCAGCAAATGGAACCTGACTTGAGCTCAAGCTCAGGATAACTTAATTATCACCTTTTTTTTTCTTTCATTGGAGCTTGATGTTACAGGATTGAAATTTAATTTAATAAAAAAGTTGTCGTTTTCCTGTATAATTCTTCATTTATTTCCTCTTTGCGCAACCGGTTTCGGTCTTTTATCAGACCTTCACCAGGCTTGGTATAATAATAAAATTAACAACAATAAAAATCTGTATAGTGAATTTTTATACTATACAATTTGTAAATTAAAAATTTATTCAGAAAGACAACGTCTTTTTTATTAAATTTAATTATCATAAGTATCAGGTCACTGTACACGATTAAGTATCAATAATTATAAGAATATAATTAACGCAGATAAGCTGGTGTGTATGGTATAATGTATGGATATATGTATGTATATGATTATCGTATTAATAGAGGATTAAGGAGTATTTTTGTTAAAATGCTTATATTTTTACTTGGAACGGGCTCAAATTTTAGAGTTGATGTACTTCTTTGTATACCATAATTTTTCTAGCATCGAGAAGCAAAAAAAATTAAATTTTACTGTATGACCTCAATCCCTATACATTTTGTAATGACACTTAAAGTGCAGACGCAACTACTAAGTAAATAAATATTTATTAAAGATATCATATCTTAAAATTGTAAATATAAATAAAAAAAAGTTTAAATGACTAGCACTTGATAATAGATTTCATCAAAGAATATTCTTTAATATATAGCATATGCCCATGATTAAATTAATAGATGTTGCAACTATTTAACTAAGGCTTCATTTTAACATTGGAAAATACTTTAATACGAATATTTTAAGTCAACCTAAAATACATATAAAAATAAATGAATATGCAAAGAGCCAATGAGATTTAATCAATATTAATTGCAAGATGTGGTCAAAAGAAATTTGTTTTTGTCATTTCAAAATTTAAAAAAATCAATATATGTATATACATAGTTCCATTTTTTTTTATGTTTCTTATTTCATGTTGTTTTTTTAAAAGTTTTTATAGGAAAAAAAATATAGCATAGATAAAATGTAATCATAACATTCATGTAAATAATATGCGAATTCCTATGGTATATGTAAACTTTTGCTAATAAACTCCTCCTGCATAGGGTTACTATGAAAGAGAAAAAAATATATATATATTATTAATACGATGTATGACTTATTGTATATAACAAGGATAATAAAGGGTCAATATTTTATACAGGTATCCCTAAAAAAATTCTGACGTGCTTTGTATACGTAATCATTTTCAGGGTATCAATCAAATTTGAATTAATGTTCCATCGTTTCTAATGATACCATAATTGATTTATGAGTGCAGTGATTTTTGAAATTCATTAATATTCCATTTTCGTCCATATTTAGGCATGCATTCACGACACGAATGTTTTGTAAATGGATCAAATACATTTATCATTTCCGCTTTCTTTCCCAATTTATTTATTTTAACCGAAGGTATCATTTAATTTATTTATTTTGCAATTTGTGATTAGTGTTATTCATATTAATAATACCAAATTAACTGATTATTTTCTAAATGCAAATTGGTTTGGTTCAAATCTTTGTTTTGAAATTTTAAACGAAAAGTTGTTTATATATTTTTAATTTATTATTTTAATTTTCACGGGAGATATCTAACAGTTATGAACGGTTTTGGATTATTATATTAATATATATAAATATATATTAAAACTATGTCCATGAAGATTGAATTTTAATTCCAGTTGGAATTAATTTCTTAAGTCATGAATCTTCAAAACAGTGAATCTCTGTCATGAAACAGCAACCCCTTTCAGCTCGAAGCTGCTAAAATGTAAATTTAGGCTAATTTAAATAAATTATTATTCCTTTATTTTAATATAAAATTTTATTGTTCATACCCAAGTATAATAAAACCTTGTTTTTTTTCCAGGTTAGTGCCGAGCTCATCCTTACCCGGAGGTAATTACATTTAATTATATGCATTTTTTAATCATTTTAATTATACATATATATATATATATATATATATATATATATATATATATATGTGTGTGTGTGTGTTTTTCTACCAACAGGAAATAACTAAGTTAGTTGAAATAAGACAATATTGATGTTAATTTATTATTGTATATAAATTTCTTCTAAGAAGCCTACATTAAAAAATATTAATTAATTTTCTATTTCAAATTTTTTATGAACTAATTCATAAACAATAATTTTTTTTCAATAGACCTCAGATTTACTGGTTGTACTTCACAGTAGCAGTATTTAATTCACACAAATACAAAATTTCTATATATAAGATTTGAGTGCAACCAGTGGTGTAGTTTCTCAACAAGCGATTTCATGTTATTATATTCCTGAGTGCACATTTACTAGATGTATTATTTTTTACTTTCCTACCTATAGTAGGTAAGGAAAGTATTGCAGTCGGGTCAAATTTCCAACATGCGTTTTTCGACGGATCTGTGCGTTTCACAGCCCCCTGAGTCCGAAAAACACATTTTTAGCCATTGGTCTGTCTGTCTGTCTGAATAGCTTGCGCGCAATAAATGAAAAACATGTTTTTCTACAGACTGTAGCGCGAAAACGGCTCTAACAATTTTGATGAAACTTTTCTATGATGTTCTAATCATTGTCCTTTCAATATTCGTATATATACTAAATTCCCGAAAAAATTCAGGTAAAAAAAGTTATAAAGAAAAGAAAAATATTACGGGGCCTAAATCCATAATAAAACTTTTGAAAAGTATTAAAATTACCAAAAAAACAAAAAAAAAAGTCATCGGAATCGAACCAGTATTAGCGATGATACAGCTTATTCTATGTTTTACACATTTTTTTAACTTATTACTTTCCTATCTATACTAGGTAAGGAAAGTATTGCAATCGGGTCAAATTTCCGACATGCGATTTTCGACGGATCTATACGCCTATCGTTTGAAAGGTAATGAAATTCCCTACAAAGCGATATAAAAATCGTTTATTTTGGACAACTATTAACGAAGTTACAGCTATTCAATTTCCAATGAAAGATTTCGAGTTTACTGTTGCCCACATCACACAATCTTAACTATTTCCTCTACTTTTAACAGAAATTATTGTTTGACAATACTAAGCTATAGCAAAAAGTTTTAGATCAGCAATATTAGTGAGTATTGAAATTTTTATACAGATCTACCTTAAGCCTGTTTCATTGCTTTAGTTTATCTAATAAATTGTACTAAAATCTTTTGTTTGAGCAATTTTCAGGAAAATGAATGTAGTTCAATTCTTTTTTCTTTCTTCATGAACATATGTAAAGATATAAAAACTTTTCTGAAATAGGTAGGAAAATCGTGTGAGTAGACACACCAGATTTTTTTATAATACAGTTGTAATATCAATGAATAATAAAAAAAAGTAATACAAATTTTAGGCAGAATTATAATAAGGCATTCTTAAAAAAAAAAAGAGATTATTTTAACGATTAATTTAAAAATAAATTGAACAATAAACTTTTTAGCACGTGGTTTGTTTTTTAAATAAAAAAAATATGATAAAAACAATTTTTAAAGTATTTTAGTAAAAAACAAAACAAAAAAGGACAGGCTGCGGTTCCAAGAGATTAAATTCGATTTCGTGACAATGCGAAACTTTGCTGGATGTTGAAGCGTTTTGTCTGTTATTTTCTCTTCTAAGTTTTTCTTTTCTACGAGTTGTAATTTCTCAATTCGAAGTTTCTTCTACGTTCCCCCTCACGGCGAAACATTAGATTACTTTGGAGTGTTTCTGAACGAATATATATACATAAACGACTTTCCAATTTGGTCTTTCTTTGTCCTATAAGAATATAAGATGGCGTATACAGAACATGCTTGCTGTTGATGTAAGAATACAGCAGACAAGAATATAGCATATAATTAAAAGTTACCCGTGTTTCACCTCGGAAGTTTGACAGATTAATTTATCCTTATATTTTTTAATTAAAACTTTTCAGTAATTTTTATAAATTCAGCCAATTAGACGGATTTTACGTGATTATAGTCCGTTTCGTTGAGTGAATTTTAGTTGCAGCTAAACTGGACTCGACAGGATTTTAGATACACAGCAAGTTGTTAGATTTATTTACGGATTGTGCCAATTATTGAAGTTGATTGAGAATGTAATTGACGTACTATCACGTGACTTGATTACTTTTCATTTTAGTTTTATATGGATATACAACAGATATTCAAAAAGTAAATGAAGAATCCAAAAAACAATTATAAGTTACGTTCTTTTTTTTCAATTTTTTTTTTTACGGTTCCATCTTATATTTAGTTTTTTTTTTGTTTTTTTTTTGTCTATAAAATATGCATTTGCGCCTGTCAACAATAAGTTGACAATCAGCAAATGTGATGGCGATAATGATATGATGACATGATAGGCATGGAGAAGGAAAGTACTCAGCAGTACCTGTTCCCTAACTTGTTCCAATTACTTAGGTTGTCTAAGGAAGGAGATCCCTCATCCAACGCCTTTTTAGTCTCCTGCTCATGTTCTGAGGTATGTCAGCTGTGGCCATGTCTCTTATAAGTCTGTTAGTATGTTTAAAATCGTTTAAAATTAATTTGTGTAAAATCGTTGATATAGGGTCGTTATATGTTGGTCAACTGTTGGGAAGTGGAGGTCAGTATGTAGAGTTTTGTTAGTCACGTACCAAAATTTAGTTTTAAATTTTCTATTCTAAAAATACGAATGAAAAATCTTTATAACCTAGATGACGAATAATTAATATTTTGATTACTGAATAAAAATCGTACGTTTTCGAGTAAATTGTATTGCAGTTATGAACGAGATGTATTTCTGATTAAAAAAAAAAATATAAAAAAAATAGCTTAACGACTACAGATCCATTCCATATAGTTTGATTAATTAATATTTTACAATATTGATAGTATTGTATTTAATATATATTATATTTATTAAATATTGAATAAATTGTATTATTATTGTATATAAATTGTATTGTAATAAATTGAATATTTATTAAATAAATATATCAATTGTCTTTGATTACACCTATTTTATTATAACAAACCAATGATTCTCAAAAGACAGTTATTTTTATTCTTTTTATTTGAATAATACTAAATATTGCGTTATTTATTTAAAGAACACAAATAATAGCTTGTATATTTGTATAGCTTATATTATTCAGAGTAATTTAAATTATATAATTTTCAATTTGTGAAAATATGGTTTGTTTATTCCTAAATGGGGATAAAAAAAGACTTGGAAAAAAAGTATTTCAGTCAAAAGTATATGAATAGTTAATAGTCCCAAATACAAAATATTTCTATAATTATTTTCTGTATAGGGGACATTAATTACAGGAAGTTATCTTAATTTGATATTTTATTTTGCGTTTTAATCACAAAATTAAATGAATTGTTTGTATATTAGAAATGAAATACAAGTGTAAACTACGAATAATTAATTTTATTTAGTATCTTTAATTAAATCCTCTTCTAAGATCATTCTCTATCTGAGATCTCATCTATCATCTAAGATCTCATGACAGGTGTGGATGAAAATAAGAAGAAAAAAAATGAAATAAAATCATCTTAATGAAAATTTGTTTTGCTTCATGTTTAAAAATGTTGACTGGCGAAGTAATTATAATTATATTTGATATTGGTGATTTTCATATTGATTATAATAATAAAGAGGTTAAATTATAACGTAAGTGAAGGTAAAAGAATTGTTTAACACAATTTATAGAATAGTTTTAACAGTATAATTATTACATAAATAAAATAAATAATTAAACATATCATTTATAATCGAATACAAACAAAAAATAAATTTATTTCTTAGACAAAAAAAAAAACAAACATTTTTTTATCGTAATAAAACCAACATAAAAAGATAGTTTATATTTTATGATTTGAAGTTATATAAATATGAGCTAGCAAACACTGAGGAAAATTCAACAAAATAACTAAGACATGTAAAACCATAGAATGACAGTGTTACAGACAAAAAGAAAATATAAATCAGGAGAAGAATATAGAGGACGTAAGACCATATATATGGAATGTATTGAGCAATAGAATGAACAAGGAATATCGTGTCGGAAATAGAAGCGACGTGTGTGAAAGGGAAAAGAATTATGTGGGAGTGCTATATGAAGAAAGACCCTTTATCCATTTTTAGATACGTCAGCGACACTAGAAATATTTATAGATACCTTTTATTGTGGTAAAAGCATGACGTCTATGATAAAATTTCTAACTTTTTAAATTTTTTAAAACTTATTTATTGATAAATATTGCAATGCGTATCAATTAAGGACATTTATAATAGTGTTCAGAGAGCACAATCACACTCTATGTACAATAGATATTCATACCTAAAGATTTTTCGTTGTTATGAATTATTTACGTTTTTCATATTAAATGTTGTTCAAAGTGATTTCCTTGCGCATTAAGACAGACTCGGTCGGCATCTTTCTTCAATAGCAGCAGTGGCAGAATGGTATATGAGTTATTGTTTCACAAGATTCAATTATCCTTCTTCGTAAGGAATTAAGTCATTGACAGGACTTGCTCAATCATATCCCATACCTCATGTACCAATCAATGGGTTGGCCGTACAGGACCAGTGGCTTGGCTTGCACGCTCTGACATGCACCTGACACCACTAGATTATTTTGTTTGGGGTGACATCAAACAAAAAATCTAAGCAAGTCCGGTCAATGACCTTAATTCCTTACGAAGAAGGATAATTGAATATTGTGAAACAATAACACATATCCAGTGCCGTTCTGCCACTGCTGCTGTTGAAGGAAGATGCCGAGCCTGTCTTAATGTTCAAGGAAATCACTTCGAACAACATTTAATATGAATGTTAATGTTTACAATTAATTAATAAAGTAGTTAGAAGAAATAAATAGGTTTTATTTATTTCATATAACGCAAATAATTCATAACAACAAAAATCTTTAGGTGTGAATATCTCTCAACAAAGCGTTTGCGGACATACCTTTAGAGGAAATGTTTTTCTTGTTTTGAGGTCCTTAATTCATTTTTGCAGTTTGGTCACTTAACCCTGAGACACCCTGTGTAAATAGAAGTTAAATGCACTCTCGAGTTAACAATAGGTGCATTCATTCTTTTGATTTATGAATACGCTTCTACACTTGCATGGTCTTAAAATTTTCTTATAGTTTAAATTTTATAATCTCCGAAATAATTCCATTTAAATAAAATACTGTATAATAAATAATAATAGATGATCTTTATACAGCACAATAATCTATTATTAAATTATTAATAAATAAATTACAGTTCATTAAATGATTAATATACTCATAGTAAATTAGGTTCATTTTCTCATCTAACATTAAGGTTAGATGCAATTAACAATATACTTAAATGAATATTCGCAAGTAGTTATGAATATAGAATAGTAATTTAATATAATTAAAGAATTACGTTTATTTCTTATTTTCTTTTTGGATAAGTTCGGAAAGTTATAATTCTTTAGCGTATTAAATAAAATTAAGGTCACTTATTTTATAAATATTATGTGTAGCCATTTTCATTAATGCTACCGTTCGCTAATGAATCTTCTTAGCCTTAACTAATATTTGTTTTAAAGAGCAGTTATTTACATCGTTTTGTTAGAGTTTTAAGTTTATAGCAAGGGAGTTAGCTTTAAGACATTATATATTTAAACCATATCCCTCATTTCACAGTCTGAAATATAAACAATAACAACAGCCATTAATAATAAAAAAATAAAAATAACTTTTGTTATATTACGATCTTTTTTATTATCTATATACATATATTTATGCATGATAAAATTGCACAAAAATAAATAAAACTACATGAAAAAAAAATCTCCCAAAAGTGAAAAAAAGTTATCCTTTTTTCCTCCAATAGATATATCATCTATTCAGAGTGAGCGAATTTTGCAAACTGGCTGAATAAAGTGGTATATTTTGTTAAATTCATTCGGCTCATTCAAAGAAAAAAGCACAGAAGATGACATTTTTTTTTCAATTTTATGAAGTTAAGATAAAACATTGCCTCGGATTGAATCATATATCGGACATTGTGCTAAAATATGGTATAAATCTTCGTTTACATGATTATTACACAAAGGACAATTATTTTGAGGGTCAAAGTTGATTATATTTCAGTTTGCAGATATATTAAAACTGTAATCATTGGAAGTGTGTGCATGATAATTCTTTAAGCGTAATAAGATAAGCTGGTTGTAAGGTACGGGCGAACTTTATGTGTAAGAAAAAAAAAATATATATAGGTTATAATATAATATAATAGGTCCCTGGAAGTACGGTAGGTCATCTTCTTGTTATAAGTATCAACAATGTTATAAGTATCTTTTTCTTATGAGTATCAACAATGTTACATAATGTCTTTGTTAGATATTTCTAATCGTATATTTTGTTGACAGAGAAGCGGTTTAACTTATGAAAACAGAAAAAAAAAATTATTAAAAAAAAATGTACCACTACAACCCATGAAGGGTCTTGGGTTCAGTACTATGTGAGGAATTAATGTTTCAAGACCAACGATTGTGCAGGGAGGTGATTGGGACGAAATAATGTTCAACCGCCAGGTTTTCCCCCTTAATTAATTACGAGTACCCACTTTATAAAGGTGTGCCCCAGGTCGATCCATGGCTGATAAAAAATTACAAGTCATCAGACGGATTCAAACTCGTGACCTTTAATTCTGAAAATCAGTGCTCACCCACTGAGTTACTCCGCTCTTCAGTTATATTTATACATATTTTTATTTGAACGGTCCAATTCAAGTAGTATTTTGAAGAATTCCCTTTGGCAAACTATTGTTGTTCATTTTTAAAAACTTTATTGACTAGTTTTATAGCGGAATAAGATATACCTATGTGTTAAATCTGATTATCTGATAATGTATCTTGCATCGGCAGTTAAAATATTTTTTTTCCGATTTCGCATTGATTATTAAACGTTGACATGAGTAATAATAAACAACACCTATCCCAAAACAGAAGTAGATACAAAAGCGGCGATGCTCTAAAAGATTCATCGGAATCCTGATATCGGCTGGTTAATATTGAATAAAGACGAAGATAGAATGGCGGTCGGTAACCTCCTAGGTCGCAAGGCCGCAAAAAATTTTCAGCAACCCGCAGATTCACTTCAATAATTCATTTTTCTGAATAAAACAGCTAGGACATTATGTTTCGATTGATACGAACACTATATACTTAAAATTGGTTAATACACCGTTGTTTAAATGTTAAATACGAAAAAAAATATTTCAACAAATAATTTAAGTAGTTTCAGTACTTTTAATGTACAAGAAAGTCGACAATACAAAATAAAATTTAAAGAAATGTAATAATATTATTATGATAGAATATTTCATGATAAATCTACAATGTTAGATCCATTGCAGTATTGTCCTTTTGCATAACTTGGAAAAGGAGGTATTTGAAAGTTGACAGGGAAGAGGCATGACGGATGATAATAGGGCCTTTAATACACGTAATACAAAAACTGTTACAATATATGATATAATACAATTATACAAAACAATAGTTAAAACTTCTATTATAATATAATTATTCTAATATAATTGTAAGTATGTTTTTCAACATTCACTCACTACACAAACTACTCAAAAATTAATAGGAATATTGTAAGTTATCTATTGTTTTAATTTTTAATTTTATTTTTATTATAAAATACATTGATAATTAATACAAATATTTTACCTCGGGATAGTTTGTAATGGGTCTTTACAAAAGCTTTCTCAACAGCCAAAGCAAAAGCCACATGTATATCCTTTATCCTTTATCCCAATAAAGGTGTATAATATATGAGATATAACACACATGGATATGGGATAAAGGTCTGGAGACAGTATGGGAAGGAGAGATGTGAAATGTCCAGATTTTCAAGACATTGATGAAGAACTTATTCCCTATGAGTTTGCGAATTGTCGACAAGAAAATGGAAATCTGAGCCAATTATTGCTCAGGTTTGGGGAATTTACTCCTCTATAATTTCTTTACCATAACGAACTGCAGTGAGATAAACCCCCACAATATGGAGTAGAGTCCGTCCTCCCGATTAGACGCCATCGCACTCCTACCTCTAGAATGCATTGAAGGAAGGAAACACAAACTGTGGCAGTGAGCTTGATAAACCATCTCCTGTTCTCGAAAGACTCTCCGGCGGCTACGATCGCTATAAATACAGAAACGCGACTCGGCTGTAAACATAACGCCATTCCAATTTGTATCCTCATTTTGACGCTCGCTGCATCATAATATTCGGAGTTGCCGGTGAGGCATTGTTGCTGCAGGTCGTGTTAAAGGGGCATACGATTTTAGACCAACTTCTTGCAAACGTTTACGAATGATTTCAAAACATTAGACACTTCATTTAGGCTCTGTCGGGCACTATGAAGTGTATTGCTTTTTTTAGTAATTGAAACATTTTTCATAATGCGCTGAGATCCACTAACTGATCACTTAATGGAAATTCCGGTTGCTCTGAATCTGGCCAAAGTCCGTTAATAATACAATCTGGGACACGCCAATTGCATCAGCGATATATTCTTTGTGGTTTCCTTGACCACTCTTTCTCACGATAATGTCTTTCCACCATTAAACAGAATATTACTGGAATCAAATTGAGAAAAGTCGAAAACAACTGTTAATTTATATAATGACTATTCTTAAAAAAAATATCCTATTAATTTTCTTCTGTGTATATATATATGTAATGAAATGAAATAAACCAAGGAAATATAATTTTCCCAAATTGAATTTATGTTTCTAAGATGGGTTGGACTCGATCAATCATCATATGGACAAGAAGATTCAGTGGTGGATTATGGCGGCCAATAGGTGCTATTACGGGCTTCAGCGGCATCTATAAAGCAATTCTGTTTTTAAGACCACCAATATACGGTAGTATAATCTATCAGATCTATAAGAATCTGAATCAGGCAGATTATTGAATTATAAATTATAGAAAGATAATCTATAAGACCCGAATTAGGTTATAATCGTCTCATATAATCGTCAAAGTAATGGACGCTTGCTTAGCTTGAAACATTATTTAAATACGAAAAAAGAAGTAACAAAAAAGGTGATTAAAAGGTAACAGTGTAAAGGGATATAAAAATAATCATTGCCCACGCGATCAAACTGCCGTCACGCAAAGCATTTTATTGCGACGTCTTCATAGAAATGGCACTACAAGAGACAAGCCGGTCCGCGAAGGACGGGGAGGTCTCGGTAACACTGATTCTATTATCTAAAAGGGAGAGTGGATTGCCCCTGGCTACGTGACTTCGTTCTGGGTCCTCAAGGCTCGCTTCGTTACTAGCCTAGATTACAGGAGCAAGCTTAATTCGTTCAGCCAGGACTAGGACTCCGCTGACCTAGTTCGTCAGCTATACCAAAATTCCTCCCCGGAAAATCCGCAATGATGGCATCTTGCAACGGTTCCTTGTAGAGTTTAGTAAATTGGTATTTCACGGATCCTCTAGCCATGTTTGTAGCTGAAATCGAATATCTATTTGCTCATAGTCGTTGAAAATTTACATAATTTCTTATTCTTGGTACAAGAATAGATCATATGATAGTATATCTATCTCCCCTCTCCCCCTCCCTTGTAACGACTTTTATTCTCCCTGCGACACTTAAGGAGACAGGTAGTACTTCTTTTATTTCTTTCTTATTTCAGCTTTCTCAATCTCTTCCCTCCTTCCTTTCATTCCTTTTCTCTGTTTTTAACTCCTTATTATATTATACATTGTCTGTACATCTTGATAGACTTTACAATATCTCAATTTTCTATCTAACTACTCCATTCTCAATGTTTTAATTTTAATATTTATTTTCATTTCTTATATAACTTCTTATAATTTCTAAATATAATTTCTTATATTTCTTTTTCATGTTTTACATTTTGTTCTAAGATTCCCATTGTAACACTTTTGTCACCCTTTTTTATTATGCCTACTTCATCATTCCACACTTTGTAACGGTTTTTATTATTTATCTGTTAGTTCTTAGTCATTATTCTAACAATTTCATTTTACTTTATATTTATCTATTTTATTTTTCTATTTTTTTTATTTTTTTTTATTTTATTTTTTTATTGTTTATTATCTTTTTTACCATCATTACTTATGTTTCTCATACCTTGTTATTTGGTTATTTTCTTAGCCCTGATGAAGGCCTGAACTTCAGGTCGAAACGTCGGCATATGTAAAAAATAAATATTATCATTTATTTTTGCTTCCCTGTTTGACTGAACACCCCAACCATTCTTCTCTTCATTATACACGACAGTCAACCAATTACCAATTATGATAGTATATCTAGTTATACTAGCGAAGGATAATGTATAATGACAACTATGCCCAATGCATTAGAGGTAGTGGGAGTGGGAGAGGGGATGAATTACATACACAAAGCAGTTGCTCAGTAATTAGTTTATTACCTAATATCATATAATATTGGGAAGGGCCCAGTATGACTTGCTAACCCGATGCCAGAGCCTATTTAGGAAATCGTCAATTCAAATATACCACCACATTCTCGACGTTAGAGCGGATATTTTGTAAGTTTTCTGGTCAATGCCAAAAATGGTTTCCAAAAATAAAAGAGAATTTCCGGACCATCTACCTTACAAAAGAAAATTAATTGAAATGAGCATACCGATAGTAAGCTAGGATTCATGAAAAACAATCAAAAAAAGGTACAAACTTAAATCAACGAAAAGTATAGTTAATTTTTTATTGAAATTGAGATGATGTTTTGAACATTTATAATAATGTCTGATTAATTAAAGTAGGAGCTATTTTGAACGAAGACAGAAATTTATATTTCTATGTTAAGTTGCTGTTGATGTATGTAACTGTCGAAAAAAACAACATTGTAACGACAGGAACAACCACTTCAAAGAATTTCATCAAAATCTTCAAGGTCAAATTTGTCCCATATCGATCTACAGATCTACCACCGTTCCAGTATTGAAGCCTAGCAAAATGTTTGTATCGACTTTATTTATTTTAGAAAGAAAAACAAAAGTGGAGAATACGATTCGCTAACCCCCTTGAAATTCTGAATCCAACGGTACGCCATTCATGGTATTTGAGCATGACAGCAGCTTATATTTGGTACAAAACCGGTTTCGAGCCTTACTGTAATAATATATGTGGGATACAGTTGTAAATATCTTGAATAAATAGCTAAAAAAAAAGTGTTTTTTCGAAATTCAAAAAAGAACGTTTCAGTTTTCTTGGAGAATAATATATTTTTATAATACGGTCATGTAATAAACCAAAAGAACCAGCATAAACCACAGAAAAAAAATATATTTTTAGCTCAAATAATTTTTGAGGAATAGTTCAAAATCTATATCAAAACACATTTGTTTTCCTTTTTTTTTTTTATTTTATAATTTTAATATTTTATCACACAAAAACCATAAGTGAAAAAAATCTAAAATTTTGTATTTTTCTTTATATTAATGCAGGCAAGGTATATCCAAAAAATATCAAAATTCAAGACCTATAGATTCAAAATCGTTATTCAACTGCTTAAATTGATATGTGATATTATTTAATTTATATTAATAAATTTTAAACTTTTAACGAATTTTAATTTTTATCACAGAACTTTCCGAACAACTCCCCATACCTTCTTTCGAAATACAGAATATATAAATAGAATTTTCATTCGGATGGATATTTAATGATTTATAAAGTGGATATAAGGTATTCCTGGAACGGTTAAACGCTCGACTGGTCACGTATCAACACCTACTTATCTTCAAGTTGTAATTGATCCTTACATGGAAAATATTTCCACAGCCCACGAGTAGATTCCAGGAAAGTGTGGAGGGCTTTTATCGTCACAAATGACAGTTCTCTCAATTTCCGTTAAGTTTTCCTTTAAATTTATTGTTGGAATACAATCATGCAGGTAGGTGGTTTCATTGAAATATGATTTTTTTTTTTAAACTAGATTAGATAGAAACAAAATTTTGTTTTTATTTTTTTGCAGTAAAATTCTATTTACTTACTATTACTATTTACTATTTGAATTTTAAAATTTAAAATTAACAAAGCCTTGCGAAATAATAATAAAAAAAATTCAATAACATATTTCAAACCAACTTTTTTTTTAGATTTTCTATTTTATTCCTCCCCTTCCTAAAAAAAAAATTAAAATGTATTAATTGTATATATTTCAGGTGTAAAAAAAAATAAATTTCTGATTTCACTTTTTCAGCCATTATAATTTTATGTACCCCCGATACACATCTCATGTAAATGATAAGCATAACTATAATGTATATAATGATGTAGAGATGGTTGACCGTGAAATAACAGGAAGAGGTGGTCGGAGGGTGCGGTCAAATAAATACTAAATTTAAAAAAAAATAGTATTGTTAATTATATTATTATTTATTATTAATTATTATTAGTATTTTTTTTATTTATTAAAAAAAAAGTTATCTTCAAAGGGTGGTAGTGAGGTTGATATCGAACATAAAATAAATAATGGGAAAAGAATAATAAGTTCGATAAATTCAACCCTATGGAGTAAAGAAATAAGATTAGAAACTAAAAAGAAGATATACCATTCCTTTGTAGAAAGCGTAGCCACTTACGGATCAGAAGTCTGGACACTGATAAAAAAGATGGAAAATAAGTTGCTTTCCATGGAAATGGATTTCTGGAGAAGAAGCTGTGGCATATCCAGAATCGACCGGATCCCAAACGCAGCTATTAGAGACAAGGTCGGATGTCAAAAGAACATCCTTAACCTGATCGGGACCAAATGGTTAAAGTGGTATGGCCACTTAATGCGGATGGATGAGAACCGCTGGCCAAAGAAAATTTATAACTATATGCCACCTGAAAGAAGGAAGCGTGGAAGACCAAAGAAGAATTGGATAGAGGACGTGGAGGAAAGCATGGCAGCCAGAGGGCTTCGTGAAGGAGATTGGATGGACAGGGAGCAGTGGCTTTTGGGTGTTGGGGATATGACTCCTTAAGTTGTATAAAACCCAAATAAAAAAAAAAAAGTATTTTTTTCTTAATTATTACTCCTTGTATATACTTTTGATTATTATTTTGTTCTATTTATTTTATTTTTTTGTACATATAGTGTGAATGTCATCCTACCTCACTATAACCAATGTCCAACAGACAGATTGTTATAATAGTCAATAAAGAAATTTAAAAAAAAATTATTACGCCGACGTTTCAACCCAAATTGCAGGTCTTCATCAGGGCGTGGCAAGTGGCACTGCAGGAGGCAGTTGATAGACTGGTCTATTTGACTTGAACTCTATCAACTGGCTTAATAATTACAAATACTATTTTTTTTTTTAATTTTATATTTATTTGACTGCACCTCCCGACCAACTCGTTCTCTTAAAATGTATATAAATGTTTGAGTTCTAAGAAAAATAATGAATATAAATATAACTTTGGCTCAACTTAAAAGACGCTGTATCATGTAGAGATATTCTCGGTGAAAATTTCAAGAATTTAGGGAGTTTTTATTTATTTTTTTTTATTTTAGGAATTTGAAAAGAAAGCATAAATGAGTTACAACAATAAAGTCACCTTAGAGATATGATTTACCATATAGAATGTATGACCAGAGATTTATCCAGCAATAAAAAATTTAATTTTGTTATTGGACCCATTTTTCCATACATGAAAGAAATAGTAAAAAAATAAATTCTATTAGATCAGTATAATAATGTTGGGAATGTCCTATGTTCCACTATTTTATGCAGGTCAATAAAATCTTCTAAAATTTACCAACTCTAATTTAGTAAGTTTACGTTGAAAAAGTGAAAATGGGTATTAGTCAATACATGAAGTGGTGCCCCGAACTAAAATTGTAGCTTAAATTAATGTAACGAATTTTGACAAGAAAATATTTCTTGAATGATAGTTCAATGGCTTAAATGACATATTCTCTGTTATGCCAGTTAAAGGGAGGAGCGAATCCCAAAAGTGAGGCTACAAAAAAAAAAAAAAATAATAATAACAAAATAATAAAAATAATTTGTTCTTTATGAGGCTACATATTCCGGAGAGAATTGCCGATAGCAAACAAGGAATCAATCCAGTTATCAGTTATCATTCCTTAGTCATTCTTGCTGGAGACTGATCATCTGCAGCATTACATCAATTTTTCCTGAATACGTCCGAAATGTCATCATTCATTTTTTTCCTTTTTGTTTTAATACGAACTTAATTAATGTTTTGAAATTGTATTCATAACTATTACTAATTTTTAAAAAATTCATTTCGGATTTAGCTTTTCTTAAATTAATTTATTTCTTATAGATTCCATTAAATTACAAAAACCAAATTTTAAATGTTAAATTCTGGATGTTTTCATAGTTTGGATCTTTTTTTTTTTTTTTTGTTTATTTTTTTATTCAGACCTGTCACAATGGTAATGACAACCAGTGAATGTGAGGTTGATTCGAAAAAAAAAATAATGTCATGAAAGGCATTACGAGGATCAGTGCCCAGCGGCACCTCACTCGGCGTGATATCTACATTAGGCGAGGAGGTCCCTCATCCAGCTCCTCTTCAGTCTCCTACAGACGTTAGCTGGCATATTCGTAGTGGCCATGTCATTTATAAGTGTATTAGGATGTCCTTGTAAGTTGTCATGGAATCGTTTGTAATGAGTTCGTATGTGTTCGTTAACAGTCGGCATATGGAGGTCACTATGTAAGGTTATGTTGCTAACGTACCTAGGTGATTTTGTGATTGTCCTGAATGTTTTTGCTTGAAAGGTTTGAAGTTTGTTTAAGTGAGTCTTTTTAGCAGTTCCAATTATTTGTGATGCGTAAGTCCAAATAGGTTTTAGTAAGTAATTGTATGTGTTCAATTTCTGTCTAAGTTTTAATTTTGAATTTTTCGAAAGAAGTGAGTTCAGAATTCTTAATCTTTGATTTAGCGTTTTTCGTTTCTTGATTATATGTGGGCCCCACGTCACTTTTCTGTCAAATGTCAGACCAAGGTAGTGAACGGTGTCTGTCTGTGGAATCTGTGTATTGTCAAGGAAAACTGGAGGGCATGTTTCATGTCGAAGCGTAAATGTGATGTGCTGTGATTTTTCTTGATTTAGTCGGATTTTCCAAATTTTGAACCAGTCATGTAATCTTGTTAAATACTGTTGTAGGGTCAGTGAGGCGTATGTTGGATTTTTGTGTCTTGCTAAAATTGCTGTGTCGTCTGCATATGTCGCTGTTAAAATGTTGGGACTGCAAGGTATGTCATGGGTGTATGTGATATAGAGTAGTGGGGCGAGTACTGAACCTTGAGGTACTCCTGCTGAGATAGACCTGATGGAAGATAGTTCCGAGCCGTGTCAGACCGAGAAAAATCTATCGGAAAGGAAGGATTGTAAAATTAGATAATATGTAGGTGGGAGTATTGTCTTGAGTTTAAAGAGAAGACCCTGGTGCCAAACTCTGTCAAACGCTTGAGCAACATCCAGAAATACACCAGTTGCACATACCATCAATTTGGATTTAGGGCACATCACTC
Source organism: Nezara viridula (assembly GCA_928085145.1). Classification (NCBI taxonomy): domain Eukaryota; kingdom Metazoa; phylum Arthropoda; class Insecta; order Hemiptera; family Pentatomidae; genus Nezara; species Nezara viridula. Next base: position 93,349,689 of record OV725081.1, read on the forward strand.
AACTGTAGACCAACTACATAGAGTAACGGACTACATATCTACAGCACTAGAGCAGAAAGTTTGGATCTTGAACTGAAAATGAATTTCAATAAATTAATTGTTTATTTCGATTTTTATAGATTAGTCATCTTTTTTTCTCAAGTTTCTAGGTTGCTGTAAACTATTATATTTTCATTAAATCAAAGTCATATTCTATGCAAGCTTGAATTATTGCTATCGTGTTCAGAAAAATAAAATATTTTCTATTTATGAATGAATGAAAATAATTGTATTATTCTAGGACAAGTGTCCCTTTAGAACGAGTTATAAATACGGAATATAAATTAACATGTTGGTGGGTCCATAAAATTTAATTAAATATTTACAAGGTGAGTGGTAATAAAATAAATATAAAAATAATGAAAAGATATAAAAACGCCCATAAACATAAAATAAACTGAGAAAAGTAAAATAAATAAACAAGATATCAACTAATCACAAAATAATCAAAGTATTCGGGTATACTTTGTGAATCTTACGACAGATTTTTAAGTACATTTAATCTTCAGATCCCGAAGATAAAGTGTAGTGAGCAATTCATTAGACATTTATTTATTAATTATTATTTATTAATTTATGTATATTTTTTATTTGTTTGTCTAGTGAGTCGAATGATGAATACATAAAGAGTTATAAAGTATAAAGAGGTAAGAAATATAAATGATTTTGATTACCACATCCAAAGGTAAGAATCATCAGAGATCTTCATGCTTTGACAACCGTAGCATGCCATTGTGGGCGGAAACTGTGAAACATACCCGCTCCCTTTAGCGTTCCACCCACACTCGAAGCCTTTGGTTCATTAGATCCTTTGTTGGAATGTTTGATACCTACGTGGGTAGCAATTGAATTAATGGAAACCGTTTAAATAAATTCCTCCTAAACAAATGACATTCTCGTGTTCCTTATAATTATAAACAGCTAACGAATCGGCAACTGGTGAAAAGCCTGCAGCAATGGAAACTAAAGTTTCTTACTTTTTTATGTATTAATAATAGGAATAAAGAAGAAGTTTGTAATCTTGAAAAAAAAATCAGTTTATTACTGGAAACCTTTAATTATTGATTCTGATAATTAAAATTCCCCGAAACGTCAACAAATTGATAATAGTTGCTTTTTATTAATAAATCGCGGTATAAGGAAACCTAGTTGGCAGAATTTGATCAAATAGATATTTTTTTTATTGGATTTTCAATTTTGATAACCTAATAATTCCACGAAAGAAAAAAATACACACAAATATAAAATATATAATTTTTTTATTTTATTATTCCTTAAAGACATTTACAACTGTATTAAATAAATACATCTAGTAAATTAGAACATAATGTATATAATCACATGAAAAACACTTGCTGAGTAACTACCCAATGGTAGCACTCTAATGATATGTTTACATTAGGAGATCACGGGGCCATCTTCTTTTCAGACGCCTCGGAGGGTTATCAGGAATTGAAGAGGAAGCAAGGCTAGAAACGAGAGGGTTGGGATGATTCTGAAGTTTATTATGGAAGGATAGGTATCTGGATTGGGCCAGATTTTTATATTGTCAATTCCTGAAACAAAAGGAACATTAAGGTCATTATGGATGGTTTTCTTTGTAACAAAGTAGGGAGAATTGAGGATTTTACGAAGGATTTTGGATTGTAAAGATTGGATACGAGAGGAATTCGATGGTTTAGTGGAGCCCCATAGCTCAACTCCGTAAGTCCAAATAGGCCTTATTATAGTCAAGTATATGAGTCTTTTTTAATTAATTGGAAGATTAGAGCGTTTGTCTAGTAAGTGCTGAAGTAATCGGAAACGTCGAGCGGTTTCTTGTCGTTTCAGTCTAGTATGAGGATTCCAAGTTTGTCGTTTGTCCAGGTGGAGTCCTAGGTATCGGATTTGCTCAACAGGGATAAGTGGAGTATTGTTAAAGGAAACTGTAGGACAGGAAGTTGTTATATAAAATATAAATATAGACCATACAGAGTGAATTTCAAAACAGTATAGTATTGATATTTGGAAATAAAAAGAGAACAAAAATAGGAAATGACTTAACAGAGAATACGTATTATTGTAAAAGTCATTCAAAGATCACTCAAGTAATAATTTCTGGTAAGGATTCGTTATATTAATCTAATGCCACAAAATTAGTTCATCTTACCAGTAATCAGTGCAGAGTATTGGAAAAAACTCATTTTTACATTATCAATAGAAATTTACAGAATTAATAGTGGTAAATTTTAGAAGATGTTACTGACCATAAAAAGACAAGAAAAATAGGAATTTCCTAAAATTATTTTATTTATAATGGATTCCTTCATTTATTTCTTTTTTTTTTTTGAGTAATGACATTCTGTCATATGGACAATAATTATAGTGAGATAAGACAACATTTACACTATGTACACAGAAAATAAAATAACTTAAAGATAAAAGATAATAAAAAAAAAAAAAAAACAGAGAATTACCTATATACACTAATGCGAGGGCCAGACTTGTCCCTCCAACTATAGAGGGAAAAGCTGGACTCCAGGAGAACCCTGAGTTGCACTGTCAACCGAATGACCTAATGTAATTTTTTTCTATTCCTTTTCTAAATGTAAAATTGCTATACGCAACCTAAACGTAGTTCTATCAAGTAATAATGAAATAAAAAATGCTAATTTGCCATTGCTCTATAAAACTCTTTTCAGATACATTCAATAAGAGCACTCATATCTTTTCCTCGAATTTCAAGTTATCGTGGATTTTACTGCGTTTTTACCTCCTTTTTACTGCGAAATCTCATTTATGCCTTCTATTCAAATTCTCTAGAAAACAGAAAACCTCTCTACATTCTTGATCTTTTTACCCCACATTCCCCTATCCACTGCTTGAATAAAATATCACAATCCACCGACTTAGTATATCTTCTTATAGAACTGCTTCTAACTAAAAATCTTTTATACTATTGTAGCCGTAAGTTTTAGTAATTATCTAAGTAATTCTTTTTTTTTAGTTTTTTTTATATCTTTAAAACAGCAGTTCCTTCATCATAGCCATTCCTAATAATCAGTATGGTGGTAAACATCATTATATGCTTGGTCAGTAATTTGCATTCGTTGAATTTAAACACTGTTATAAATCTCTCGATATAAAACAAACATGCATTTCGCTCACTGAATTAAGGCTCCTACACACACAACGGCGATATGCCCTGGCGATACGATACTTTGTCGATGTCGGGGCGGATTATCACGCTCTTTTGTTAGGAGCCTTTATTGGTAACTGTAACACAAAAATAAGAAAGACTATGAAGTTGAAATATCAATGGGTAGTTCCCATTATGCTGCTGATATATGGATATTAATTAGACTGGATTTGGAAATATTCGTACTCATGATGTTAAAAAAAAAATTAACAATTCAAAATATGAAAATTGTTTTCGAAAACTAAATGTCCTCTGTAAGTAGAAATAGAAAAATCATCTTTATTCTGGGACTAGGTCCCTTTAGAATAACAGTATTGTTCATATAAATTAACCATAAATCTGGCCAAAAGACTTATTACAATGAATAATAACAAAATACTAATAATAAATTAAGTATTAATTAAGTTCTTAGGATAAATTAACGAGAACAGTTGGGTAAGAGAATGAAATCACCGAATGAAATTAGAAAGGAACACAAAATCAATTTTATAGGTAAAGCATTGTAGTGATGGAATATAAAAATTTAAAAAATAATAATAACTGTTAATATGTAAGTAAAGAAATTGTAAAAACAAAAAGAAAAAAGTATATACATATGTTCCCTAAGATATTAAGTGATTATGCGTAAAGATTAGGAGAAAACGAAATAAAATAAAGTGTACATATATATACACATAGTGCGGAGTGTGTTGAAGATAATTAGAAAATAAAATACATTTCAACGAAATACAATTTCATGAATAAAAAAATTATAAATTAAGAAAAACAAATTTTATCTACTCCCTAAGATATTTAAGTGATTATGCGTAAAGATTAGGAGAAGACAAAATAAAATAAAGTGTACATATATATATACACATAGTGCGGAGTGTGTTGAAGATAATTAGAAAATAAAATACATTTCACCGAAATACAATTTCATGAATAAAAAGATTAGAAATTAAGAAAAACAAATTTTATCTACTCACAATGCTTAGTGAGTGGTGATGAAAATTCACGTTCAACACAGAATAAAACAATAAAAAATAAGTGAAAAAAAAATAATATCTAAAGAAAATTAAAGTACTAGTGAATCCAAGATTTAATTTATAATAAATTTATAAGTACTTTTTTTTTTTATATATATATCTAAGAGGACAAACCCACTCTTTTCCAGGAATTGGATCACTCAATATATTGAGAGCCCTGTAACTGGAATATTTTATTATGAAAAAATAATGACTCTATGAAGAAGATGGAATAAGGTTTTGAGGAACCAGTAATTAAATTAAAAAAATTATTTTAAAACAGTTTTTATTATTATACAGCAGTATTTTGCCCCATCATGTTCGCATGCTCTTTCAGATGTATATATATATATAACGATAGTTACTTTGAAAGTAAAATAAACTAACTACATAAACGATATGGTGATTCTTGAACTCCTATTAAATGTAATTAGACGAACAACATTTTTAGAAATTATTGTTTTCTTAAGACACGGTTACATTTTACCATTTCGGGGAGCTTCATACCGAACGCCTCCTTCCGTAGATCCGCTTATGCCTGCAGGTACTTACATATTTGAAAGCTAATAAAATTCCCAGAAAAAGTAAATAATAATCAACTAAATCCGACCACTATTAGAATGGATACAGCATATTTTAATTTGAGTCAAACTTTTATTTACGAGTATATTCATATGTTTTATTAGAACCCGAACAACTCAAGCTTTCATTTGGATTATAGTTATCGTTATCATAACCATGAAATTCTCATCAGAGGAATTTTTAATTTTAATGATAGAAAAGAAATTTTCGTTCGCGAAGCTGCCGCTAACAGTTAAAATTTGAATAAACTTACTTTTCTTTTTTGGGGGAAGGCAGAGGACTAAAAAAATAATTATGCATCTATAAAAAAAAAACAAAATAATATATTATACTAAATATCCATACTAGTTTAAATAAAATATACCAGCGTTAAACGTTTATTTACACCTGTCAACTTGTGTCGAACAGCAAACGTGCTGAAAATACAAAAGAAAATGACATACCAGGTATAGAGAAAGAGAGTACTCAGCAGCACCTCTTCCCAGACTTAATTAAATTACTTTAGTTATTTAAGGAAGGAAGATTTCTCATCCAGTGCCTTTTCAGTTTCCTTATTCAGTGAGATGTCTGCTGTAGAAGTCATGTCTCTTAATAAACTGTTATGTCCGTTTTAGTTTGTATGAAATCGTTGGTAAAGTTTTGTTATATTTTGGCAAGCTACTGGCAGATAGAGGTACTGTCGTATACGTACCAACGTGTTCATGTTACGAGTTGAAATAATTTTGATTAGAAGTCTTGAAGTTTATATCGGTCCTGCTTTTTGCGATACAGTATATCGAGTATGAGTTATGTCCATTTGAGTTTAAGTAAGTATGGCTATTAAAAATTAAAGTTGAGTTAAGATCAAAGACCATACGCCTCATTGTAAATTCATGGAATGAATACTTAATAATATTTCTTGTTATTATTAAATAAGAACATTAAAAGAAATAATCATGAATGAAACGCACCAATTCAAAAAAACTACTTATTTTTCTTACATAAATAATGAATAATTTAATATCATTACTAAAGTAATTATTTTTATTTTAAATGACTGTGATGTTTTTTCAAGTGATTTATTTATGAATTTGAAATTAAATGCTTAAAAGTTAAATTATATTTTTAATATTAATTGTGATTTCAAAAACAGCCTTGAGTAAGAGATGGTAGAAGAGATGAGGAAAGAAGCTGATTGTAGATAAATAATAGATAAAGATCCTCATTTGTAACAATTAACTTTTTGAGGTTGCTACTCTTTGACCAGAGAGTAAGCTTCAAGCCTTTATCTCAGCTAATAGATAGTCTACGGTCATGCTATTGTTTTTATTAAAGCCGTTTCTAAAGCTTCTTGTTCCTGTAGTGTAAGTACATACCTTCTTTTTTTTTTTAAACCTTTATTCAAACTGACACCTTTAAGGATTAAATAGTAAAGTTTATGATAGTTGAAAAAGAGTGCTTAGATAATTTAATAACTTTAGGAATGTGATAATTCTAAAAGTTATTTTCAAACTAATAACAATCTATGGATATTCTTTCTAATGAAACTTATATAGTAACATTGAATTATAATAATATACAGACATAATTACCGCAAAATCGTCTATATTTTGTACACTACTGAATCCAGGATTTAGTTGTTACGAGGGAAGGGCTCGAGCCAAGAGTTTAAAAAAAAAAAAATATTTATAACGATAATTCCTTTCGAAGAAAAATAAAGAAACTAACTAACTCAATGAAATGGTGTCTGAGTCATTCGTTAAGTCCTCTTAAACGTAATTATACGAGCAATAATGTATTTTTGGAAATGATTTTTTAATTTTTTTTTTCATAAGACATGGCTACATTTCACAATTTTGGGAGAGAGGGGGAGGCTTCATTCCGAAACGTTTTACTATACCAACCACCATAAGTATAATAAAGATTATAATTTATGATCAAGTGCATTATTGTTACTTTTTTCCTCAAAATAAAATTCTTTGTATAATAATTTAAATATATTTTATCTTGTAAATATTGTAACGAACAAGCATTAAATAACCTAAAAGTATTAAATAAAATAATGAAGTGGATGAACTTGCATCATCACGCCAGAAAAACAAGATGACTTATATGCAGAAAGAAAAAACAAAAAGAAAAAATATTGCTGTAGACATCTGACGAAGCTATCAGCTATTAACACAGCTAAGAAAGGTTATATTGAACAGCTGACTAGCAGAAATACAAGGAAGAAAATAAAAAAATAAAACATGCATAATTTAAATATAATAATAAAAAAACGTATTATATAAAATAAAATAACAAATTAATAAATTCAATAGAAAAAGATCAAAGGTATATATAACGACGGGTGCCCATCCAACCCTCTCATCCACTCTCTAAGATATTGCTCTCTTCTTCTTAAAAACATTTGAAATAAAAGTGCCGTAAATCATATACAATTGTACTTGCTGAAGTTTGTTCCAGTGTTCCTATTGTCTCCTTATTTAAATTTTTCTTAACTCTTAACATAAAATTCTTAACTCCATCGAAATGTGCTCCCTCAACAATTGTGATGGTGCAATTTACGACATGAAACCTCCTTGTGGGCATCACTGTATATAACATCCATTCCCAACAAATCGCTGTGGATATATTACCATTACAGAAGTAATATTACTAAAATAAGCGTAATGCTAGAAAAGAAACATAAGGTATGTTATAAATGAAAAAAATCAAACTAAAAAGCTATGAGTCTCCAGCATTTTTATGTAGCCCAAAATGCAAACATCCAGTATGTTTGAATTTATTAAATTGTTATTTTATTTTATTTAACATGTTTTGTATTGTTATATTTTAGTTACCCCCATACCAGGCTGAAACGAATAGAAACCGCCCGGCGTTTTCGACTACTGCAGCACTTACTAGACAACTATTTATAAAAGACTCATATATATTATCATAATAAGGCCTATTTGGACGTACGGGATCGAGCTTTGGGACTCTACTAAACCATCAAATTCCTTTCGTATCCAATCCCTACAATCCAAAATCCTTCGTAAAATCCTCAATGCTCCCTACTTTGTCACAAATAAAATCATCCATAACGACCTTACTGTACCACATGTTTACGATTTAGCTCAATCCAGATACCTGTCCTTCCATAATAAACTTCTGAACCATCCGAATCCTCTTGTTTCTAATTTTGCTTCCTCTTCCATTCCTGATAACCCTCCGAGGCGTCTGAAAAAAAGATGGCCTCGGGACCTTCTAATATAGTAATATATTTGGAGTGCTACCAATGGGTAGTTTCTCTTCATGTTGTACATGTCATGTTACTTTTTTCATATTAACTTGTTGTATTAATCATTTAATACAGTAGATTTAATTTCCATAATAAAAAAAAAAATGCTTAGTTATGCATACATTTTTTTTCTTGTATTTATTCTAATCTGATGCTCAATATAACCTTCCTTAGCTGTATTGATTGAACCTTCTCTTACCTTCTTGGGGTATTTATCGGGATGGCTTCGTGAGATGTCTACAGCAATATAAATATATTTTTTTCCTTTTTGTTTTTTTCTTTCTGCATATAAATAATCTTGATGTAGAGATGGTTGACCGTTGATATGATATGAGAAGGAATTAGTCGAGGGTGCAGTAAAAAAAAATAAAAAAAATTAAAATATATAAATAATTTTAATTTTTGCCGACGTTTCGACCCACTTTGCAGGTCGTCTTCAGGGCTACAAAAGATACAAACATGTTGAAAATATAAAAATAAAATAAAAAATAAATATAAGTATATATAAATTACGAAGAAGTTGTCAGATACAGAAATAAAAGATAAAGAAAATAAATACATGATAAGAAAATAGATAAAAGAAAATAAATACATGAATGTTAACGAATAAATAGATTGAAAATTGAATAACTATTGTTACAGTAAAGTTAAAATATGGATAAATATAAAATATGGATAAAATAAATATAATGGATAAAATAAATATAATGGATAAAATAAATATAATGGATAAAATAAATATAATGGATAAAATATGGTTAAAATATAAATTGTGCGGACCGTTCTTGTTTGACAAGGGTTTGTTTGCTCTTTCCTTAATAGTATAAAAGGGATTTGATTATGCCTATATAAAATTATATGAGCAGCACAGAAAACTGAATATATAGCCTATTTTGTTTAGTAATATAATATATAATTCTAAGTTTTCCTTTCCATTGCTTTCCATTGCATGCATATTTTAACTTTACTGTAACAATAGTTATTCAATTTTCAATCTATTTATTCGTTAACATTCATTTATTCGTTAACATTCATGTATTTATTTTCTTTTATCTATTTTCTTATCATGTATTTATTTTCTTTATCTTTTATTTCTGTATCTGACAACTTCTTCGTAATTTATATATACTTATATTTATTTTTTATTTTATTTTTATATTTTCAACATGTTTGTATCTTTTGTAGCCCTGAAGACGACCTGCAAAGTGGGTCGAAACGTAGGCAAAAATTAAAATTATTTATATATTTTAATTTTTTTTATTTTTTTTGACTGCACCCTCGACTAATTCCTTCTCATAAATAATCTTGCTTTTCTGTCCTGATGATGCCTGAAACGTTGGCAACTTAACTAATTACCTTTTTTTTGGAGCCTCGTGGCTTTGCAGTTTGGATTTTTTAATTTATAACATAATTCCCTCATGTATTTTTTCTAGCTTCATGCTTATTTTAGTAATAAAAATAAATATCATAATTAACCATAAAATGGCATAAGTACGGACACTGTTAAAAAGGATGAGTGGTTTAGCATGAAGCCTGATATTTAACTTGTAAACAACTTGTTTTCAGGACTCCAAGCAGCTGTAGGCAACTTCAGAGGTCCAATGCCGTCCGAAACAATGGAAGGGTGGAACAAGACATTTCCCCTCGGACAAGGGCTCATTCATAGGTCGCTAAGGGATAATTAGCTTCGAATAGCCATTGTGGTCCTCTCGCTGGAATGAGGTGAAACAGTGAATCTTGATAACGCTTTGTTGAGGCGGTGGTAACCAAATCATCATAAATTGTGCGGACCGTTCTTGTTTGACAAGGGTTTGTTTGCTCCTTCCTTAATAGTATAAAAGGGATTTGATTATGCCTATATAAAATTATATGAGCAGCACAGAAAACTGAATATATAGCCTATTTTGTTTAGTAATATAATATATAATTCTACGTTTTCCTTTCCATTGCTGACATAGAAACACTTCGATCTTTACATAGTTAACATTTATTTTTTAGAGATCCCGCGAAAGGATCTTGACAACCGAACTAGTTTTCCTCGCTAACAGCAGCACCAGTAGTTCTCATCAATTGCACTTACAAGATTGCAGTTAATAACTTTGGGGAAGATCGATTTTCTTTACTGCCTATGATCGATGTATAAACCCGTTCTTATTTTTTTAGCGACCATCTAGATAATCTAAACCATCTAAATTGAAACATCAGCTGGGTGTTTGGTTGTATCACTTTTCATTAACATTTTCACTGACGATAAAGATTTATAAGTTACATCACAAAAAAGTATTCCAAGGGAGTATGTCGAACAAATAACTTTCTTTTCCAAGATTGCCATATTTTTTCCATGTCAAAGATAAGACTTATAATTTTACTTGACTATTTCTCAACTTTACATGACCATCTCAATATTTCCATTGCTAACTAAAGTATTTAGTTAATAGTTAATTAAAACTTGGTGGGTGAATGAACCACAAATTATAATTTGTTTTAGGTAATTTATTTCATGATATAGTTTATTTTTATGGCAAGACGCTAACAGTCATGTTTCACAGTAGGAAAATACGGTATAAAAGACAACAGTTATGTGAATTGCAACTTACTTAAAGTTTCACTTTTTACAGATTATATATAACATTAAAAGAAAAAGTTCCTAATATATTCAAATCGTGTTCCTGTTATTTGTTTATTATTTCAAGACATGAGTGTATGTGGCTATAGCGCTCTCGCTCAAACTCCACTGGCTTTAGCACCAGTTGAGAAATGTTGAGAGAGTAGCACAGGGATCTCTTGGACTCCTATTGTTTTCCTTATATAGTTGGAGAGAAAAGCCTGGCTTGGGGTTCCCTGCCTGATTATATATATGGTATATAGGTATGACTGTGTTTTTATGTTTTTAATTTACTTACTTTTACCTGCATTTATCAAATGTAACCTCCACTAGCTTGTTATCCACTGATATCTTATTATTATGTTATTTTATTCTTATTTTAGCTTTACTATAACATTACTTATTGAATTTTCAATTTCTTTATTCGTTAACATTCATTTTCTTTATCTGTTTACCTACAGTTATCAAATGTAATCTTTATTAATTTGTTATACACTCATTTCTTATCTTTTATCACAGTCTGTTTACTTTTAACTTACATGCTATATTCTGCCTTGTTTTCTATTTTTGTTCATACTTATTTTATATTTTTGTTTGTATCTTCTATATATATATATATATATATATATATATATATATATATAATACTTGACATTTGAACTACATTGTCACCAACTATATCTCTGATGTCATCTTATTATTTCTTTATCAGACAACTGTTTCTATTTAATATCTACTTAACATTCATTTATTTTATTTTTACCATGTATCTTTTATATTTTTATCTTTTGTAGTCGTGATGAAGACCTGCAAGGTGGGTCGAAAAGTCGGCGTAATAAATTAATAATAATATTTTTATAATTTAGTATTTATTTGACCGCACCCCACGATCAACCTCTTCTCATATTATATCACGGTCAACCATCTCTAAATCATTACGTATTTTTAGGTTATTTTAGTTTATTTTTTTCTACATAGTTTTTGATTATTATTTTACTTTTGTTAATTTTATTTTTTATGTGTATATGGGGTGAATGTGTTCATATATCACTATAATTATCGTTCACGTGACAGATTACTATATTTCTAAATAAATAAATTTAAAAAAAATATATATGTGCATTATCGAAATATATAGTCGTTTCTGCAACTATCTATACAATTTTTCTTCTATAAAAATTATGTTCTTTACCAGGTTCCACCAACGTTCCATTTTCTATGAATCATCCGTTCTATGATATGATATAAACCATGATATTTTCATCAACGAAAAGAACAAAAAAATTCCACAGAATAAAGTGTGAGTGTTAAAGAATATCCGTGTCTTTGAATCCCAGAAATATTTAGTTCGAACAATAATTAACTTACCTTTAGTCGATCGAGTAAGCAATCGTTTTAACTAATACCATGCAAGAGGTAGAGGGAAAACTTTTTGTCAATAAGTTAGACAAACTAACAGACCTACAAAGTATAAAGTTTTCATCGCAGGGGCTGGACAATATATTCTGCATTAAAGTTCTAACTGAACAGGGTGGGAAGAACTTACTGTCTAAGTGGTCTAGAGCTGCAACATCTCGAATATAAGGGAATGCAAAGTTCCAATTAGTGATTGTTAAAAACTATTTTAAAAGCATTTTAATTTTTAAATTGAATTTAATTTTATGGTACTCACGAGGAGAGATCCATCTTATATTTTCTAGATTCTAATGAAAATTAAAAAAAAAAAAAAAAAAATGATGTCTCCACTCACACGACTTTTCTACCCATTTCAGAAAAGTATTTATATCTTTACATCAAGAAACAAAAAAGAATTGAATTAGATTCATTTTCCTGAAAATTGATCAAAGAAAAGATTTTAGTACAATTTATTAGATAAACTAAAGCAATGAAACCGGCTTAAGGTAGATCAGTATAAAAATTTCAATACTCACTAATGTTGCTGATCCAAAACTTTTTGCTATAGCTTAGTATTGTCAAACAATAATTTCTGTTAAAAGTAGAGGAAATAGTTAAGATTGTGTGATGTGGGCAACAGTAAAATCGAAATCTTTCATTGGAAATTGAATAGCTGTAACTTCGTTAATAGTTGTCCAAAATAAACGATTTTTATATGGCTTTGTAGAGAATTGCATTACCTTTCAAACGGCTGTGAAATGTATAGATCCGTCGAAAACCGCATGTCGGAAATTTGACCTGATTGCAATACTTTCCTTACCTAGGAATAGATAGATAGGAAAGTAATAAGTTAAAAAAATGTGTAAAAAAATAGAATAAGCTGTATCATCGCTAATAGTGGTTCGATTCCGATGATTTTATTTTATTTTATTGGTAATTTTAATACTTTTCAAAAGTTTTATTAGGAAGTTAGGCCCTATAATATTTTTCTTTTCTTTATAACTTTTTTTCCTGAATTTTTTCGGGAATTTAGTCTATATACGAATATTGAAAGGACAATGATTAGAACATCATAGAAAAGTTTCATCAAAATCGTTAGAGCCATTTTCGCGCTACAGTCTATAGAAAAACATGTTTTTCATTTATTGCGCGCAAGCTATTCAGACAGACCAATAGCTAAAAATGTGTTTTTCAAACTCAGGGGGCTGTGAAACGTACAGATCCGTCGAGAATATACAGTGTAAAATTTTCGATACCCTCTAATATTGCTGATCAAAAACTTTTTGCCATAGCCTAATTTTGCCAAGCAATAATTTCTGTTAAAATGAGGGGAAATAGTGAAGCTTGGGTGATGCAGGCAACTTATTTTCTTACTTTTACTTAGTTATCTTTTTTCTCTCATTCAACCTTTTCTGACAACAGAATATGAACCAGTAATCTTACATTGGAATTTGAATAGCTATAACTTCGTTAATAGTTGTCCGAAATGAACGATTTTTATATAGTTTAGGCTCAACGGTGTTTATAAATTTTTTAATAAAGTTTTATTATAAATTTTAGCATAGAATATATACTTAGCGAGTTAGGCCCCAAAACATTTTTCTTTTATTTATAATTTTCCCCCTGAATTTTCTCGGGAATTTATTAGAACATTATAGGAAAGTTTCATCAAAATCGTTAGAGCCGTTTTCACGCTTTTCTTTAGAAAAAACATGTTTTCATTTATTGCGCGCATGCTATTGCAAATGGAGCAACCAATTCGTGTCACAGGCATCAGTAGTCAAAACCCTACAAAATAAAAAAGCAACAAAATCGGTTTACTAGTTCCCGAGAAAATCTTGGCACAGATAGACAGACCAATGGCTAAAAATGTGTTTTTCGGACTCAGGAAGCTTTGAAACGTATAGATCCGTCGAAAACCGCATATCTGAAATTTGATCCGATCGTAATACTTTCCTTACCTGGTATAGGCAGGAAAGTAAAAAAAAGTTAACCGACATCTTAACTTGAAAAAGACATTTCATGTTAAATATCTGTTTTTTATGAAGGTAGAGAAATGTGTTTATTACCACAATGCCCTTATAACCATGCGAAGCATATTAAAAAAACTCCAACTTTTAAGATCGGCAAAAGAGTTAATGTACTTTAGAGTTTTAAGTGTTGAGTGCAGGGGCCTGAAGTTTAGCGCTAATTTAGACCGTCATGTAAGGTGATTATAAAAAAAATCTGGTGCGCGCAACACACAATTTCACTGCTGATCTACTTTAAATAGGTATTATTTTTGGCAATCTTAGGCTATTAAAAAGTTTTTGAAGTTTACTTGAGCTAAACATGAAGCCTCACAGCTAACCTGTAACAACTTATTCGGGCCATTAAAATAACACAATTCCAATTTAGTATATCAACAGTAGGCAATAAAAACCTCGTAACTCCTACAATAGTAGTTTTCAAGGGCACTCAATGTTCTCATATATGGTGTCTTCAAGGAATATATAAACCCTTATACTTTCAAATTTTTTATTCCACTTCCAACGACGTTTCGAGCACATTAGCTCACTAACAAGTCATCAAAAAATTTGTATCTATTACAATGTAGTTTTATATTATAATTACATCGAACAACTATTTGTAGTACAACAAATACAAAAATAACCGTATTTCTGGTCTCCTTGTTTATTACGCATTTATTGCTGCATTGATGCTTGTCATTTCCGTACGGTACTACCTCCTCCTTTTATTGTTTAATTTAAACTTGCTTGCTCGTAACTCCCTCTTCTTTTGTAAATCACAAATTCCAGTCTCTGATATATGTAAATATATATATATATATATATATATATATATATATATATATATATACATATACACTTATGCTTAGAGAGATTATAGGAAAGTACATCCTATAAATGATTATGGATTGTAACAGTAATAGTTCTTAGACTCTTTTCCACATTAAGTTTATTAAAATGGCGTTTACTAGATGAATAAATGGAATTTACTAAAATATTCATTGCCTACCATCGATAGGTTAAAAGGTTTCATACTAATTTTAAGTAGATAATGTTGTGATTTCACACATGAAAAATTCATCAAATTATTCAATAATTTAAATTTCTAAATTGTTACATGATTTTTCGGAATAAACTGACAATACATACCTACTTATTTATATGTAATAACGGATCTAGAGTAATTAGACTATAGTAAATGTATTTAAGATTAAGAACGTTTTACCATACGTGAAACATTTTTATATTTCACTTCGGAGGATTTTATATACTTCTTTTCAAACCTCAAAATAATTTCAAAAATTACATGTAGTTAATAAATTTCATTCAATTTCCTCGGAAACATGAGGTTTCCGTTGAATAATATTAGTTTTCAGGAGCTAATATTTATGATTTTTTCGTCAGTCTTCATTATTATTTTTTTTTATGTTAGATGTTGTTTTTTTTTCTAGAATTGTCAACTTTCCAATGATATTAAACGTAAACATTCTGACTATTATTTCCCAAAACACATTTTGAATCTAATTTTTTTTTTTGTGCTTTAGTTGGTAATGAAATTCTTTCATAGTTTATATTCAGCCCTTTTTTTTTTTTTTGTTTTTATTACTACTAACAATGGACGACCATTAATCATTTAAAATCAACTAAATTAAAGATACATCAGGGGGAAAAATAGAATTAGGTATTCAAGCCCTGTTAAGCGAGATCAGTGTGGATAAAGACTAAATGATATTAAAGAGCATTTCATTGTGCATTGACATACCAAATTTAATAGAAATCACTATTTCGAGAAAATCGTAAAAATGTGTTAAAACGATGATATAAAGTGGCACTTACGGTAGTCGATTTTAATGAAAAAGTTATTCACATATGTGAAATTACTTCTTTTGTAACACAAAGAAAAATAAATGAAAGGGGATTCATAATTTTGGCCTAACTAATTATTATTTTGTCATTAGTAATTTGCTAAGAAAAACAAATTGATGTTAAACTTTCCAAAAACCAAAACGAAGGATGTAAGCTTAGCAGTAAAACATATGGAAAATATTTAGAACACCATATCTTTGCACCAAATTGACCGATTTCAACAATTTTTTATTATTTTTTTGGGCGGAGGGGAAGAGATTTCCTAAAACTTTTTAATGAACAAATTCAACTATTATACAATATCAACAAAAAAGTGTATATTTTTGTTCGGAAATTTAATTTTACCACTCCTCATGATTTTTTTTTCAGCTTCATTTCGATGAATTATGTTATATAGATAAATTTAAAGGACTTCGAAAGAGATGAATTTAGCCAAGTTTCATTGATTTCAAATGGTACATTCGTTTAGGCGCTACAGTCAATACAAAAACAGTTTTTTTCGGCCATCTTGAAAGAAAATGGCGAATAGTAAAGTCGGGGAACGGAGATCATCTTCGTGTGACCTCTGACTTTGATTACAAATCAGAAAAAAATCGGTCCAATTTTTTCGAAGAAAAGTCGCAGACGGCGGACGGACATCATTTATTATATTCGATTTTCAAGTCCTACGTATCCAGAAAAGTAAAATTTAAAATTTTGATTAGGGTTAAGTTTTTGAATTTTTTTAGAACCTTACAAAGATTCATCATTGAAAATAATAAAAACATAAAAAAAAAGAAAGTCATGATTCATAAACGAAAAAATAAATAAAATAAAATATTTAGGTTTATTTTAAAAGAAATGTATGAGGTCTAAAAAGGCCAACCCAAAATACATCCTAAAAAGAGACCAAAAATACCAACGAAAAAGAGAAAAAAAACCAACAATAAATGCTTGAAAAGCTGCGTCTAGCATTCTATTACGTCAAATGTATGAAATATAAAATAAAAACAACCAATACTGTTTGGCAGTTGGAAGAGCATATTTACCAACCCACCACAAATATTAAAAAAAACCTTCACAAACATTTCAAGTAAATAAGCAATAAACACGAACCGGTCACTCGATCAAGCCGATTCATCGCTGTTTTTTTTTTTTAAAATATTTGTTTCCACTTTATCCTTGAAATATTTTTAAGGTGTTTATTTGCACCTACATTTAATCAGAAGAGAAGAAGCGATGATAGTTACTCCTGGATATTGTTATTTGAATGGAATCTTTCTAGAATAATTTCAGTCTCTCCTCCGTGACATAATTCTAGAAATTATATCTTAACACAAATAAATAGGCTAAATTATTGTTATATAGACGAATGATTAATACGTTTCCATTGCTGTATAGATAGTTAGTTTCTTTATAAGTTATTCTTATGAAATTTGAATAAAAGCAAATCACAAAATAAATTACTTTTTGAAGTCCGAAATTATAAAAATAAAAATCTGTTGAGGCAATCGAATTAAACTTACCACATTACTTAAGTTATTAAATATAAACTCGAATAGGGCTAGTTAATATATAGTGGTTCTGCCTTAACTTAAACATTTGGGAGACAAGGCATGACTCGGAATCCCAAGGCGAATGTAAATATTGTATATAGGTGTGAATGTTTCTTATATATTTCAATTTCATTTAGCTTCTCTCTATTTTTGATTTCTTCATTTATTTGTTTACCTATGTATGTTAATTTTCTTATTTTACTTTCAACAACTCTTTTTTCTTTTATCTCTATTTTAGTTATCATTTGTATGTATATATTGTGTGAATGTTTAATGTAGCTCTAATATTAATGCCCTCCAAGTATTAATTTTCAAATAATAAAAAAAAAATGAAAATATATAATTATTTCAACATCTTACACGGCTGAAGTTATTCAGGAGATATTACTACATGTTTTTCGAATCCGTGAACGCTACTTGAATTTTCAGCGGTATGCATTTCGCCTTCTCTCAGAAAAATAAGATCAAAAAAATTTAAACAATTTCGGGACGAACATTCTATACACTATGTATTTTTGGTTTTTCAAGCTTAAAAATAATTGTATGCTTTTTTCCTCCATAGTTGGTGGGACAAGTCTGCCTTGGAGTTCTCTCACTTGATTATAAATAGTGTGCATTAGTGTGTATGTCTTTTTATTTTTGTTTTAATTTCCTTATTTTTAAGTTATTTTATTGAATTTATCGTTTATAATTTTTGATTATTATTTATTGTTATTTTGGTTCAATTTGCTATATATTTTGTTTTGTACATATAGTGTGAATTTTATACTATCTCACTATAACTGATGTCCAAGTGACAGATTGTGGTAATACTCAATACATAAATATTAGGAAATCTCTTTATTGAGATATATTAATAAATCTGTCACATTCAAGGAAAATAGTAATAGTAATAAAGAGTAGCTCATTCATACTATGCACAATAAATACAAATAATAAACAGCAATATAATAATACTAAAAGCAAATGTATATAAACTAAAAGATACTAAACTGAATAAAAATAAAGTAATCTAACAAAATAAATACTTAAATACACACATGCTTTTATACACAAGACATAAATAAATAGATAAGAAAAAAAATTGTGAAAGTTTTCATTTATTATTTATGTGTTTTGTCTGCTCTCTATTCTTTTCTACAACTTTATATGTTAGATGTCTCTTTTTCTAAAAATCTTCCGTTTTTTTTGCAAAAACTCACTAAGTAAATTTTACTTATGCCATCAGACTTTTAGAACGTTTTCGTGAATCAATCTTATTCATCGATGTAAAAGTCAAGCCAATACATCAAATTAAGTTACAACAAACGCAAAATTTTGTGTTATCACAGTCAGGAACTCTTCAAAGTTCTTAGTGATTTAAGGTTTAATGTCACTTAATGAAGTTTTGCTATGAACTCACGATATCACTTTTCTCATATTTCAACATCAGTTTTCAATCTGAATAAATATTTATCCTTTTTGAAGCGAAAACTTCTCTAGACGCTTTTTGTACTTTTTTTTTTGTGAAAAATGAATTAGATTGAGTCATCACACCTGCGATGTGTAACGCTCGGGTTGGAATAATTGAACGTGGAAACGAATAATTGAAGGGTTTTTGACTGGATTAAAATATCTCAAAAACTGAAAATCGGGCCTGAATACTGATAAGATACTGATCATAAGAATAACTTATAAAGAAAGAGTGAGGGAATTAATCACCATTCCATCCTCTCTATAAAGGATTATTCAAAATTCTGTCTTAACGGGACGTCTAAAAATTTTGTTAGAGAGGCAAAATGGGGAAAAAAATAGTGTTGAAAACCAAATTATAACGAGTTTTATTTATGATATGGATTAAAATATCTCAGAAACTAAAAATCGGACTTGCGTAAGTAATGAGATATTATTTATAATTTATATTTCCTTGTTGATGTGTTCACTTATATCACGTGGTATAAAGCACACATCCTAGTTTTTTTATATATTATTTATTTATTATTATTTGTTTACTATTTTTTTATCCTTTTGTTAATTATCTAATAGTTATTCCAATTAACTGGCTGTTATTTTTCAAATAATCCAAAGTTGTAAAAAAAAAAATTGTAAAACTGATTATGTATAAAGAGCAACTTTCAATAAACCAATTTTTAGAGAAAAAGTTACAGCAACTTGTCAGGGATTATATCTAACTTAAATACGTTAATACGTAAAATTTCAGAGTCGTCATTCTTTTTATTTTCGAGCTAGACTGTTCATTACACAGATATAATTTTGTGAGACTTGGTTGTTTGGATATAGGAGATCTCAAAGCATGAATGTCTGTAGAAAACATAGATTCGAAATTATTCTCAATCGCAATATTATCTCTTACAATATATTTCACATATAGGTAAGTGAGAGTAAGAACAAAGAAGAGGCCATGTTTGGATTATGCGGTCAGTGCTTTGAGTCGTCCAGCGCATTATGCGGTGAGGACTTCAATATCTTTCCGTTAGTACTCATCTGAAAATTCACAATGCCCTTTTCATGGGAAGAATCCTTTTCTTATCCTTCGTATTCCGGCTTCTTGTGATCTACTGAGAGCTTGTTCTCTTTATCTCTTCGAGCTTTGATGTATTACCTTTCCACTCTTTATTCTAGCAGACTTGATACATATATTACGACTTGATGCATAGTACCCTTTACTGTTTCTGAAGTTGGGATATTGTTCTTATAAGGTTGTAGCCATTGTTATTAAATGATAAATGTTATCGACTGAGGACCCTAGGGTCAAAGGTGTATGAGAGCATTTTGAAAAAATATAGTTAAGTGCATGATTGATCTGGAAATTCGTCAATATACTTCGTAGTAGACATATTTTTTCTCTCTACCCAGTTCTACAGAGATGGATACTCTGAATACTGAGTACCAAGTATTTTACTCAAATACTGATCTTTTTTTCAGTACTAAAGAATTTAATTACTACTT
This sequence comes from Nezara viridula, assembly GCA_928085145.1. Lineage (NCBI taxonomy): Eukaryota > Metazoa > Arthropoda > Insecta > Hemiptera > Pentatomidae > Nezara > Nezara viridula. The sequence continues at coordinate 93,370,116 of OV725081.1, forward strand.
CATTTGATGTCAAACGATTAACTGAAGTAGTGATTGAATTTCCAATTATTATTCAATTTGAGTAAAATACTTGGTACTCGGTACTCAGAGTAGAATTTGCTCATCTCTGCCTTTCATTGGCCAATCACTTGAAAAATGGGTTATCTCTCTATTATATAAAAAAGTTTTAAGTGACCGTGTCATAGGGGTGGAGGGGGGGAGATAACAGAGCTGGCTAATGCGCGTAAAAACACGTGTTACCCGGTAACTAAATATTATATAAGTTTTATATATATAAAATATATATATTCATATATACATTCTCCCTGCGACACTTAAGGAGACAGCCCTGATGAGGGCCTGAACTTCAGGTCGAAACGTCGGCATATGTAAAAAATAAATATTCTTATTTATTTTTGCCTTCCTTTTTATATATAAAATAGTTACTAGTTCGAGTCCCAGTGCCGAGGAAGCTTTTAACTGTGGCATTAATCCACTGTCCTCTCCCACTGAACCAGGAAAAACCACCGTATGGCTTAAAAGTCGAGAATGTTTTTGCTTGAAGTATTTGAAATTTGTTTTTGTTATTTTGATAGCAGTTTTTGTAGGTTTTATATAATAATTGTATGTACATAGGTGCCCAAGTGTTTTATGGAGCAAGTGGCAAAATTTTTAAGGGGTGCACATTTTGACGGGGTTTTGAATTTTCGAGGAGGTGACATATCGACGGGCTTATGAATTTACGCATTGAAAAGTTTCAAACTGGGGAAAAGAGAAAAGCAGAGAACAAACCACAAAAAGTTTAATTGCATATGACCTATGATTTTTAAAATTTTACTTTATCACTAGCACTGTTTTTAAGAAGAGAAGAGAAAAAAAAATTAGGAGGGGGGAAGAGGGTCATGCACCACCAACCTTGGGAGGGATGGGCACCACTGTTTATGTATTAAATTTCGGTCAAATTTTTCTTTTTCTTTTTTCGTGAAAACTGATTCCCATGTCATTTTTCGGTAAATGTCAGGCTAAGATAATGAACGCTATCTATGGATTCTGTGTATTATCAAGGAAAATTGGAGGACATGTTCCATGTCGAATGGTAGTCGTCATGTGCAGTGATTTGCCTTCATTTAGTCGGTATTCCAAAGATTAACCTAGTCATGTAATTTTGTGGCATCTGTTGGATTTTTTTTTGTTTTGCTGAAATTACTGTGTTGTCTGTATATATCGCTATTAAAAAGTTGGAACAAGGTGTGTCATGGGTGTAATGTTAACCTTTATATATTAACAGATTTTTTTAAATTGTTTGCTATCTGTTAATAACGATCCTTTAATTGCATCCCAAACTCTTTAATCACATATCACAAGCCTTGAAGAATGGTGTAAAAATTGGAGAATAAAAATAAATACCAACAAATCCCATCAAATCACCTTTACCCTCCGTCGTAAACCTATGACGTCTTGTCCTACAGTAACTTTCAATAATACTCCAATTATTCCTGTTGAGCAAATCCGCTACTTAGGACTCCATTTGTATAAACGTCTTACTTGGAATCCTCACACTAGACTGAAACGACAAGAAACTGCTCGACGTTTCCGACTGCTCCAACACTTACTAGACAAACGCTCCAAATTTTCTATTAATTACAAAAGACTTATCTACATAACTATAATAAGACCTATATGGACATACGGAGTTGAGCTTTGGGGCTCCACCAAACCATCGAATTCCTATCGTATCCAATCTTTACAATCCAAAATCCTCCGTAAAATCCTTAATGCTCCATACTTTGTCACAAATAAAACTATTCATAAAGACCTTAATATACCATATGTCGCTGATTTAGCTCGAGCCAGATATCTATCCTTTCATGATAAACTTAAGTCCCATCCAAATCCGCTTGTTTCCACTCTTGCTTCTTTCTCGATTCCTGATAATCCTCCTAGGCGTCTGAAAAGGAGATGGCCTCGTGATCTTCTTACTTAAAATTATTTAGAGAGTGCTACCACTGGGTAGTAACTCTTCAAGCCTGTACATGCCATTATTTATATTTGCGTATATTTACTTGTTGTATTTGTATACAGTTGTAAATTCCATTAAATAAAAAAAAAAAAAATTTTAAATTTTGTCACTGATATTCTTTTGCTTCCTGGAGTCTCAACTAATATCTTGCATTGGATATTATTTCCTTTGAACGATATTTATTAATTCAGGCAGCTGGGCATAAAATACATCTACTCAGTCTCTAAAAATCAAACAATTTTTTAACAAATTTTAGAACAAAATGGAAGTAGAGGGGGGAGACATAAAAAAACTTCAATCTTACATGCAGGCAATGGGAGGTGGAACTACCGAAGCAGTTGCCTCCACCTTGCAAGAGATAGGGAGACAGATATTGTTAGGGTGTGATCCGAACGGCAATCCATTTTCCATAGATGGCTGACGATAATAAAGCCATGACAAAAACTTTATTGCTCAATGGCACGGTATATGGTTCTCTCCCTCATCCTCTTTCCGCACCCTGCCTCTGTAAGGAACCAGTTACGAAAATAAACTTGATCGCAATAACAGAATGGCCGCTGCCCCTTTCTCTCCCCAAAAGTTAGATTACCTCTCCGATGTTTTTGTGATGTGTATTTCCTGAACAATTATTACAACTTCCGCATCAAACTTTTAATATGATATTTTAGACTGAAAACTGATTATAACGTATTTAATAACGTTTTGAACAAGCCAATTTTCATAAGTTCTGAAGTGAAAATGTAATTTAAATACTGGGAACAAGAGTGGCCTCCTAGCCTCATAGTCTGCTCCAGAATAATCAAAACAAAACAAGCGCATTTTCATTCATATCTCGAAAATTACACATTCGATTTTGATCAATTTTGGAGAGAAGTTAAGGATTGGTTGACAAATAATCAATTATGTATCGATTACATCCACTAATTTCAAAAACTATTTTCGCTTTTGGATGGTAAACGTATAGTGCTTCATGACATGTCTATATTTTGAAAACTAAACGTTCTATTGGACCCAGAAGTCAGTGGCAATTTTTAAAGTATGATCTATTATCTTCTTATTTTTCTTTTTGCTGAGAAGTTGTATGTTATTCTCTGTTTTTGGCAATAATAACTTCCAGTTAAACAACAATCGATTTATATGTTGTATTTCCAAGTGTACCTGTTTGCGTTTCGGGAAATTTTACTCCCATCTTCAGAACTACAATCCTATGTTTCTTTGTCGATTCATGACTAAAAATGAGTTAAATATAATGCATGTTATAATACATGTCAGAATTGAGGTGTTACATTAAATTTGTTACGTCCGATTGGATCGAAAACTCAGTGGTAATTTTTAAAGTAATTAAAATTTGATCTTTTATCGACTTCATAAAATTTCAACAAACAATTAAAATTATGTTATTATATTCTCAACTAATTTTTAAGGATATAAAAGGTTCTTCATGACATGTCCATATTTTGAAAACTACACGTTCTATTGGACCCAGAAGTCAGTGGCAATTTTTAAAGTAATTAAAATATGATGTATTATCTTTTTCTTTTTGCTGAGAAGTTGTATGTTTTTCTTTGTTTTTGGCAATAATAACTTCTAGTTAAACAACAATCGATTTATTTGTTGAATTTCCAAGTGTACATGTTCACGTTTCGGGAAATTTTATTCCCATCTTCAGAACTACAATCCCATGTTTCTTTGTCGATTCATGGCTAAAAATGATTTAAATATAATGCATGTTATAATACATGTCAGAATTGAGTTGTTACATTAAATTTGTAACGTCCGATTGGACCCAAAACTCAGTGACAATTTTTAAAGTAATTAAAATATGATCTATTATCGATTTCATAAAATTTTATTAAACAATTAAAATCTATGTTATTATATTCTAAACTAATTTTTAAGAATATAACGGCTATGAGATGTGAAAATCAGTGAATAGATTGAAAGGGAAGAAAAATTTATGTTTCTTTATATAAAAAAGATTTTAGTGACCGGATCATATTTTATTTTACGTATGCAATGCGGGACGGGCCGTGACGAAGACACCACACTTCTTATTCCCAGAATCATTTCTCCCTTATTTTTGTTACAAATTGGCGATAAAAATAATTATAATAATAAAATATTATAAATTGGTTTAAAGGCGCGATGTAAAATACAGATTTGGCTGAAGCACCCCCCCCCCCCCAAAATGGGGAAATAGAATCATGTTTTATGAAAATAATCATCTCTAAAACTATTATTCTGTACTTAAACACCATTTAATATAGGTACTTAGTTTCTTTCTTTGTTCCGAAGTAATTATCGTAATACATACATAAAAAATCTTTCGGGCTGAGGCCCCCCAAAATTAAATCCTGGATCGTTAGTGCATAATATATCGAGTTATTTATTGCAGCTTTATGTGACTGTAAGTTCGCAACTTAAGTTGTAACTTCAATTACATCTAAGTCAATATTATATTTATCCATTTTGTCTGTGATAATATTATAACTACATTTCGAAATGTTTTACATAAAATTAGAATTTATTTTGTTTATCAAACCAACTTAGAAAGTTTAATTGCCTATTGTTAATAGACAGTATAGTAGAAATTAAATTATTGTTTGATAAAATAACCTTTATTTCTTCCTAAAAACATAAACATTAGAAATTTGTATAACCTTGTAAGCAAACGAACAAAAAATCGATAGACATATTTATTTATTATAGATGAATGATATCAATGATAGCTTTCTCTGGGTCGGGAGGGTATAAATAATTAAATACACCATTCCAAACATCACAGATATCTGAATTTTGTAGAGGCAATTATTAGATTGATTTCATTATAGTTATGGTCTTTCATAATAATGCCAGTCATTACGATTTTAATTGATGCATAATTTCTCTGGTTAATAATACGTAACGGCCCTTGCGTTGTGCCACAGACTTCATTAAAACTGACCTTTCACATGAAATAAGTTGAAAAACACCGCGACCATATCTAAAACTCAAGAAATAAATATATACTTCGATACGATTTTGTTAACCTAATTATAGAGATGGGATCTAAAAAAAAAAAATGATTTTATGAATAATTTTGGTAAACTAAAAAAACTATTTTGAAAATATGAATATCAATTTTAGTAAATGATAAATATTGATTAATGATTTAAGATAGTTATATGAAAAAGTATATTATATGAATGGGGGCACACTTAGAGACATGTGCGTACTTTAGACAATAAAATATAATTAAAATATTTCTGAAATGGTTGCCTCAGGTGTTAAAGCATTAAGTCCACTGATAAGAAACCTTCAAAGTCATTACCATCAAAGTCTCTGGTAGTTATGAGAGGTTTTGTGGTTGTCATTTTGTTAATGCTCTTTGCGTAATCTTAATCCCTCGATTAAAGGTATAGATATCCTACTCTTCTCTTACCAGATTGCCATAGGAATAAACTCGATTCCGATACATTGTGCCATGAAGGTATTGCCAATATCGTTGGTACCTGTCAACTTCTGACTTGGTAGATTTTATTTTGTTTGTTGGGTATAATTTGTTCTTTCACAAACATTAATGTATGTCGCGAATTTTTATCCGAACACTCAACGTCCATAAGCTCAAACTCAAATCATACAATCGTAGCTTCGAAGTGAAATGTTTAAAAGTTAATTG